>CM053028.1:584531902-584546902 GCA_028564925.1 Lithobates sylvaticus
GTTGATTGATGTGAGACTAGATGCAGGTGACGTGATCTCCGGTGATCATACTATTGACATGCTGGTTACATCCAACCATGGCTCTGAATCATGCATAGGTGAAATCCGGGAACCCCTTATGGTAATAAGCTCACCTCAGAGCGTGTGACCAGCTTTTACACTGAGTCAAACCCGCATATGAACCACTATAGGGTTCTCAGCTGTTTCACTGGATCAGTAGTATCCTCAGTGCAATGATCTCAGAGGCACATGAAAAAAGAAAAAGACTAATAGTGCAATACAGTTTTACAAAATTTAATAGACAAGTTAAAAAACATTCCCCCGCCGGGGTACTCACATGTATAAGGTGCATCAGTGCACCGTACTTCATAAGGCTCACTAAAATACTGTAAACAGTATGGGTAACAGACAATGAGTACATGAAGGTGCACTGTATATTGCGATTCAGGGGATATGTCATTGGGATTTGCAGAAAATATGGATCTGGCGGTGGCGAAACCTAAATCAGACTCAGAACAGTCTGAGGAAGAGGGTGATGGTGGGGGGGGGGGATTTTCTTGCTCGCCTTGAGTCCAAACGCTGCCTCCACTCGGGAGATAAATGACTCCAGAGTGAGTTTACAAGAATAGAGGGACCCACCACCAGATGGGCGCTACTGCAACCAGGCACCCCACAAGGCACTAAGTAGGAGAGACCACCTCCGGGCTACCTAGCAGAGAGAGATGGAAACCCCAGAAAGGACTCACCACCGGACCATCAGAGGTTGCAAGGAGTCACCCACATGCTGCTGCTGCACCTGCTCAGAACCATGCGCCATATATTCCAGGGACTGCCCCCCACATTCTCTGGCCCTCAGAAGAAAGGACATGGCTACAAGAAAATGGCCGCTCTGGACCTCGCCCAGCCAGCTCCTATAGCCAATACATCCAGTCAGTCCCAGGCAAAACTGCCGCTGGGGATGGAAAGTACAGAAATGTCTCCAAAACCTAGGAAAAAATGGGTCCGCGGCTCCAGAAACATAGCCACTGGCTGATCAGAGCCACCGCTTGTGAGCTGCCCCCCCCCCCCCCACCCCAAGGCAGTACCAATCCAGTGGAGCATGCGGGTAAGGCTCTCATGACAGATCCTCCTCTCTGCAGAAGTGGGAGGGCTGTTGGCCAGGGACTATAGGACTGTGACACGGATTATGACACTGGTCATGTGTGTCCTCACAACAGGCTTAAGTTGGCTGTTGAGCAGGGACTATAGGACTGTGACACAGATTATGACACTGGTCATACGGTCCCCACAAGACGGTTACCGTATATACTCGAGTATAAGCCTAGTTTTTCAGCATATTTTTTTGTGCTGAATGTACCCCCCTCGGCTTATACTCGAGTCAAGCACTTTTCTGCAGCAGAGAATGACATTTTCCGACCCGAATTTGGGGCCCCATATCTTGCTAGGAACCCCAAAGTGGGTGTGCAAACCCAGTGGAACCAACACTACAACATATCCAAATTTGGGGTTCCTAGCACCAAGTGGCCCTGAGATACGGGGCCCCAAATTCTGTCAACTGTGTCCATCTGCAGCAATGTCATTTCGGGACCCTTTGGGTCCAGAGACCCCACATTTTGGCTGCAGCTAGGGGGCATCTAGGAACCCTTAATTACCAAGTTTGAAGTTCAGGGGCCCTATGGCTGCAAATGGGCACAATGAGGCTGCAAATGGGCACAGTGAGGCTGCAAATGGGCACAGTGAGGCATGCAAATGGGCACAGTGAGGCATGCAAATGGGCACAGTGAGGCTGCAAATGGGCACAGTGAGGCTGCAAATGGGCATTGTTGACCCTCTTTTCCACTTACAGTAGCTGCGCATTTCTCACCCTAGGCTTATACCCGAGTCAATAAGTTTTCCCAGTTTTTTATGGTAAAATTAGGTGCCTCGGCTTATATTCGGGTCGGCCTAAACTCGAGTATATACGGTAAGTTTGCTGTTGAGCAGGGACTATAGGACTGAGACATTGGTCCTTTGTGTCCCAGCAAGACGTTTAACTTGCTGGCCTCCCCTGTTCAGGATGGGGCATGTCGGTGCTGACCCAGAGCTGAGCTACAGGTCTTCAAAGCCTGTTGGTTGGACTGGGGTGATCACTGGATCGAGATTATTCAGCCCATTGCCCAGCCCGACTGTTGATAAATCTCTGCAGGAAGGAACAAATCCCAGGATAAAAATATAGGACCACGAGTCCCAGCAGAAAGCCAGGTCCGTGCTCCTGAAAACACTTGGCTGAATGACTGGGTTGCCTATATCATGGGGGAGGGGGGGGACGGGGGTTTATACCCAGAGAGAACTTCCCACAGGAGGTGCTGAGTTTTTTTTTTTCAGCCTAGTGTCCCACTCCTGTAGGTGGGGCTATAAAATCCTGTTCCGTCAATGAATGGAAGAGAATGGGCTTCTCCCCAGTATGAGATCGCTGATGTGAAATAATGCTTAATTTCTGTGAAAAACATCTCCCACACTCAGGGCAGTCATACAGCTTCATCCCTGTGTGAGATCTCCGATGTGAAACAAGACCTGAGTTCTGTGCAAATTTTTTCCCACACTCAGAGCAGGAATACGGCTTCTCTCCTGTGTGAGATCTCTGATGTTTAACAAGGTCTGATTTCCTTGCAAAACATCTCCTGCACTCAGGGCAGGAGTTTGGCTTCTCCCCCGTGTGCAATAATCGATGTGCAACAAGGTTTGATTTCTGTGAAAAACATTTCCCACACTCAGAGCAGGAATACGGCTTCTCCCCCGTGTGAGATCTCTGATGTTTAACAAGGTCCGATTTCCTTGCAAAACATTTCCCACACTCAGGGCAGGAGTTTGGCTTTTCCCCCTTGTGCAAAATTTGATGTGAAACCAGGTTTGATTTCTTGGAAAAACATTTCCCGCACTCAGGGCAGGAATACGGTTTGTCCCCCGTGTGAGATCTCTGATGGCTAATAAGGTGTGATTTATCTGAAAAACATTTCCCGCACTCGGAGCAAGAATTTGTTTTCTCCCCGCCGTGAGATCTGCAGTGTAGGACAAGTTCTGATTTATGAAGAAAACATTTCCCGCCCTCAGAACAGGATTGTGGCTTCTCACCCGTGTGAGATCTCTGATGTACAGTAAGACTTAATTCGGAGCTAAAACTTTCCCCACATTCAGGACAAAAACATGTCTCCTCCCCCTGAATTCCGGCGCCATCCCTCGCAGTACGAGGTCGCTCAGACTCAGAGGGATTTGATGGTCCATCCACACTGTGAAGTCCTCCATCCATAGCTGAGCTTGTTGTCTTTTCTCCTGAACAATCTCTTGCGATGTCCTCATCTTCCATTTTACAATCTAGAGATAAAGTGAGACGATCCTTTGAGGGTTTCTCCATGACATGTCCTGAAAAAAAAAGAAAAAGAAGATCAATAGATAGGAGAAGGTTAATTCAGGGTTCGACAAACCCCCGGGCACCAGGTCGCATTTGCGACTAGAATTAGCGGCCTGGCGCCTCGGGCAGCACAGCTGGGGCATCCCTTCTCTGTGCACCGGAGATTCGCTGTCAAAGGACCACGGCTATGGAACGCACTACCAACCGACATCCGCATGGAAGAAAACCATCAGGCCTTCAGGAAGAAACTCAAGACCTACCTCTTCTAAAAGCTCGACAACTAAGCACCAATACAGCGCCTTGAGGCGATTCAGTTCGCATTGTAGCGCTATATAAGTTATTCATTCATGCACCCCCCCCCCTGGTGCGCGATCGTATCGGGCCGCGCCGGCCGGTAATTGAGGCCGCGGCTTTCTGTAGTCCTATGCTTCCTTATGGACTCTGGCGCCCTCTTGTGGTGGCCGTTGGTATGACAAGACAAGCAATGCTAATGGAGCTTGTTTTCACTGCCTTCTCTTCTCCAAAGTGGAGAAGAGAAGGAAGTGATTGCAGTGATTTATTTAAGTAAAAACAGTTTTATTGTTTTCTTAAAATTAATTTATTAATTTGTCATATCCCTGCTTGTCCCTGTATTGGTGTCACTTGAGATGTCAGTAGCAGTTCCAACCCAGATGTTGTCAGATTGTATGCCGCACTATCGCAGTCCTGCTCTAAGTTGCCGATCGCCGCCAATACTAGCATTAAAAAATAAAATAAAGAAAAACTCCAGTGTATATATACCATAATCTGTAGACTAACTTTAACACAACATCTCTAAAATTCGCCCCTTTTTAACAAATGAAACCACCAAGCTCCTCATTCACTCCCTCGTTATCTCTCGCCTTGACTATTGCAACTCCCTTCTCATTGGCCTGCCTCTCCATAGGCTCTACCCTCTTCAGTCTATCATGAATGCTGCTGCCAGACTTATCCACCTTACCAACCGTTCAGTGTCTGCCACCCCTCTCCTCCAATCCCTACACTGGCTCCCGATCACCCAGCGAATTAAATTCAAAATACTAACCACAACTTACAAAGCCATCCACAGCTCTGCCCCGAGCTACATCACCAATCTTGTCTCCAAACATATCCCAAACCGTCCTCTCCGCTCTTCTCAAGATCTCCTCCTGTCAAGCTCTCTTGTTTCCTCCTCCCATGCTCGTCTCCAGGATTTCTCCAGAGCCTCTCCCATCCTCTGGAACTCACTGCCTCAACCTGTCCGGATATCCCCTACTCTAGCCACCTTCAGGCGATCCCTGAAAACCCATCTCTTCGGGGAAGCCTATCATGTCTCCAACTAATCTTTTACCACTTCCATCAGCTCATTCCCCACAGATACAACCTTTTGTATCACCTCCCCCACCCTATTAGATTGTAAGCTCTTCTGAGCAGGGCCCCCTTAATCCTCTTGTATTTTATTGTATTATAACTGTATTGTCTCCCTTTTTATATTGTAAAGCGCTGCGTAAACTGTTGGCGCTATATAAATCCTGTAATAAATAAAAAAATAAAAATAAACACAAACCTAATAATAATAATAATAATATACACTTATTGTGATTTTTTTTTAACCAAAGACCTGTAGCAGAAAGCGTTTTGGCCAACTTTTATTGCAAAAAGTAAAATTGCTTTGTCGGTCGTTAAAAAAAAAAAAAAAAAAACCTGGCTCCTAACTTTTTTTAGCTGGCTCCTAGATTCCAAGCAAATTTCCACTTAAATTAAGATGCCATCTGGATCAGGTAGAGTTTAGCGAGTCTGTGGATGTGCCAACCAGCCGCGATTTCCCCTCTTCAGCCAATGAACCTTTGGTCTTCCTCCGAGATCACTTCTACATTTACACAGCCTTGTCCGAAGAGCAAGAACTAATAGGGACTAGGAGGTGCTCTTCACACAACCACAAGCCTAGGCACTGGGTCATGTGATCTCTGATAAACAAGAGGTTCAAAGTTCAGACTTGTAGAACCTTTATCATAGAACAAATGACCACAGGACTGGGATTCTGGTGATATTCAGCACTGGAGGGAGATTGAAGCAGTATTTACTTCTGTAACGTGTAGGCTTCATCCCAGCAAGACTGTAAATAGAGTTTTATGTTAACATTTAGCTATAATTGAGCTTATAAAAGGTTCACTCCATGTTATTATATTTGTGCTACTGTAACTAGGAGTGAACCACAATGGCGCCGTTCTAGGGTGCAATGTTACGTGCCCCCTGTGTGACTGTCAAGAGATCCCAATGTGATCGTACAAAAAAATGAATTGAATTAAAAAACCAAAACAGAAGCAAAAAAACAAAAACAACAAAAGTGTCTTGTGGTTAGTGTGAACCAAATAATGCGAATGCCACCAATACACTAGTGCAAGCGGTATTGAATACTGCTGTTTAACCGCTTCAACACCAGGCACTTAGACACCTTCCCGCCAAGGCCAATTTTCTGCTTTCGGTGCTGTCACACTTTGAATGACAATGGCGCGGTCATGCTACGCTGTACCCAAACTAATTTTTTATTATTTTGTTCCCACAAATAGAGCTTTCTTTTGGTGGTATTTGATCACCTCTGCGATTTTTATTTTTTGTGCAACAAGTAAAAAAAGACCGAAAAATTGTGAAAAAAAACAAGTTTTTCTTTCCAAAAAGGATGTTTTCTTCTTCAATGACGGGCACTGATATGGCTGCACTGACGGGCACTAATAAGGTGGCAGTGATGGGCACTGATGAGGTTGCACCAATGAGGTGGTACTGATGAGGTGGCACTGACGGGCACTGATGATGGGCACTGATAGGTGGCACTGGTATTTGGCACTGATGGGCACTCATAGGTGGCATTAATGGGCACTCATAGGAGGCACTGATGGGTACTTATGGGTGGCACTGATTGGTGGCGCGGATGGGCACTGCTGGACACTGATGGGTGGCATTGCTGATTTAATTTGTTTCATCATGGTGCCAGTCAGTGCCCATTTGTGGGCACTGATTGGGCATTCATTTGTACATGTGGATGGCCATGGGGTACATACCTGGCCATCCACATGTTGCCCACTTCCCTGGTGGTCCTGGGGGCTTCCCTGGTGGTCTAGTGTGGGCATCCGAGGGGGGTCTGCGCTGATAAACAATCAGCGCAGACCCCCCTTGTCAGGAGAGCCACCGATCGCCTCTCCTCTACTCGCGTCGGTCTTAGACGCGAGTGAGGAAAGGCCGATCAACGGCTTTTCCTGTTTACATCGTGATCAGCCGTGTCTGGACACGGCTGATCACGTGGTAAAGAGCCTCCGCCGGAGATCTCTTTCCCAAGATCGGTGGAGTGGTGTGTCAGACTGACACACCGATTCACCGATCGCCGCGGTGTGCGCCCCCACAGGCGCGTGGCGGCATGTTATCATATGACGCCCAGTCAGGATAACTGAACCACTTCCCGGACGTCAATCTGCTATTGACCGGGCAGGAAGTGGTTAAAGGAACAATTGCTGTGTTAAATAACCTCCGTGTGGCTCATATAATCAGTTTCATATAAATGATATACATGTGTGCAAACCTCAGTTCATTTGCTACAAATTCATATAAAACCTTTTACATAAAGTGACTAGTGCGCATCAAAAAAACGTGCCTGAGTGATACTCCTCTGTATCAATGTCAACAGACTTATGTAATATATACTATGTTCAAAAATAGTCCTTAATTCATTTTAGACAAAAATAAAATAATGAAAATGAAAATAAAAAGTGACAGGTGCTCTTCGGGTCCGTGCTCAGTGCTTCTTATAAGTGCCCTATAGGAATTGCACTCACCAGAACCATTCAGTATCTGCCACTGTGTAGCACACAAAATACTTTTTTTGTTTCCGTGGTTGCGGTATATGTTGTATATTCCTCCTTTAACTTGCCCTCCACAATTCTCACATAATTTGCAGATAAACAGAGCTTTGAAATACAGGAAGCTGGGACAGTTTGCGTTCCACGGCTCAAAACCGGAAGTGATGCAAAAGACGCTGGAAGCTCCTCCCTATACGTTTTGTCGCTAAGACGTCATCTGGAGCGGCGCCATCTTGCTACACCATCCGGTGTCATCAGAAGGCAATTTAAGCTAAAACATATAGAAACAGAAGTACTCCTATTAAAATGCAGCAACTACTCCCATTTACAGACTCCAAATAATTTAAAAGATAAAGAAGTCAATCTCCAGAAAGCTATCAAAAAATATGATAAAGAAATACAAACAAAAGAAACAGAAAAAATTCTGCAGAGATGTATTAAATATAAAAAACCAACAAGTCTACAAATGGCAAGCTGATGAAAATTATACTGAAGGAGATCACAACATCTCAATGGTAGAAGAATGAAGAGACCCTTCATCAGAAAGGGAAGAAGTAGTAGAATGGAATGAAACCAGATCACATACACCAAGAACCCCAATGTTGAATTCAATATGAACGCATGTAATATTTCTGGGATCCATACAACGGCTCTCATTCCCAATAATACAGTGTCCTGGACAACAGGATGCTCTCCCCCGGTTGGAATGTAGCCAGTTAAACCTCTATTTTACAAGAGACTAGAGGCTCCCATCTATCTATGAGAGCTACTCTGCATGACAATGCTGACTCCGATCTGTCTATGAGAATCAAAGACGAACCTAACTGACAGAGATAATGGAGGTGGGGCACCAGAGATTAAACCCCAAGATTTGACCCCAGTTGGATTAATTGCAATTCATGGACAGACACTGCCCCCCAGAGGCCAATTATGGCAAGACGGTCAGAAATATTATGGTGGAGGAGACGCCCCAGAGATACTGGGATTCGTCCACAAGAAAAGTTGGGCAGGCAATGGGATGCGGTGTGTGTGAGGTGTGTCTGTCAAAAGGGAATGTTTCAAACAGAGCTCCCTCTTGTTCCATCACGAGGCTCAGCTACTAGGATGTGCCAAGTATACTATTGTATTGTGTTCTGATTGTATGCTATGTAATCTTGTAATTTCTAATAATACCTTATATAAGCTTTCTTATTTCCTTGGGAAATAAATGAGACTGGATTACTCATAAACCATGTGTTTGGTTTCATAGCTAACTTTGTATTATTGTGATATTAACAGTAGCATGCGCTCAGAGTTTTAATAGACTAACTAATCTATAGGGACTAGACAAATTAATACATACAGTGGTGTGAAAAAGTGTTTGCCCCCTTCCTCATTTCCTGTTCCTTTGCATGTTTGTCACACTTAAGTGTTTCGGAACATCAAACCAATTTAAACAATAGTCAAGGACAACACAAGTAAACACAAAATGCAATTTGTAAATGAAGGTGTTTATTATTAAAGGTGAAAAAAAATCCAAACCATCATGGCCCTGTGTGAAAAAGTGATTGCCCCCCTTGTTAAAACATACTATAACTGTGGTTGTCCACACCTGAGTTCAATTTCTCTAGCCACACCCAGGCCTGATTATTGCCACACCTGTTCACAATCAAGGCATCACTTAAATAGGAGCTGCTTGACACAGTAAGGTCCACCAGAAGATCCTTAAAAGCTACACATCATGCCGAGACCCAAAGAAATTCAGGAACAATTGAGAAAGAAAGTAATTGAGATCTATCAGTCTGGAAAGGGTTATAAAGCCATTTCCAAAGCTTTGGGAATCCAGCGAACCACAGTGAGAGCCATTATCCACAAATGGCGAAGACATGGTGAACCTTCCCAGGAGTGGCCGGCCGCCCCAAAATTACCCCAAGAGCGCAGCGACGACTCATCCAAGAGGTCACAAAAGACCCCACAACAACGTCCAAGGAACTACAGGCCTCACTTGCCTCAGTTAAGGTCAGCGTTCATGCCTCCACCATCAGGAAAAGACTGGGCAAAAATGGCCAGCATGGCAGAGTTCCAAGGAGAAAACCACTGCTGAGCAAAAAGAACATCAAAGCTCGTCTCAATTTCTCCACAACACATCTTGATGATCCCCAAGACTTTTGGGACAACATTCTGTGGACCGATGAGACAAAAGTGGAACTCTTTGGAAGGTGTGTGTCCAAGTATATCTGGCGTAGAAGGAACACTGCATTTCAGAAAAAGAACATTATACCAACAGTAAAATATGGTGGTGGTAGTGTGATGGTCTGGGGCTGTTTTGCTGCTTCAGGACCTGGAAGACTTGCCGTGATAAAAGGAACTATGAATTCTGCTGTCTACCAAGAGATCCTGAAGGAGAATGTCCGACCATCTGTTCGTGTACTCAAGCTGAAACGAACTTGGGTTCTGCAGCAGGACAATGATCCTAAACACACCAGCAAGTCCACCACCGAATGGCTGAAGAAAAACAAAATGAAGACTTTGGAGTGGCCTAGCCAAAGTCCTGACCTGAATCCTATTGAGATGTTGTGGTATGACCTTAAAAAGGCCGTTCATGCTCGAAAACCCTCTAATGTAACTGAATTAGGACAATTCTGCAAAGATGAGTGGGCCAAAATTCCTCCAGGACGCTGTAAAAGCCTCATTGCACGTTATCGCAAACGCTTGGTTGCAGTTGTTGCTGCTAAGGGTGGCCCAACCAGTTATTAGGTTTAGGGGGCAATCACTTTTTCACACAGGGCCATGATGGTTTGGATTTTTTTTCACCTTTAATAATAAACACCTTCATTTACAAATTGCATTTTGTGTTTACTTGTGTTGTCCTTGACTATTGTTTAAATTGGTTTGATGTTCCGAAACACTTAAGTGTGACAAACATGCAAAGGAACAGGAAATGAGGAAGGGGGCAAACACTTTTTCACACCACTGTAGATGATATAATAATAGTAATTAATATTATATCGGTTTCTACAATGTGCAAAGGAGAGAAAGAAGTCCCACACATAAAGAGCAAAGAACATCTACACACAGAGAACAAAGATACCAAGAACAAAAACACTAATGAATATTATTATCCCAACACCTCGAGAACACCTACGTTTCTAAGGAACCCCAATAGATATTCGCCCCTTAGGCACATCCATCAGGATGTCCCCTTTAGGAAACCCCATTATAGAAGAGATTGTTTTCCCAAGGGGACATAGAGGAAGACCCCAAAACAAAAGGGGGTTTTGGACCACACAGACCCCAATGGGGGGGAAGGCCCCCCCAAGAAATCAAAGTTGGGGACCTCCAAGAAATCAAGGATGGCGCAACACACAGAGACCCCCCAAGACCCGGACATACGGAACAGAGAGAGGTCAAAAATGACAAATGTTTCCATTTTCATTTTTTACCTCAATTTCCCAACAATTTATATTCCATAAAATTATTTTTCTAGTCACAGTCAGGCATGCTGTCTGTAGGTTTCAGGTACACATGACATTATATATTTCTTGGACGATATTAAGAATTACAAAATATGAGACAACATCATGATCATTACATAGCTGGAGCCCGTTTCTTAGTATTGTTTTATACATGTGGAAGGGTAATACTATTTTTGGGAGGAACCCTTTTTCACCACCCCTCCGTTCTCCCTCTCCCCCTCCCCTTCCACAGCTATGGGCACATGTACACATTATATATATATATATGTATATACTCGAGTATAGGCCGACCCGAATATAAGCCGAGGCACCTAATTTTACCACAAAAAAACTGGGAAAACTTATTGACTTGAGTATAAGCCTAGGGTGAGAAATGCGCAGCTACTGTAAGTGGAAAAGAGGGTCAACAATGCCCATTTGCATGCCTCACTCTGTGGCCATTTGCATGCCTCACTGTGCCCATTGCAGCCATAGGTCCCCCGAACTTCAAACTTGGTAGTTAAGGGTTCCTAGATGCCCCCTAGCTGCAGCCAAATTTGGGGTCTCTGGACCCAAAGGGTCCCGAAATGACATTGCTGCAGATGGACACAGTTGACCGACTTTGGGGCCCCGTATCTCGGGGCCACTTGGTGCTAGGAACCCCAAATTTGGATATGTTGTTCCACTGGGTTTGCACACCAACTTTGGGGTTCATAGCACCAAGTGGCCCCGAGATACAGGGCCCCAAAGTCTGGTCAGAAAATGTCATTCTCTACTGCAGAAAAGTGCTTGACTCGAGTATAAGCCAAAGGGGGGCATTTTCAGCACAAAAAAATGTGCTGAAAAACTCGGCTTATACTCGAGTATATACGGTACATAGTTCACGTCTGTCTACCGGCGGACTAACAAAAATAGGCCGCGGTCACATGATCACCAAATCAGGGAGCAGGGAGTGCTATTTAACCCGGATGGTGTAGCAAGATGGTGCCACTCCAGATGACGTCTTAGCGTCAAAACGCATAGGGAGGAGCTACCAGCGTCTTTTGCATCGCTTCCGGTCTCGAGCCGTGGAACGCAAACTGTCCCAGCTTCCTGTATTTCAAAGCTCTATTTATCTGCAAATTATGTGGCAATTGTGGAGGGCAAGTTAAAGGAGGAATATACAACATGGAACCAAACAGCTGACAAAGGAAAAGGTTTTTTGTGTGCTACACAGTGGCAGATAGTGTGAAGGCGAAATACCCCTGTGTGAGGTGAATGGTTCTGGTGAGTGCAATTCCTATAGGGCACTTATAAGAAGCACTGAGCACGGACCTGAAGAGCACCTGTCACTTTTTATTTTTATCATTTTATTTTTGTCTAAAATGAATTATGGACTATTTTTAAACATAGTATATATTACATAAGTCTGTTGAGATTGATACAGAGGAGGCACATTTTTTGATGCGCACTAGTCACTTTATCTAAAAGGTTTTATATGAATTTGTAGCAAATGAACTGAGGTTTGCACACATGTATATCATTTTTATCCATATGAAATTGATTATATGAGCCACACGGAGGTTATTTAACACAGCAATTGTTCCTTTACCACTTCAGCCCCGGACCAATTTGCAGCCAAAGGACCAGGCCCCTTTTTGCGATTCGACACTGCGTCGCTTTAACTGACAATTGCGCGGTCGTGCAACATGGCTCCCAAACAAAATTGGCGTCCTTTTTTTCCCACAAATAGAGCTTTATTTTGGTGGTATTTGATCACCTCTGCGGTTTTTATTTTTTGCGCTATAAACAAAAATAGAGCGACAATTTAGAAAAAAACACGTTATTTTTAACTTTTTGCTATAATAAATATCCCCAAAAAATATATAAAAAAAACATTTTTTTTCCTCAGTTTAGGCTGACACGTATTTTTCTACATATTTTTGGTAAAAAAAAAAAAAAAAATCGCAATTAGCGATTATTGATTGGTTTGCACAAAAGTTATAGCGTTTACAAAATAGGGGATAGTTTTATAGCATTTTTATTAATATATTTTTTTTTTAATAGTAATGGCGGCGATCAGCGATTTTTTTTTTTGTGACTGCGACATTATGGCGGACACATCGGACATTTTTGGGACCATTGTCATTTATAAAGCAATCAGTGCTATTTAAATGCACTGATTCCTGTGTAAATGACACTGGCAGTGAAGGAGTTAACCACTAGGAGGCGGGGAGGGGCCTCGAGGCGATTCAGTTCGCAGTTGCAGCGCTATACAAATCATTCATTCATTCATTCAAGTGTGACCTGTGTGTTTTTACTGTAGGGGGCGTGGCTTGGCGTTCGACATCACTGATCGTCTTTCCAGATGACAGGGAACAGACGATCAGTGACAGTGTCACTAGGAAGCACGGGGAGAGGTTTGTTTACACAGACCTCTCCCCGTTCTTCAGCTCTGTGACCCGATCGCGGGACACCAGCGGCTATCGGGTCCGCGGGTCCCGCGGCCACAGAGCTCAGTACCCGGTCGCGAGCGTGCCGATGGCGGTGCGCGTGTGACCCAAGGCTGGACACTTAAAGAGCAACGTACCTGTACGTTGATGTGCCCAGCCATGCCATTCTGCCAACGTAAATGTGCAGGAGGAGGTCCTTAAGCGGTTAAACAGCAGTATTCAATACCGCGTGCACTAGTGTATTGGTAGCATTCGCATTATTTGGTTCACACTATTTGGTTTTAATCCAATTCATTTTTTGTATGATCACATTGGGATCTCTTGACAGCCACACAGGGGCACGTAACATTGCACCCTAGAACAGCGCGCCATTTCTACCTTTTCTTATTCACCCATTCACTTTTGCATTCCACCCAGGTGGTTGTACTGGTAGAGGAAGCAGTTCTCCTTCTTGGCCATTTTTCCATTAGCGCGGGTAGTAGCCACTATCACTTTATTTCAGGAGTGAACCACAACCCTAATACTGTCAGATGAACCCCAAAATTGACATATATATCGCATCGGAGTATAAAAATTGTGTCTGCAGCACAGAGAAGGGGGTTTGTGTGAGAGAAAAGAAGAAATAATGTGTAGGACGTTATCAGTGACTATTATCAACCTAGTATTGGCTTATATAAAACTCATCTCCCGCCCTACTCTGGACCAATCAGTGTGCAGTAACAGAGCAGAGATAACAGAAGAATATATCATGTCTCACCTGTGCTGATCTCTGTAGGAGTGTCCTCCTCTTTGAATGTCTTCAACATTCCAGCCTCCTCCGTATATTGCTGATCATCCCTCACATACGTCTCTTCTACTTCACCCTCAACTTTCATGTCCATCAGATCTTCACCCTAAACCAACAGAATGGAAGAAAATAACATCTGTAACATAGAAGTATTTATGATGTGAGATCACATAGAAAAGATCATCTTGTAGAGTCCACACATCGTCTCCACATGTCAGAGTGTTCAATCACTTTATGTTCCAGACCCTCAACTCCACCGACCTGATGATGGTGGGGGATGGTGTGACCTTCCTGTGTGCAATCCCGGGAATACAGAGGACGGGGACATCTCTCTGGTGGGTTTCTGTAGCTGTACGGCTCCACCATGATGTCCTGGTACAGATCTTTGTGTTCTTTTATAGATTCTTCCATCACCCCAACCCTATCAGTCTCCTCTTTAACATTAACTTTAAAATCTCTCAGGTCTCCACTCTGAATTAAAAAAAAAAAATTACAATTGTACCAATGCAGATAATGTACAGATTTTGATGATACTATCAGTGATTGTTTCTCATCTACCTGATGATGGTGGGGGATGGTGTGACCTTCCTGTGTGGAATCCCGGGAATACAGAGGACGGGGACATCTCTCTGGTGGGTTCCCATTACTGGATCCATCTGTAGGAAACACACACACTGACTGAATACATTGTTTCTATGTGTTTATCAGATGATGGGGGATCTAGGTGGAGCCTCCGTACTGCTCTCTCCTTTACAATAAAGTCTCCTCTTACCCGGTGATGTGAGGGGCGGCTGATTGTCCATCATGACGTCCTTGTAGAGATCCTTGTGTCCTTCTAAATACTCCCACTCCTCCATGGAGAAATAGACAGTGACATCCTGACACCTTATAGGAACCTGACACACACAATGATACAGTCACCATCCAGACACATCCCTTGTCTGTTACTGGATAATGTCCCAGAATTCCCGGCACCGCTCACCTCTCCTGTCAGCAGCTCCATCATCTTCTTGGTGACTTCTAGAATCTTCTCCATGTTGTGTCTCTCAGGTTTTAGGGAGTCACATGGAGGCACTGTGATGGTCATATGATCTCCAGACTTCAGAAGAGG
>CM053028.1:585151902-585579402 GCA_028564925.1 Lithobates sylvaticus
AGATATAATAATAATAACATAGATTGTGCCTTGGTCCCTCTTCTTCGAGCAGATTTGTATCTGAAGGGTCACCTAAAACACTGATTACAGTTTTGCTGGGATGAAAATTAAGGAGGAACATAAAAACCTGAAACACATTTGTATCGACACCCCATGTAGAAAAGGGGTTAAAGTCGTTTAGAAAATTCCCGAACTCCAAGGCAGCTACCAAGCACTCCAATCAGCCGAACAAGAAACCCATACGAATAATTCTCCCCCAAGACGAGACGAGACGAGGCTCTGTGTTGAGGGTCAAGCAGGAACGACTCTTTATTTTGAGCTTTCACACAAATATATACAGCAGGATGGAAATACAGCCTCTCCCCAGAAACCTAATTAACATTAGCTAATTATCTACCGTATATACTCGAGTATAAGCCGACCCGAATATAAGCCGAGGCACCTAATTTTACCACAAAAAACTGGGAAAACTTATTGACTCCAGTATAAGCCTAGGGTGAGAAATGCGCAGCTACTGTAAGTGGAAAAGAGGGTTAACAATGCCCATTTGCAGCCTCACTGTGCCCATTTGCAGCCATAGGTCCCCTGATCTTTAAACTTGGTAGTTAAGGGTTCCTAGATGCCCCCCTAGCTGCAGCCAAAATGTGGGGTCTGTGGACCCAAAGGGTCCCAAAATGACATTGCTGCAGATGGACACAGTTGACCGACTTTGGGGCCCTGTATCTCGGGGCCACTTGGTGCTAGGAACCCCAAATGGTTGGATATGTTGTAATGTTGGTTCCACTGGGTTTGCACACCAAATATGGGGTTCCTAGCACCAAGTCGCCCCGAGATACGAGGACCCAACTTTGGGGCCTCGTATCTCGGGGCGACTTGGTGCTAGGGACCCCATATTTGGTGTGCAAACCCAGTGGAACCAACATTACAACATATTCAATTTGGGGTTCCTAGCACCAAGTGCCCCGAGATACGAGGCCCCAAAGTTGGGTCGGAAAATGTCAAGCACTTTTCTGCAGCAAAAAATGAAATTTTCCAACCCGACTTTGCGGCCCCGTATCTTGGGGCCACTTGGTGCTAGGAACCCCAAATTCCGTGTGCAAACCCAGTGGAACCAACACTACAACATATCCAAGAAATACGGGGCCGCAAAGTCGGGTCGGAAAATGTCATTTTTTTGCTGCAGAAAAGTGCTTGACTCCAGTATAAGCCGAGGGGGCACTTTCAGCACAAAAAAATGTGCTGAAAAACTCGGCTTATACTCGAGTATATACGGTAATCCTTTAGACAGCCTAGGTGACTCAGAGACATGACCTTTAGGCCAGACATCACGTCTCCTAGCTCACCGACTATACAATACACATTATCATACATCTCATTCATACAATTTTTTGCTGCAGAAAAGTGCTTGACTCCAGTATAAGCCGAGGGGGGCACTTTCAGCACAAAACAATGTGCTGAAAAACTCGGCTTATACTCGAGTATATACGGTAATCCTTTAGACAGCCTAGGTGACTCAGAGACATGACCTTTAGGCCAGACATCACGTCTCCTAGCTCACCGACTATACAATACACATTATCATACATCTCATTCATACAATTTTTTGCTGCAGAAAAGTGCTCGACTCCAGTATAAGCCGAGGGGGGCACTTTCAGCACAAAAAAATGTGCTGAAAAACTCGGCTTATACTCGAGTATATACGGTAATCCTTTAGACAGCCTAGGTGACTCAGAGACATGACCTTTAGGCCAGACATCACGTCTCCTAGCTCACCGACTATACAAGACACATTATCATACATCTCATTCATACAATTGCAGGGTTAATTAGCACACTGGATGAAAAGACTCTTTAGAAGCTGTGACAAGTCCTAATAGACTAATTTACATTATAGAAAACAACAGAGAAGTGGCTGGAATTGACATCAGCATCTCCTAACAGCATTTGTCCCAGCATTATGAATCAGCCACTATTTCTAATATGGTAAATACAGGGTTCATTGTTTTTTTGGTCACCCTGCGCCCAAAAGTGACCCCCGTCACAACATTTTTTCTGTAGAAAATACTTCCCTAAGAAAATTTCCAGTGCTGCGTATTACCAGAAGCCTAGGCCTATGGTCACTTGTTCTGTGCTAAAGGGTCTGCAAGTCTAAACTTTGAACCTTTTGATTATCAGAGATCACTTGAGCCAGTGCCTAGGCTTGCGGTTATGTTGGCTTCCTAAATCTAAAAGTTATCTGGAAGGAAGACCAAAAGCCCTTTGACTGAAGGGGGAAGGTTTTCTAGCTCGTTGGAAAATCACTCAAGGTTCCCTAATCTAGATGGAATCTTGATTTAAGTGAATGAGCCCTTTCTTATAATGATTATGTTTTTATATTTTCCAGGACATGCCCTAGGGAAACCCTCAAAGGATCTCCTCACTTTATCTCCAGGTTGTAAAATGGAAGATGAGGACATCACAAGAGATTGCGCAGGAGAAAAAACAACAAGCTCAGCTATAGATGGAGGACCTCACAGTGTAGATAGACCACTGAATGCATCTGACTCTGAGAAGCTTCATTCCTGTTCTGAGTGCGGGAAATGTTTCCTTCATAAAACAGAACTTGTCATACATTGCAGATCTCATACGGGCAAGAGACCAATTTCCTGCCCTGATTGTGGGAAATGTTTTTCACGGCAATCAGATGTTGTTAGACATCAGAGATCTCACAGAGGGGAAAAACCGTATTCCTGTCCTGAGTGTGGAAAATGTTTTTCACAGAAATCAGGCCTTGTTATACATCAAAAATTGCACACATGGCAGAACCAAACTCCCTGCAGTGAATGTGGGAAATGTTTTACAAAAAAATTAGACCTTGTTATACATCAGAGATCTCACACTGGGGGGAATCTGCATTCGTGCCCCGTGTGCGGGAAATTTTTTCTACACAAATCACGCCTTGTTAAACATCAAAGAATTCACACAGGGGAGAAGCCGCATTCCTGCCCCGAGTGCGGAAAATGTTTTTCAGAAAAAACAGGCCTTGTTATACATCAGAGACATCACAGGGGGGAGAAGCCGTATTCCTGCTCTGAGTGCGGGAAATGCTTTTCAAGGTTGTTCTGTCTTTGCGCACATCAGAAGACTCACACAGGTGAGAAGCCGTTTTCCTGCCCTGAGTGCGGGAAATGTTTTTCACTCAAAACAGGCCTTATTATGCATGAGAGATCTCACACAGGGGAGAAGCCGTATTCTTGCCCTGAATGTGGGAGATGTTTTTCAAAGAAATCAGCCCTTGTTGTACATCAGACATCTCACACAGGGGAGAAACCGCATTCCTGTCCTGAGTGCGGGAAATTCTTTTCACGGAAAACAAGCCTTGATAGACATCAGAGAATGCACACTGGGGAGAAGCCACATTCCTGCCCTGAATGTGGGAAGTGTTTTACATGGAAATCACAATTTGATAGCCATCGGAGATCTCACACAGGAGAGAAGCCCTATTCTTGCCCTGAGTGCGGAAAATGTTTTTCTGATAAATCACACCTTATTAGACATCAAAGATTGCACACCGGGGAGAAGCCATATTCTTGCCCTGAGTGCGGGAAATGTTATTCACGCAAATCAGACCTTGTTATGCATCAGAAATCTCACACAGGGGTGTAGGGATGAGCTGGACATTCCTGGGTTTCCGTTTTCCGGAAGCTCCTAAGTTCTATATGTTAATCCAAAACCCACTAAAGTCCAGGGAGCAGAATTTTTTAAAATCGGTTCAGGCAATTTTTATGGCTAATAAGCAAGAGATTGTCTAATGCCGCGTACACACGGTCGGAATTCTCGTCGGAAAAAGCTCTGATGGTTTTCCCATCGGAATTTCCCTCAAACTGTCTTGCCTACACACCAAATTCCGACGGTCAATAACACAGCGGCATAAAACTTGTTCGACAGCACTATAAAAAGGGAAGTTTAATGCTTCCGAGCATGCGTCGAATTGTTTCCGAGCATGCGTCGGAATTTTGCGCGTCGGAATTGCATACACACGATCGGAAAATCCGAATGGTTTTCCGTCGGAAAAGTTAAGAACAGGTTCTTAATCCAAAGTCCGTCGGAAATTCCTACAGAAAAAGACCGATGGGCATACACACGGTCGGGAAATCCGATGAAAAGCTCCCATCGGACTGTTTCCATCGGAAATTCCGACCGTGTGTACGCGGCATTAGGGCATGGGGAGTTAGGCACTGATTTCACTGACCCAGATATGGTCACGTCCACGTGCAATCAATGAGGTTACCCTGAATACCCCAACCCTATCATTTGTGGAAAGTTTCTGTTGGGAGCAAATGCATTGGTGTGTTTTTTTTTTTTTTTTTTTTGGTAAATTGGCAGGCATCGTTCATAGTTAGTGACATGGCTCACTGGACAATGTGATTTATTAATTATTAACATTGTTGAGTTTTTTTTAAATAAAAGACTTGCCGCGTGTGTGTGCGTTTGTAGCTAAGTGCTTCTTTACTTCTTTACATGTCCATAAAAATAAAATTTGCAGCTCTTTCCACCTTCTGGGGTTCTATGGGGCTGAGCCTGATGAAGCAGCTATCACTGGGTTGGCTAGCTGTGATCGGTGAGCAGAGCAGGCCATCGACGGGGCATAAGGACAAGCGGCACATAAGTCCCAGTCACATTGGTGGATATTGTCCGGATAGATTTGCCAATACAGCCATTCAAGTGGTGTGGCATTGCTCACAGCTCTTTGGGCTGCTTTACCAGGGACTTCTGCAGCAGATGTTATAGCTGCAAAGGGTGGACCAACTCAATATTGAACCCTACGGATTAAGACTGGGATGCCATTAAAGTTCATGTGTGTGTAAAGACAGGCATCCCAATACTTTTGAAGAAATCAATAGTTTACGAACACAATATTTCCTGCGCTTGGGCGAGTGCCCGCTCCAATGATAAAGGCTACAGTATCTCTCTGTCTTGTTTCTATTTGGATAAACCAGGTCTTGCTGCCCTCTTAGACCAGGTAAGTCTGGAACACTGCAACTACACAAAAGAAACAAAAGGGCACACCGACCTAGTCACAGAACTTTTAGTAATATAGTGTGTATCACCTGTGCACCTCTATTATACTTGGCAAACGAATAGATATCCCACAATTAGCAATAAATACAACATACTTAACAAAAATGTAATAGAAAGCTAATCGCATCTATCCAACTAGGCCATATTGCAGCAAAATTATGTGGAGCATTGCTAGAGAGGTACGTACACTAGATTACCAAAAAGTATTGGGACACCTGCCTTTACACGCACATGAACTTTTATGGCATCCCAGTCTTAGCCCCCGTACACACGGTCTGAAATTCCGACCACAAAATCCGGTGGATTTTGTCCGACACTGGTGTTGCACACACACGGTCGGACAAAGTTGTCGGAAAATCCGATCATTCTGACCGTGGTGACGTTCGTTGCGTATGACGGAACTACGTAGAGGCGAGTAGCCAATAGCTTTGGTCTCGTAATGTGATCTGAGCATGCGTGGCACTTTGTCCGTTGGAATTCTCGACACACGATCGGAAAAAGTCCGATAGGATCTTGTTGTCGGAAAATTTGAGAGCAGGATCTCAAATTTTTCCTGTCGGAAATTCTGACTGAAAAAGTCAGATGGAGCCCACACACGGGTGGATTTTCCAACATGGTCCGATCGGACATTTTCCGTCGGAATTTCCGACCGTGTGTACGGGCATTAGACCAGATAAGTCTGGAACACTGCAACTACACAAAAGAAACAAAAGGGCGCACCGACCTAGTCACAATACTTTTGGTAATATAGTGTGTATCACCTGTGCACCTCTATTATACTTGGCAAACTAATAGATATCCCACAATTAGCAATAAGTACAACATACTCAACAAAAATGTAATAGAAAGCCCATCGCATCTATCCAACTAGGCCATATTAAAGCAAAACTTATGTGGACCATTGCTAGAGAGGTACGTACACTATATTACCAAAAGTATTGGGATGCCTGCCTTTACACGCACATGAACTTTAATGGCATCCCAGTCTTAGTCCGTAGGGTTCAATATTGAGTTGGCCCACCCTTTGCCGCTATAACAGCTTCAACTCTTCTGGGAAGGATGTCCACAAGGTTTAGGAGTGTGTCTACAGATTCAACTCTTCTGGAAAGGCCGTCCACAAGGTTTAGGAGTGTGTCTACAGCTTCAACTCTTCTGGAATGGCCATCCACAAGGTTTAGGAGTGTGTCTACAGCTTCAACTCTTCTGGGAAGGATGTCCACAAGGTTTAGGAGTGTGTCTACAGCTTCAACTCTTCTGGAAAGGCTGTCCACAAGGTTTAGGAGTGTGTCTACAGCTTCAACTCTTCTGGGAAGGATGTCCACAAGGTTTAGGAGTGTGTCTATGGGAATGTTTGACCATAGTTCCAGAAGTGCATTTGTGAGTTGAGGCACTGATGTTGACAGAGAAGGCTTGGCTTGCAGTCTCCACTTTAATTCATCCCAAAGATGTTCTATCGGGTTGTGCAGGCCAGTCAAGTTCCTCCACCCCAGACTTGCTCATCCATGTCTTTATGGACCTTGCTTTGGGCACTGGTACGCAATCATGTTGGAACAGGAAGGGGTTATCCCCAAACGGTTCCCACAAAGTTGGGAGCATGAAATTGTCCAAAATGTCTTGGTATACTGACGCTTTAAGAGTTCCTTTCACTGGAACTAAGGGGCCAAGCCCAACCCCTGAAAAACAACCCCACACCATAATCCCCCCTCCACCAAATGATTTGGTGTTAAAAATTTGTTGAAATACCCCCCTACCAGTAACGCCTAAGCTTCTGGCATCTCCACACTAAATGTATAGGATTACCATGTGGGTGTCCACATCTAACACAGTATGAGTTCTCCCTACAGCCTATCTTATGCTAAAGATCTGATACACTCTATGCAAAATAAGGAGCTGTGTTACTCCGTGGGATGGAGAAAGTGAAATAATCTGACTATTCTGCAGCACCTCATCCCAAAGCTCATCGGAGATGGGACCCAAATCTGCCCTTTGTATGGAGGAGTAAACTTAAAGGCCCATACACACGATCTGACTTTTTGACAACAAACATGCAAATTAGCTGTTTTATGGCAACATCCGACCGTGTACGCTCCATCGGACAAACTTTTTCGGTTTTCAATCGGACAAAAGTTCGCTCTGCAAACAGACAAACATTTCGGCAACAAAAGTCTGATGGAGCAAAGTCTGATCGTGTGTACAGAAAACCATTGGACTTAAAGCGGTGTTCCGGACGAAATTATACTTTTTAAAGAAAAATACCCCTATAATACACAAGCTTAATGTATTCTAGTAAAGTTAGTCTGTAAACTAAGGTCTGTTTTGTTAGTTTATAGCAGTAGTTTGTTATTTTATAAACTTACAGCAGGGCCGTGGCCATCTTAAGTGTGGGCATCTGAAGCCAGACTGTATTTCTTCCTGGATGTCATCCTTGCAGATCTCGCACATGCTCAGTGCAGCACAAGGTTTCCATAGCAACGGCAGTGTCAGAGGAAGTTGCCACCCCTTCCCAGGAGGCATTGCAAACAGGACATGATGCGATGGGTCACGGTCAGGGAGGAGGAAGTGAAAAATGAATACAGCAGATATACAGTAGGTGGTGAAAAAAAAAATATCCAATTAGTTTACAGTGTACAGTTTAGTGAGGAATGCTGAAGAGTAGTAAAAGTGGGTGGAACTCCACTTTAAGTCCAAAGTACAAACACGCATGCTCAGAACCAATGCAAGAGATCAGACAACAATACAGAAGTTGACCAAAGGGTGGCGGTAAAGAGGAGAAAAACCACGTGATTTGGTGAAAGTTGGCTGAAAAATTCCTGCCGTGTGTATGCAATACAAGTTCACGGCCAACGCCCTTTGGACAGAAATCCACGGGAAAGTTTGTTTAAAGTCCGATCGTGTGCATGAGGCTTAGGGAGAAATTTTGACAACAAACATGTGTATGTCTTTGAGATAAGCCCCTTGGTGGTCTCAGCCCAGGCAAGTATATCAAACAAAGGCGTTGGGGCAAAGGAGGTGGATGTAATCCAGCCCTGTGCATGAAGTGCATGACGTAATTGTAAATATTGCTAGATCCAATGCTGAATATTGTATTTATATCTAAAATTTGACTTTTTCTTGTGCACATCCTACATGTGCGCCACTTCACGAGCAGGCTTGGGACATTCCCTAATAATGTTATTTATAGGAAGTTTATATTTGTATTGT
Organism: Lithobates sylvaticus; assembly: GCA_028564925.1. Classification (NCBI taxonomy): domain Eukaryota; kingdom Metazoa; phylum Chordata; class Amphibia; order Anura; family Ranidae; genus Lithobates; species Lithobates sylvaticus. The sequence goes on from CM053028.1 coordinate 585,160,165, forward strand.
TTAATTGTAACCACTTGCTGATCATGCCTCTTTCTGACATTTGTTATTTACCCATAAAAATCAGTATTTGTGGCTAGAAAATTACTTAGAACCCCCAAACATTATATTTGTTTGTTGGTAGAGACCCTGGAGAATAAAATGGTGGTCGTTGCAATATTTTATGTCACGCTGTATTTGCGCAGTGGTCTGTCAAACACAATTTTTTTGGGGAAAGATACACTTTAACCGCTTGCCGACCACCGCACACACAAATACGTCGGCAGAATGGCACAGGCAGGCAAATGGGCGTACAGGTACGTCCCTTCAAATTTGCCGCCTTTCGGGCACACGTGCGCCCGCCACGGGAGCATGCCCGCAGGTCCCGGGAACTCGATGTTTGCTGGCAGCCCACGATTGCAGTGTGGGGAGGTAGAACGGGGAGATGCCTATGTAAACAAGGCATTTCCCCCGTTCTGCCTTGTGTCATGACAGAGATCTACTGCTCTCTGTCATCGGGAGCAGTGATCACTGTCATGTCCTCTGCCCTAGTGTGGCTCCTGTCCCCCAAACACACCAGCGCAAGCACGGCATGGCATCTTTTTGCCTGCGTACTTGCGTAGCCCCTTGGACGCCTACGGAGCACCGCTGGTTCAAAGGACAGAGCACTCGAAGAGGCCATGGAGGAAGAAGAAGAGGAGGGGGTGGAGGAGAGAGGTGTGTCACAACCAGTAGTAGCATTTTGGAGGCGTGGTGGCGGAACAACCTCCAACACTACTGAACCTTGTCCTGCATCCTTCCCAGCTGCCAAAAGAGTGACCCAATGGGCCGTGAAAGACAGGTAACGTCCCTGTCCATGCCTGCTGGACCATGAGTCAGCGGTAATATGCACCTTACCGCTGACCGCCCTGTCCAGCGAGGCATGGACATTGCCTTCCACATGCCGGTAGAGAGCCGGAATCACCTTCCGTGAGAAAAAGTGGCGTTTGGGAACCTGCCACTGAGGAACCGCACATTGAACAAACTCACGGAAGGGGGCCGAGTCTACCAACTGAAAAGGCAGCAGTTGAAGTGCTAGCAATTTAGCCAAGCTAGCATTCAAACGCTGGGCATGTGGATGGCTGGGAGTAAACTTCTTTCGACGGTCCAGCAGCTGGGGCAGGGAAATTTGCCTGGTACAATCGGACGTCGGTGTACTACTAGCAGAGTGCCCGCAAGTACTTGGCTGTGGCACACCTAATTCTACACCTTCATTCCTCTCAGTGCAGCTTTCAGAGAGGACTGAAGGTATAGTGGGGTTGGAGATCCCAGCTGATGAGGAGCAAGGAGAGGTCTGCTTTGTTCTTTGGTGTGGATCTTTAATGTGCGCTTGCCAACGAGCTGCAAGGCAGGTCAACATATGTCTGGTCATGCTTGTGGTGCGCAAGCGGCTGATGTTTTGGCCACGCGAGATACGCTTGAGACATATGTTGCAAATAGCAGTGGTGCGATCTGATGCACTTGTCTCAAAAAAGGCCCACACCAAAGAACTTTTGTAATAACGTGCAGAGGCAGCACCCTGCACAGGCGGAGCTCTGCGGTGTGAATCAGTTGGTGTGCTGGCCTCAAGATGGCCCCCGGAGGGCATCCTGCCTCGTTGGAGATGTGCCGCCTCCTCCTCCTCCTCCTCCTCCTCTTTCCATTCAGGCACCCACGTGGAGTCAGTGACCTCATCATCCCCTCCATCTTCACCACTGGAGCAAACCTGGCAGTAAGCTGCAGCTGGTGGAACATGACTGCCAGATTGCTGTCCTTGAGCATCCCCTCTCTCTGCGCTCACGCTACTGCCTTCCTCTAGCTGGGCATCCGAGCCTTCAAAACATCTGAGCCTTCAAAACGCTGGGCATCCTCCTGGAGCATGTACCCAACACTGTGCTCAAACAGTTCGGGGGACTCCTCAGGAGGACATGGTGGGTCTAGGGAAGGGGTGCCTGATGATGACATTGAGTATGCGTTGGCAGCTGCTTTGCCAGTACCCTGAGCCTGGGTGAGAGAGGATGAGGAGGGCTTGGTCATCCACTCTACCAAGCCTTCGGCATGATGCGGCTCAACATGTCCAGCTGCCGAATAGAAGGACAAGCGTGTCCCATGGCCACGTGCTGATGACGATGCACCACATCCACGACCAGCACTGTTGTCTCTAGACACAGAGCCTGCTTGCCCTGTTTTCTTGGCTCGGGACTGTCTGCCTCTCCTTGTCGGTCTTCCAGACATTGTAGTGGGTAGTGTATATTGTACTGGAGTCACACAGCACACACACTAACTCCTGCAGATGGCTGTCTTAGATGACAACAGGGCAGAAGGGCAGATACAGGGTGAGGTGGTTTAGTGTGCTCTGCTATACTCACACAGCACACACACACACGCTAACTCCTGCAGATGGCTGTCTGGCTGCCTTAGATGACAACAGGGCAGAAGGGCAGATACATGCTGAGGTGGTTTAGTGTGCTGTGCTATACTCACACAGCACACACACACGCTAACTCCTGCAGATGGCTGTCTGGCTGCCTTAGATGACAACAGGGCAGAAGGGCAGATACAGTCACTGACACCGTCACTGACTGTTCCTAACGCCGGAACACACTACATGAGGCCGCCGGTGCGGGGGCCTTATATAGTGTGGGGCGTTTACTAAACCCCCTGAGCTATAATTGGCCACAGGCATCCTGCCTGTGGCCAATTATTGCTCTCCTCGCCGCTGGCTCTATGATTGGCCAAGCATGCGGGGTCACAGTGCATGCTTGGCCAATCATCAGCCAGCAATGCACTGCGACTGGCGCAGTGCATTGTGGACTGTTCGCACCACACGAATTTGATGCGAATGGTCCCGAGAGTTCTGGTTTCGACGAGCGGTCGAACGGCCGATGTTCGATTCGAACATGGGTTCGAATCGAACACCGGGCCCATCCCTACCGTCCATACTCTGCATATCCATGCATACTCATCCATACTCTGCAAACCCATCCATCCATACTCTGCATACCCATCCATGCTCACCTATCCATACTCATCCATCCATCCTCATCCACACTCAGCATACTCATCCATCCATCCATCCTCAGCAATACTCATCCATCCATGCTCATCCACCCCCATCCTTAATTAGCCATACCCAGCCATACTCAGCCGTACCCAGCCATACTCAGCCAGCCATACTCAGCCATACCCATCCATACTCAGCCATACCCAGCCGGACCCAGCCGTACTCAGCCATACCCAGCCATACTCAGCCGTACCCAGCTTTACCCAGCTATACAAAGCCATACCCAGCCATACCAATCCTTACCCAGCCGTACGCAGCCATACCCAGCCAAACTCAGCCCTACCCAGTCATACTCAATCGTACTCAGTCATAGCCAGCCATACTCAGTCATAGCCAGCCATACTCAGCCGTACCCAGCCATACTCAGCCGTACCAGCCATACTCAGCCGTACGCATCCATACTCAGCCGTACGCATCCATACTCAGCCGTACCCGGCCATACTCATTCATGTTTAGCCATCCCCATCCATGGCTCATCCATCCCCATTCATGCTCATTCATGCCACTACAGTGCCTCACAAATGTGTAATAGGTAGTCAAATTAGATTTGAAACTTATGTCCCCATAACACCTGACCGTGCTCCCTGCATGTTGGGCCTCTGTATGTGGCCACGCTGTGGAAAAGACTCACACATGTGGTATTACCATACTCAGGAGGAGTAGGAGAATCTATTTTGGGGTGTAATTTTTGGTATGTACATGTTATGTGTTAGATATATTGTGTAAATAAAAAAAAAAAATGCGTTTTAATTTTCTTTACACATTTTCCAAAAACTTGTAGAAAAAAAATGACATGTTCAAAAGACTCAATATGCCTCATAGATTATACATTGGGTTGTTTTCTTTCCAAAATGGGGTCATTTTTGGGGCGTTTCCATTGTCCTGATTCTCCAGGGCCTTCAAAAGTGTAAGAGGTAGTCAAGAAATTGGATGTGCAATTTATGCTCCAAGAATGCCTGATGGCGCTCCCTGCATGGTGGGCCTCTGTATGTGGCCACGCTGTGTAAAAGTCTCACACATGTGGTATCGCCATATTCAGGAGTAGTAGCAGAATGTGTTTTGGGGTGTAATTTGTGCTATGCATATGCTGTGTGTGAGAAATAACCTGCTAATATAAAAATTTTGTGAAAAAAAAAAAAAAGAAAGGAAAATCTGGATTTTGCAAAGAATTGTGGGAAAAAATTACAACTTCAAAAAACTCACCATGCCTCTTACTAAATACATTGGAATGTCTACTTTCCAAAAATGGGTCATTTGGGGGGTATTTGTATTTCCCTGGCTTGTTAGGGTCTCAAGAAATGAGAAATGGCCTTCAGTACATCAGGTACATCAGGTGTGATCAATTTTCAGAGATTGGCACCACAGCTTGTGGACTCTGTAACTTTCACAAAGACCAAATAATATACAACAATTTGGGTTATTTTTTACCAAAGATATGTAGTGGTATAAATTTTGCCCAAAATATATGAAGAAAAATTACTAATTTGCAAAATTTTATAACAGAAACGAAGAAAAATGCATTTTTTTACAGAATTTTCTGTCTTTTTTCTTTTATAGCGCAAAAAAACCCCAAAAAACCCAGCAGCGATTAAATACCACCAAAAGAAAGCTATATTTGTGTGAAAAAAAGGACAAACATTTCAAATAGGTACAGTGTTGCATTGTTGAGTAATTGTCATTCAAAATGTGAGAGCACCGAAAGCTGAAAATTGGTCTGTTTATTAAGGGGGTTTAAGTGCCCAGTGGTCAAGTGGTTAATATGTGTTCAGTTTTAAAGGGATGGGGTGGCAACCCTAACCGAACCCCTGCTGCGAGCGGCATCCGTCTTAAGCCCCATACACACGGTCGGACTTTTTCATGGATTCTGTCCGATCGGACAATGTTGTTGAAAAATCAGACCGTGTGTATGCACCATCGGACAGTGTACGTCGGATTGTCCGACGGACAAAGTCTTATCTCCTGCTGGATAGATTTGCCGACAACCCGGTCCGATCACACCAAATCCGATCGTGTGTACGGTTGTCCGACCGGACAAAGTGCTACGCATGCTCAGATCACATTACAAGACCAAAGCTATTGGCTACTACCCTGTTTCCCTGAAAATAAGACCTAGCGTGATTGTCGGTGATGCTGCAATATAAGCCCTACCCCCCAAATAAGCCCTATTTAAAGTCCTTGTAGGTCTTGTTTTCAGGGTAGGGCTTATTTTCGGGGAAACATGGTAGGGCTTATTTGGGGTGTAGGGCTTATATTGCAGCCATCACCGACAATCACGCTAGGTCTTATTTTCGGGGAAACAGGGTAGCCTCTACGTAGTCCCGTCGTAGGCAACAAACGTCACCACGTTCAGAATGATCGGATTTTCCGACAACTTTGTCCGACCGTGTGTACGCAAAACCAACATCAGACAAAGTATGACGGACAGGATCCGACCGACCTGGTCCGCGGATTGTCCGACCGTGTGTATGGGGCTTTAGATGTGAACCCAGCATGAGACGTTTTTTGGGGCTGCAGTTCCTCCGAGCTCCACAAGATAATGATCTCAGCTATTCAGAGACAGGATGTCTCTAGGGAAAAAAGACAGGAAGTGATGTCAGGTATAAATAGGAAGTTCCGGGTGAGAGGCGAGTTGGGAGGAAGTAGAGCGAAGACGTTGCTGGCAGCAGAGGAGGTAATAAGATCTTATTTTCTATTTACACCCAGTAACCCCCCCCCCCCCCCCCCCGTCATGCCCAACCCTGTAGGCAGGTGCAGTGCTATGATTTTGTTCACTGATCTGAAGGAGGAGCTGCATCACCTCATCAGGTTGACCAGAGCCCATTGAGGACTAAATTGTCTCCTATCAGGGACTCCAGGCAGCCATCTTGGGGGGGGGAGCGCAGCGTCTCCTTTTGAGTGCCAAAATCCTGTGACATTTGCATGTCCATTGTGGGCACAGTAGTGATTATGTAGCAGTCTCTGTTTGATGTAGGCTTTGCTTACGTCTTGGTGTTTCCGATCGCGGGCAGAATCACCGCAAATCTGCCCACGATCTGGAATCACGGCAAATCGCGGAACGCCCATGAGATCCCCATCACTTCCAATGGCCTCCAGAATGGGGGAGCAATTTTGCTGCGATTATTGCCTGACAAATCGTGTGTATCATATTTTATTAAGTTTTCCTTTGTTCATAGCAATTACTGCACGTTATATCCAAGACAGTGTAATTTGGACACTATAGCGCTGCACAGCTTGTTAATTATGATTTTCTTTCAATGTGCCTTGGCCACCCTGATTTATACCTTCATCCAAGTGGCGACCCCTGTGCATTACCCGTTGCCGCCGTGGGACCTTAACTTGGTTCTTTTGGTCCTTCAGAAACCTCCTTTTGAGTATTAGGGATATTTCCCTACTTACACTCTGGTTCTCTGTCTGCTCCCCTCTCTCCTTCCTAATGTGGTGCCATATTTCCACCTGAATGAGGACATTGTCCTGCCCTCCCTGTGTCCACAACCTTTGCATCCTAAGGAGGTTGCACTCTTTGGATGTGATGGTTTGTGTGTATTTGTCTCCTATGGCCTCCTCCAATAGGTCAGACTCTGTTTGTGCTAACAGACGGCCCAAAAAGGTGTAGCACTGACCCGCGAAGGAGCTGCTGAATTTTTCTGGGCTTACCAATTAACCTCCACCAGCTTGTAACTCGTTGTCCTTGTCTAGGGGTTCCCAGGGTTGATGACACAGTAACTGTAGAGACCGACACCTGAATTCCTTTTTAGGATTTTTATTTTGCTTAAAACAGTTTAACAAACTCAGGTCTCTAAGTTGGGAATAGAGGGTATAAGGGTTTTAGCTCAGGTGCTCGGAACTGCTGACTTCAATAAAAGTCTCTCTCTGTACATAATCCAGGGAATAGCCACTCGCAACTGGATTCTTTAACTGCTGGATAAATCCTTGAGCTTGGATCTAGCAACCAACAAGTAATTCTAGCTTTCAAAGTCTCTCACACAGACTGGAAAAACTTAGTTGTAACCGGAAGGTAAAGGTAGGAACTTTTCTTACTTTACCAGAATCTTTCAGCCTGTCCGGCGATACCGTAAGAAATTGTGGATTCAATCAATGTCCATGGCAGCTCAGCTTCCAGGCTCTTACCGAGCAGCCAGCCTCGTGCGTGGCTCTCTTACTGAAGAGTCCTCCCCTGGTTGCATGTAAAGTTGCTGGGCCTCTCCAAACCCGAGACGGCACTGGAACACTTTAGAATCCTCCTTCCAGTTACTGCGCCTCGAACTAGCCAGTTCCGAGGCTCGGGAAACGATGGATCCGCACCCCAGGCCATGAGGGCCTCTGGGGGTTGGTCAGGAGGACCAGGACCACGGAGTCAGCAACGACTTCTGGACCGGAACCCCCGAACCACGTGACTTCAGCACCTTAAGTACCCTCTCCCGGAATACACAGCAAGACCAACGCGCCCACTGATTGAGATTGGTACCCAATGCGTCCAACCAGACTGCGTTCTAAGGCCTCTCACAGGTGCAAACCCCACCTATGACCAGGCAGAACCTCAATACAGCCCAGCCAAACTGATGCCAAAGCATAATTTAGAACAATTAACCCCAAAACTCAACTACATTTTTGGGCAAAAACTAAATTTAAAGACATAGCGCGTACTCATCAGGAGTACCGGCGCTACAAAGGTATGGTCCCCTGCCACAATTCCTGTTGGATTCAGCAAACTATTGTTTAGGCGTATGCCATTAAGCTTCAGGCTCCTCCCTTCTCCGTTTTGGCACACTGCACCAGGGCGATTAGAGCCTCCTTGGGTGCACAGACAACTTAGTGAATGGAAAAGCTGTGTCTGCTAATGAACATAAGACAAAATGGGATATTTTTTTTTTTTATGTACATTGAGTTCATTGACGGACACAGCACTTACCCATTTGGTCTTTTCTCTTGCTCTGTGACTAACTGGTTTGTAGACATGTGCAATTCGTTTAGTTCCAAATTCATTTTTTTAACAAATTTTGAAAATTCGTTAATTCAGAAATTTCCGAATTTCGGAAATTCGAAAATTCACAATTTTGGAAATTCAAAATTTCGGAAATTCAAAATTTCGGAAATTCTAAATTTCAGAAATTCTAAATTTCAGAAATTCTAAATTTCAGAAATTGGAAAATTGGAAAATTGCGGAAATTGGAAAATCCGAAAATAAGAATGCAAATCCGAAAATTTTAAAAGAAGAATGAAAATTCGAAAATCTGAAATAACTAACTAATAATAACTATTAAATTATAGGTATTGGAATTCCCTTTCAAATTTGTCCGTTAGTGAACATAACGAGTACGAATGTATTCAAAGTTACGAATTATATGAAATAACGAATGCCATATCTAAAAGAATGGAATGTAACGATCTAATAACAATAATAATAATAAAACCTTTTTATTGCTGAATTTTTCTGGGCTTACCAATTAACCTCCACCAGCTTGTAACTCGTTGTCCTTGTCTAGGGGTTCCCAGGGTTGATGACACAGTAACTGTAGAGACCGACACCTGAATTCCTTTTTAGGATTTTTATTTTGCTTAAAACAGTTTAACAAACTCAGGTCTCTAAGTTGGGAATAGAGGGTATAAGGGTTTTAGCTCAGGTGCTCGGAACTGCTGACTTCAATAAAAGTCTCTCTCTGTACATAATCCAGGGAATAGCCACTCACAACTGGATTCTTTAACTGCTGGATAAATCCTTGAGCTTGGATCTAGCAACCAACAAGTAATTCTAGCTTTCAAAGTCTCTCACACAGACTGGAAAAACTTAGTTGTAACCGGAAGGTAAAGGTAGGAACTTTTCTTACTTTACCAGAATCTTTCAGCCTGTCCGGCGATACCGTAAGAAATTGTGGATTCAATCAATGTCCATGGCAGCTCAGCTTCCAGGCTCTTACCGAGCAGCCAGCCTCGTGCGTGGCTCTCTTACTGAAGAGTCCTCCCCTGGTTTCATGTAAAGTTGCTGGGCCTCTCCAAACCCGAGACGGCACTGGAACACTTTAGAATCCTCCTTCCAGTTACTGCGCCTCGAACTAGCCAGTTCCGAGGCTCGGGAAACGATGGATCCGCACCCCAGGCCATGAGGGCCTCTGGGGGTTGGTCAGGAGGACCAGGACCACGGAGTCAGCAACGACTTCTGGACCGTAACCCTGAACCACGTGACTTCAGCACCTTAAGTACCCTCTCCCGGAATACACAGTGAGACAAACGCACCCACTGATTGAGATTGGTACCCAATGCGTCCAACCAGACTGCGTTCTAAGGCCTCTCACAGGTGCAAACCCCACCTATGACCAGGCAGAACCTCAATACAGCCCAGCCAAACTGATGCCAAAGCATAATTTAGAACAATTAACCCCAAAACTCAACTACATTTTTGGGCAAAAACTAAATTTAAAGACATAGCGCGTACTCATCAGGAGTACCGGCGCTACAAAGGTATGGTCCCCTGCCACAATTCCTGTTGGATTCAGCAAACTATTGTTTAGGCGTATGCCATTAAGCTTCAGGCTCCTCCCTTCTCCGTTTTGGCACACTGCACCAGGGCGATTAGAGCCTCCTTGGGTGCACAGACAACTTAGTGAATGGAAAAGCTGTGTCTGCTAATGAACATAAGACAAAATGGGATATTTTTTTTTTTTTTGTACATTGAGTTCATTGACGGACACAGCACTTACCCATTTGGTCTTTTCTCTTGCTCTGTGACTAACTGGTTTGTAGACATGTGCAATTCGTTTAGTTCCAAATTCATTTTTTTAACAAATTTTGAAAATTCGTTAATTCAGAAATTTCCGAATTTCGGAAATTCGAAAATTCACAATTTTGGAAATTCAAAATTTCGGAAATTCAAAATTTCGGAAATTCTAAATTTCAGAAATTCTAAATTTCAGAAATTCTAAATTTCAGAAATTGGAAAATTGGAAAATTGCGGAAATTGGAAAATCCGAAAATAAGAATGCAAATCCGAAAATTTTAAAAGAAGAATGAAAATTCGAAAATCTGAAATAACTAACTAATAATAACTATTAAATTATAGGTATTGGAATTCCCTTTCAAATTTGTCCGTTAGTGAACATAACGAGTACGAATGTATTCAAAGTTACGAATTATATGAAATAACGAATGCCATATCTAAAAGAATGGAATGTAACGATCTAATAACAATAATAATAATAAAACCTTTTTATTATTATGTATTAATAATTTGTTCCTTTCCATTTGTTTAGATGCGGCATTCGTTATTTCGGATACTTTAACTGATTTTAATAACTTCAGATAAATTTGTATTTGTTACGTTCACAACAAGCCAAATATGAAAGGAAATTCCAATACCTATAATTTAATAGTTATTATTAGTTAGTTATTATTTCGGATTTTACAGATTTTTCTTTCTTCTTTTAAAATTTTCGGATTTTCTAATTTTTGAATTTCCAAATTCTCGAATTTCCGAAAAAAGCAAAACAAAACGAATGCAACGAAAACAAACTCATTTTTTTGTCAGTGCACATGTCTGCTGGTTTGCGTATACCAGAGAGGGGGTTTATAACTGCTAAGACTGCCCATAGGCAATGCTGTGTTCTTTTTCTGCCTAGTGTCCTAATCCTGTAGGTGGCAATATAAACCCTATGGTTAAGAATGGAAGAGCTGTGTCTGTCCACCTAGGTCCTTCAAAGTGTTCCACAGAATCTGAGGAAGGGGGATTTTTAAAGGACCTACAAAATATATCATAAAAATAGCTGAAATCCCCCCCCCCCCCCCCCCCCCCCCCCCGTCACTGACATCTAGAATCTTGTAAATGACTTGGTTTGAAAATACAGTAGGGTGGGAAGGTGAACGGTATTCTATTAAACAAATTTCTCTTTTATTGTAGAATATATTTTGAACTCGTAAAAGAAAGCCATGCTTGGCTAGATCATGTTGTATTTTTAATGTTTTATATCAATTTGAATAAATGTTTGGAATTTTAACAGCTGTGTACATTTAAACATAATTTGGCACCATTAAAGTCCCATATATGTGGATTTCTTGTTAATTGTGTGTGTCAGGTTCCTATAAGGTGTCAGGATGTCACTGTCTATTTCTCCATGGAGGAGTGGGAGTATTTAGAAGGACACAAGGATCTCTACAAGGACGTCATGATGGACAATCAGCCGCCCCTCACATCACCGGGTAAGAGGAGACTTTATTGTAAAGGAGAGAGCAGTACGGAGGGTCCACCTAGATCCCCCATCATCTGATAAACATATAGAAACAATGTATTCAGTCAGTGTGTGTGTTTCCTACAGATGGATCCAGTAATGGGAACCCACCAGAGAGATGTCCCCGTCCTCTGTATTCCACACAGGAAGGTCACACCATCCCTCACCATCATCAGGTAAATGAGGAAAAATCAATGATAGTATCATTAAGATCTGTACATTATTTGCATTGGTACAATTTATGAAATGGAAATTAGATAAAGCTGCGCCAATACAAAACAATAATGATACAAAAGGTTAGATAACCCAGATGACAATTATTGTACAATAATCTATGGCCACGGAGGAGCACATAGAAAATTAGCTTTAAAATAAAGTTCAGTGGTGGCTAAAACAGTCCAAGTCAGAAATCCTTATGTTCTTTGCACCACATTCTTGTTAAATCCTGAATTCTAGTTGCCAGTAATAAACCGAATTGAAGAACAAGAAGAAAAACACCACGGTGACTATCCTGCGTTCTCACACTGTGACATGCAGAGGTTGTTCAGACCTGACCACCTGATAAATTGAACGCTTACCAGATGGCTGGATTAATAAGGCACTGAAAACAGCTTTCTAGACAGATGATGGCTGGTAAAACTGATCCACCCAGAAGTGATCATCCAAAAAAGCAAGAGACCTCAGCGCTGTCCACTCCACCAAGAAAGATCCTGCTGGTTTGCTCAAATATAAAGAAAAGGGCCGCCCATAGTGTAATACTGTCTAAAAGGTTTTATTTGCCAAAGGTAGATTAAAAGCACTTACACACCTAAGAAATTTGCGATCACAATAAAACACTGCCGGCCGATCAGTGGTAACCCGTCCCCTGTTCCAAGTCTGCGTGGTGGCGTCGCTGCGTGCCTTCCCATACGACGTTTCGTCATAAATGACGTTTTCAATGGGGAACGGGCGACGCAGCAACGCACCACCTATAAATAGCCAAACCTCCACCTGAGTTGTATGGGGTCAGCTAGCGCCGCCATCTTACATGTGGGCATAATGCCCTATTTCCATGCCTGATCTAAAGTGCTAAAATAGAAAGGTAAAAACCTTTATTTAATTGAAATAAATCTTCATTTAGAATGTAATATTCACCTCATGTATACATCATGTGCTGGGTATATGTGATTATCGGCGACATTTGTAAAATCACATAAAACCAATAACGCTACCCCATATACTCTTTTATGTTCTCAAAAGTGATGTGCAGTATATAAAATTATATGTGGTATGAAAATGTATGTGGTGTATAAAAAATACACATGATGTGAAATCACAAACCCTATCAATATATAGTAATAATAAAACTAATGTGGAAGATATCACGTCATTAGTAAATACCGTGACATACTAATGACGTGATATCTTCCACATTAGTTTTATTATTACTATATATTGATAGGGTTTGTGATTTCACATCATGTGTATTTTTTATACACCACATAAATTTTCATACCACATATAATTTTATATACTGCACATCACTTGTGAGAACATAAAAGAGTATATGGGGTAGCGTTATTGGTTTTATGTGATTTTACAAATGTCGCCGATAATCACATATACCCAGCACATGATGTATACATGAGGTGAATATTACATTCTAAATGAAGATTTATTTCAATTAAATAAAGGTTTTTACCTTTCTATTTTAGCACTTTAGATCAGGCATGGAAATAGGGCATTATGCCCACATGTAAGATGGCGGCGCTAGCTGACCCCATACAACTCAGGTGGAGGTTTGGCTATTTATAGGTGGTGCGTTGCTGCGTCGCCCGTTCCCCATTGAAAACGTCATTTATGACGAAACGTCGTATGGGAAGGCACGCAGCGACGCCATTACGCAGACTTGGAACAGGGGACGGGTTACCACTGACCGGCCGGCAGTGTTTTATTGTGATCGCAAATTTCTTAGGTGTGTAAGTGCTTCTAATCTACCTTTGGCAAATAAAACCTTTTAGACAGTATTACACTATGGGCGGCCCTTTTCTTTATATTTGAGCAAACCAGCAGGATCTTTCTTGGTGGAGTGGACAGCGCTGAGGTCTCTTGCTTTTTTGGATGATCGCTTCTGGGTGGATCAGTTTTACCAGCCATCATCTGTCTAGAAAGCTGTTTTCAGTGCCTTATTAATCCAGCCATCTGGTAAGCGTTCAATTTATCAGGTGGTCGGGTCTGAACAACCTCTGCATGTCACAGTGTGAGAACGCAGGATAGTCACCGTGGTGTTTTTCTTCTTGTTCTTCAATTCGGTTTATTACTGGCAACTAGAATTCAGGATTTAACAAGAATGTGGTGCAAAGAACATAAGGATTTCTGACTTGGACTGTTTTAGCCACCACTGAACTTTATTTTAAAGCTAATTTTCTATGTGCTCCTCCGTGGCCATAGATTATTGTATAATAATTGTCATCTGGGTTATCTAACCTTTTGTATCATTATTGTTTTGTATTGGCGCAGCTTTATCTAATTTCCTTAACATTTATGTGTGAGTATCCCACTTCTAGCAGCAGCCGTTTTTAATTAGGTTTCCCCTTTCCCTCTCCCCCCCCCCCTTTTTTCTTCCTTCTTAACGCGGTCTATTTATTTTCACAATTTATGAAATGTTTCATTTTAATTTAGAGTGAAGACCTAAATAATTCCAAAGCTGATGTAAAAAAAAAGATAAAAGAGGAGGATGATGAGGATGGGGTGATGGAGGAGTCAGAGTCTCTAAAAGGACACACAGATCTGTACCGGGACACCATGGTGGAGTCATCCAGCTACAGAAACCCAACAGAGAGATTTCCCCATCCTTCGTATTCCCGGGATTCCACACAGGAAGATCACACCATCCCTCACCATCATCAGGTAGATGATTAATAATTATTGGTAGTCATGATCAGTTATCATGAGCATGTTTGTTACAATGGGTGTTTGTTATATATTCAGAGCGTAAGCCTCGAGGATTTTAATATTATTGTTAAAGAAGAGTATACAGACGAGGATGAGGAGTATGGAGTGATGGAGGAGCTTTCTGAAGGACACAAGGATCTCTACAAGGACGTCATGATGGACAATCAGCCGCCCCTCACATCACCGGGTAAGAGGAGACTTTATTGTAAAGGAGAGAGCAGTACGGAGGCTCCACCTAGATCCCCCATCCATCTGATAAACACATAGAAACAATGTATTCAGTCAGTGTGTGTGTTTCCTACAGATGGATCCAGTAATGGGAACCCACCAGAGAGATCTCCCCATCCTCTGTATTCCCGGGATTCCACACAGGAAGATCACATCATCCCTCACCATCATCGTCGGGTAGGTGGAGTTGAGGGCCAGTGATTGAACACTCTGACATGTGGAGATTATGTGTGGACTGTACAAGATGATATTTTCTGTGATCTCACAACATAAATACTTCTATTTTACAGATGACAACGACATTCAAAAAGGAGGACACTCCTACAGAGATCAGCACAGGTGAGCCATCATATATTTTCCCTTAATCCATATCAAACCTTAAAACGGTATTAAGCCAAAACCAAAAATGTAATCTAGTGCAGATTAGGGATGGGCTATCTGTTCGACTCGAACATTCGCTGTTCCTATCAGCGAACAATTTGGGGTGTTCATTGGAAAATTCGAAAAGCCGCGGAACACCCTTTAAAAATGTATGGGAGAAATCTAAAGTGCTAATTTTAAAGGCTAATATGCAAGTTATTGTCATAAAGTGTTTGGGGACCCGGGTCCTGCCCCAGGGGACATGTATCAATGCAAAAAAAAGTTTTAAAAACTGCAGTTTTTTCGGGAGCAGTGATTTTAATAATGCTTAAAGTGAAACAATAAAAGTGAAATATTCCTTTAAATTTCGTACCTGGGGGGTGTCTATAGTATGCCTGTAAAGTGGCAAATGTTTCCCGTGTTTAGAACAGTCCGAGAGCAAAGTTACATTTCTAAAGGGAAAAAAAACTAATTTATAGTACTAGCGCTAGTGCTGGCTATTAATGAATTGTGGGTCCTGACAATTCGCATAAAAGTCATTGAAAAATAAAAAATTCATGGGGGTCCCCCAAAATTCCATTACCAGACCCAAATACCATGCGAGATAAAAAGTTGCAATGACTGCCATTTTATTCCCTACGGTGTCTGCTAAAAAAAGTTCTGAATAATATTCTAGCAAAAAATTTATGATTTTTACATGTAGGAGAGAAGTGCCAGAATAGGCCCGCTATTGAAGTGGATAGTATGCCTGTAAAGTGGCGCATGTTTCCCGTGTTTATAACAGTCCGAGAGCAAAATGACATTTCTAAAGGAAAAAAAGTAATTTATAGTACTAGCGCTAGTGCCAGCTATTAAGGAATAGATTAATGAATTCACATAAAAGTAATTGAAAAAAAAAAAATGCATGGGGGTCCCCCAAAATTCCATTACTAGGTCCTTCAGGTCTGGTATGGATATTAAGAGGAGCTCCGCGTCAAAAAAAAATGGCGTGGGGTTCCCCCAAAAATCCACACCAGACCATTATCCGAGCACGCAACCTGGCAGGCCACAAGAAAAGAGGGGGGGGGGGGGGGGGGGGCGAGAGACCGTACCAGGCCACATGCCCTCAACATGGGGAGGATGTCCCCATGTTGATGGGTACAAGGGCCTCATCCCTACAATTCTTGCCTGGTGGTTGTGGGGGTCTGCGGGTGGGGGGCTTAGGGGATTCTGGAAGCCCCCTTTAACAAGGGGACCCCCAGATCCTGGCCACCCCCCCTGTTTGAAATGGTAACGGGTACATTGTACTCGTAACCATTTCACAAAAAGAAAGTGTCAAACCGTGGGAGAAGTCCTTTATTAAAAATAAATTCCAGCGATGTAATCCAATAAATCCATGCTCCTACTCCAGTGATGTAATCCAATTCTCGATCTCCAGCGATGGATGATCTCCAGCGAGGAACACGCACAGGATCCTGCCTCCACTGGAGGCACCCAGCCAATGACGCGGCGCCAGCTTGACACTTCTTATGTAGCTGAGGGTGGGCCACCCGTCACGTGACCCCGTCCCCCTCTGACAAGGGGAAACGCTGGGGTTTCCCAGTGACGTGTCAGGGTGACCCCGCCCCCTCTGATGCAACTCAGGATTCCCATTGCATCAGAGGGGGGCGGGGTCACCCGCACACGTCACTGGGAAACCCCGTTTTTTCCCCTTGTTTTATGTTTTATGCCAAGTCTTCAATTCTGAACTTTGAATCTTTTGATTATCAGCGATTACTTGAGCCAGTGCCTAGGCTTGTGGTTGTGTTGGCTGCTTAAATGTAGAAGTGTAGAGGAGGACCAAAGGCCCTTTGAATGAAAAGGGAAAGGATCCTAACTGGTTGGAAATTCCACAGATAACATCTGCTCACTCAAGGCTACCTGATCCAGATGAAATCTTGATTTAAGAGAACAAACCCTCATATATATATAACGATCATGTCTTTTTATATTTTCCAGCACATGCCATCCAACCTTCAAAGGATCGTCTCACTTTATCTCCGGGTTCTAAAATAGAAGATGAGGACATCACTAGAGATTGTGCAGGAGAAAAGACAATGAGCTCAGCTATGGATGGAGGACTTCACAGTGTGGATAGACTATCAAATCCCTCTGACTCTGACTCTGAGCAACGTCATACTGTGAGGGATGGTGCTGGAATTAAATGGGAGGAGGAATCTTCCTGTCCTGAAAATGGGGAAAGTTTTAGCTCTGAATTAAATCTTACTGTACATCAGAGATCTCACACAGGCAAGAAGCAAAATTCCTGCTCTGAGTGTGGGAAATGTTTTACACAGAAATCAAATCTCGTTAGACATCTAAGATCTCATACAGGGGAGAAGCCTTTTTCCTGCCTTGATTGTGCAAAATGTTTTTCACAGAAATCAGATCTGGTTAGACATCAGAGATCTCACACGGGGGAGAAGCCGTATCCCTGTCCTGAATGTGGGAAATGCTTTAGAAAGAAATCAGACCTTGTTGTACATCAGAAAGCCCACAAAGGGGAGAAGCCTTATTCCTGCCATGTTTGCGGGAAACGTTTTTTACACAAATCAGTCCTTGTTAAGCATCAAAGAACTCACACAGGGGAGAAGCCGTATTCCTGCCCCGAGTGTGGAAAAGTTTTTTCAGAAAAATCATGCCTTGTTATACATCAGAGATCTCACACAGGCGAGAAGCCGTATTCCTGCACTGAGTGTGGAAAATGTTTTTTACGGTTATTCTGTCTCTCCGCACATCAGAAGATTCACACAGGCCAGAAGCCGTATTCCTGCCCCGAGTGTGGGAAATGTTTTTTACATAAATCAGACCTGGTTGTACATCAGAGATCTCACACGAGGGAGAAGCCGTATTCCTGCCCTGAATGTGGGAAGTGTTATACAAAGAAATCAGACCTGGCTATACATCAGAGATCTCACAGGGGGGAGAAGCCGTATTCCTGTCCTGAGTGTGGGAAATGTTTTACACAGAAAACAAGCCATGATAGACATCAGAGAATGCACACGGGGGAGAAGCCACATTCCTGCCCTGAATGTGGGAAACGTTTTACATGGAAATCTCAATTTGTTAGACATCAGCAATCTCATACTGGGGAGAAGCCGTTTTCTTGCTCCGAGTGTGGGAAATGTTTTTTAGATAAATCAGACCTTGTTATACATCTCACAGAGGGTTGTAAGGATGAGTCGAACATTCCTGGGTTCACTTCCCAGGCTTCCTGAACTACTTCTAAGTTCTGAATGTTAAAGTGGATGTAAACCCCCCAAAAAATGTGATGTCATAATGTAGAGAATAAGATTTCCTTTCATTTGAGCCCAGTCTTGCCACACAGATTTACTCCAGCCCTGAGAAATCCTCTTTTATTTTTCAGTTAGAAAAATCTTGACAAAGTGCTGAAAACTTTGTCAAAAACGCCCCCTTGCTGTGAGTGACAGGTGATTTACATATTTCGTGCACTAGCCTGAGACAGGCACATTCCACAGACCAGAGTGAAAAGAAATGTATTCTCGAGTGAACAGCAAGAAGGATATAGGGGAGATGTATGTAGTCAGAGCTGGGCAGAGTAGAACATGCAGTGATCTGATGATTGTTATAGTGCAGTGTGTGTGTCTGAGGTCACCTGATCACAGATAACATTCCTTTCCATCACCAGGATTTGTTATGTGTGGGAGGGGTGGATTTCTCACTTTTTATAATTACACAGGATGTGCCTGTCTCAGGCTAGTGCATGAGATATGTAAATCACCTGTCACTCACAGCAAGGGGGCATTTTTGACAAAGTTTTCAGCACTTTGTCAAGATTTTTCTAACTGAACAATAAAAGAGGATTTCTCAGGGCTGGAGTAAATCTGTGTGGCAAGATTGGGGTCAAATGAAAGGAAACATTTTTTTGGGTTTACATCCACTTTAATTTAAACCCCACTGAAGTCAATGGGAGCTGATTTTTTTTTAACCTATTTATTTTTTGGGATAATAGGAAATAGATTGTCAAAGGGCATTGGGAGCTGGGTACTGAACTCCCCAACCCAAATATGTTCATGTCAATGACATCATCCTGAATACCCCGCCTTTTATAATTTTTTTTGCGAGTTTCCTTTGGGAGCAGACACATTAGTGGGCTTTTTTTGTGTGAATTGGCTGGCATTGTTCCTTATTAGTGACATGGTTTGTTGGATGATGTGACTTATCAATTATTAATGTTGTTGAGATATTTTTTTTTTTTAATTAAAGGACTTGACAAAGTTGTGTGTGTGCCCATGTAGCTAAGTGTTCCTTTACCCACCTTCCCCAGCAGTTAGCAAAAGTCCCTTTAATGTCATTATCTAAGCATTCCTGGGCTCCTGTCATCCGCTGGACTCCTGTCTAGGGAATATATTTGCAGCTCCTCCCACCTTATGGGGCTCTATGGGGCCATTCCTAATGAAGCAGCTGTCACTGGGCTGGCTAGCTGTGATTGGTTAGTGGTCCACCAAAGTGCATAAGAGCATGCAGCACTAACATAAGTCTCGCCTGCCACGCGGGAGGTCCAGGTTCGATTCCCGGCCAATACAATTATGGTCTCTTTGTAATTATAACCCCTCAGGTAGCTCTCTCCCCCAATTTCAAGTCCAGTGGAATGCATCAAGGCCCAAGGTGTTTATTGTCTAGAACGTACTAGGCGGTGTGAACGTTTTTTGAAACCACCTTCTCCTAATGACATCATTGAAACCCATGGGGCCATACTTCTGAAGGGGCTCAGTTTTCAAAGGTCTCACAAAAAAAAAAAACAGGGACTCTGAGGAAAGGAGAGTGCAAACCTTCTAAACTAGGAAAACGGGTGGATGTCCTGGTGTCTAGCATCAACAGCTGAGTAACTGTGGAGAGATAGGAGCTGGCAATTAGCCGATAGCTGAGCGGCCAGCTCTAAGAAGGAAGGGCTGAGACCTGCCCTGACAGTTGTGTATAGATGTAAAAATGTTGGCACAAATATTGGCTGTTAGGTTAGAAAAAATAATTCAGAACCTGGTCCATATGGACCATACAGGGTTCATAACAAACAGGTCAACTTATTAATATAAGGAGGGTGTGATTAAACTTAAAAGATTTGAGGATCAATGGGGGGGGTCAAGGGCAATATAGTCTCTGGATGCAGCCAAGGCCTTCAACAGCCTTGAATGGCATTATCTTGGCAGACTTTTGCTGCTTTTTAGTTTGGCTCGAGCTATGTTAGCTGGGTAGTGCTTTGTATGAAAGGCCCAAGGCGAAAGTGAGGATAAACAATATGTGCTCTGAGATGTTTTCTTTGACTTGCAGGACAAGGCAGGGGTGTCCTTTGTCACCCCTGCTATTTGCCTTGGCAATGGAGCCACTAGCTATAGCTATTAGGTCATCTGTCAAAGTGCAGGGATTCCAGAGGGCATCAGGAGTGGAGAAAATAGCGCTATATGCTGATGATGTGTTGCTGTTTTTGGGGGATACACAGATGTCCCTGGTGGCAACAATGGACATAATCACAGATTTCAGACAGATATCTGGCCTAAATAGAAACTGGGATAAATCAATGTTGCTTCTGGTTGACCCATTGAAGATAGACCTGCCATTAGAGATTCCACGATTGGAAATAGTCGACTAGATCAAATATCAGGCAATATATATAACTCCAAATCCCAAAGATTATATAATAAATAATATCGCTCCACTGTTGAATAAACTTCAGTGTAAGGGGAAGGTATGGAGACGGCTACCTTTATCGGTGGCAGGAAGGTGTAACCTAATTAAAAGGACTTGGATGCCTCAATTGCTGTATGCATTGCATATTTCCTCAATCTGGATTAATAGGCAATGGTTTTAGAAGATTGACATCATATTTAGAGAGTAAATTTGGGGAAAAAACAGGCAAGGATACGGTTGCGTACTCTATAATTGACAAAGGATAGGGGGGGGCTTGGCCGTCCCGCATCCATGGTGCTACTTGGCATCACAGTTGCAACATTTAAGAGGATGTAATGACATGTCTGAGCAGAATCCAAGTAGGGGAATGTTGCTATTGGGCACGAGTCATGACACATTGACGGAGGCCTTGGAGGCTGATTCTTTTTCATTTAAACTCTCCACGCTTTTATTGATAAAGAAACTATGGAAAGTGGTTAAAGAAATACTAGAGTATCGGGGATTCACAGAATTTTCACCATTGTGGAATAATAAATATTTGTAGGAATTATCTAATGTAGAGAAAAGTAGGGACTGGAAGAGATGTGATCTTGTTTCTCTCGCTCAGTTATATAGGATGGGTGTATTTAAATCATTCCTGGAACAAGGGCCATCTTTAAGGCAGGGTAAAAGGGGCAGCTGCCCTGGGCCCTGTCATCATTGTGGGGCCCAAAGCAGCTACCTCATACTTGCCAACTATCCAGATTTAAATTCCCTTGAAATTTTAGTCCTGTGCTGTGTCCTGATATCTCAGTGTGAAGTGCTGCTACTAATGCTGCCCAGCTCTGCCCTAGTGTGTACAGATGACTCACCTGCAGACCGTGTGTTTACATGTAAATAAACGACATTGATATGTAAATAGCGGCTGCATTCATTTGTAAATAGCCGCAGATCGGAGACATTTGTATGTAAATAGAGGTGTCATTCATATATATATATGTCATGCCCCCCTGAGGTCATATCCACCATCACCTATACTGAATGCTGCCCACTGGATAGCTGAAGAGGCATGCTTGAAATTCCTGCTTCCAATGGTGGTTATTCAGGCTAACATCAGCCTGTTCTGCAAAGGCAAGAAAATTGGTGGGAGGAGGGTAGTGTGGAGTGTGCAAAAGTAGGCAGAGAAGGAATTATAGTTTGGGTGCACAGGTGAGCAAGGAGGGGATGTATGGAGGTAAGGAAGATGGGTGCAAAGATGAGCAGAGGAGGCAGGTAGTGTTAAAGGGGTGGAGGGTTTGAGTGGAGAGGATAGGGGAGGTTTGGGGTGCAGAGGTTAGTAGGGGTTTTAGGATGCAAAAGGTGTACTGACAGGGTGGATAAAGATGTAGGTCATGTGTAGGGCAGCCCAATTATTTCAATGGTCTGCTCTATGCGCAATAAATGCAGAAGAAAGTCCCTAACCCTTTTTCAAAATCACACGTCACATGTCAGCAGATGTGCGAGGATGTCATTAACAATTAATGGCAGTGCTGTGTATCTGCTAAAGGGCGGCATATCTGTGGTGTCAGGAAAGCGATTTGCATGCGTTCCCAACGCACACAAATGTGAACGCAGGCTAAATGTCTGTTACATTGGTGGTCAGTGTAAATCTTCTCATTACATGGGTGCTTGGTGTAGAATACTTTCATTCACACTAGTGGCCAGTGGGAAGGCCCCCCTTACATTAGTGGTCAGTGTAAATCCCTCCTTACATTGGTGGTTACTGTGAATGCTCCTATTACATTAGTGGTCAGTGTAAATCCCCTTTACATTGGTGGTCATTGTAAATCTTCTCATTACATTGGGGCTTGGTGTACAATCCTTTTATTCACACTAGTGGCCAGTGTGTTGGTCCCCCTCCTTACATTGGTGGTTACTGTGAATGCTCCTTTACATTAGTGGTCAGTGTAAATCCCCTTTACATTGGTGGTCATTGTAAATCTTCCCATTACATTGGGGTTTGGTGTACAATCCTTTTATTCACACTAGTGGCCAGTGTGAAGGCCCCCCTCCTTACAATGGTGGTTACTGTGAATGCTTCTATTACATTGGTGGCCAGTGTTGAAACTCCTGTTTATATTGGTAGTCGGTAAAAAAAAAAAAAATCAGCATTGCCATTGATCACATTCTCCCCTCCCCCCTGCACTGCCACTGATCTCAGGAGTTCTAGGATCCCTAGGATTTTTCTGTCTATTGATGGGTTCACTCGCCACCCAAGTCCATGGTGTGAAGGCAGGTGGAGAGCAAATTTGCATGGAGGGGGGCCCAAGAAAATGTTGCCTGGAACTTAAGGAGGAATATGACATACCAAATCAGTCCTTCTTTAAATATCTGCAAGTTAGAGATGCTCTGAGGACACAATTCAAGGAGAGGCCAGTGGAGTGGAGTGAGGTAACCATTCTTCGAAAAATAATTAACACTGACACGTCTATTATTATTATTACAGGATTTATATAGCGCCAACAGTTTACGCAGCGCTTTACAATATAAAAGGGAGACAATACAGTTATAATACAATAAAATACAAGAGGATTAAGAGGGCCCTGCTCAGAAGAGCTTACAATCTAATAGGGTGGGGGAGGTGGTATAAAAGGTTGTAACTGTGGAGAATGAGCTGATGGAAGTGGTAAAAGATTAGTTGGAGACGTGATAGGCTTCCCTGAAGAGATGAGTTTTCAGGCATCGCCTGAAGATAGCTAGAGTAGGGGATAGCCGGACAGGTTGAGGTAGCGAGTTCCAGAGGATGGGAGAGGCTCTGAAGAAATCCTGGAGACGAGCATGGGAGGAGGAAATGAGAGAGCTTGACAGTAGGAGGTCTTGAGAAGAGTGGAGAGGACGGTTTGGGATATGTTTGGAGACAAGATTGGCGATGTAGCTCGGGGCAGAGTTGTGGATGGCTTTGTCTGATCTCATTTATATAGAATAGTATATGTGATAGGGTAATGAAGAGCTTCCCTTCAGTAGGGGGTGGGAGGAAGACCTGGGGGACATAACAAATGAACAGTGGAAACATCCTGGAAATAGGCCCCATGAGTACCCTATCACCATCACAGATAGTGTCGTATTTAATGCTGCTGCTTAGAGCATACAAGACTCCTCAGAAATTATTCTTATATGGATGGATGTCGGACGCTAAATGCCCAAGATGTAGGAATCCAAAAGGAGACCTAGTTCATATGATGTAGAGGTGCCCTAAGTTAAATAAGGTATTTGGAATAATTCTTGATCAAGCCCCCAAGATCTGCCTATTGGACTGTATACAATAGAAGAGGACAATAATATGTGGGGGAGACAAATAGCAATAATTAGATGCCTTTTCCTGGCACGGAAACTGATAGCTAGGAAGTGGCTGGCATCAAATCCTCCAACCTGCGTAGAATGGGAGGGTGAAGTTAATAAAACAATAAGAAAGGAAAGATTTGTGTATAACAGATGGGGAAATGCCAAAATGTTAAAAAAATATGTGAATGTTGGAAAGGTGCGATGCAGAATTAAAGTGATTGTAAAGGCTCGATTTTTATATTTTTTTTAAAAACAAACATGTCATATTTGCCTCCACTGTGCAGCTCGTTTTGCACAGAGTGGCCCCGAACCTCGTCTTCTGGGGTCCCCTGGCGGCTCTTCCCCGCATCAGATAACTCCCTAGGAGAAACGCTCTCCCGGGGGGGTTACCTTGCGCGCGTGCTCCCGAGTCCAGCATTTGCGTCCATAGACACGAATGCTGGACTCGGCCCCACCCCCTGGCGCCCGCTTCATTGGATTTGATTGACAGCAGTGGGAGCCAATGGCTGCGCTTCTATCAATCTATCCAATCAAGAGCCGGGACCCCGTGGAGAGAGGAACATTGCATCCCCGCCCCATCCAGACAGCTACAAAAAAAAAATAAAAAATAAATATATATTTTTTTAAAACCTGGCCCTTTAAAAAAAAAAAATCCCAAAAAGTTCCTTAAGTGCACGTGAGCGGCCCCCCCTCCCTCCTGAACCGTACCAGGCCACATGCCCTCAACATTGGGAGGATGCTTTGGGGGTCTGAGACCCCCAAAGCACCTTGTCCCTATGTTGATGAGGACAAGGGCCTCTTCCCCACAACCCTGGCCATTGGTTGTGGGGGTCTGCGGGCAGGGGGCTTATCGGAATCTGGAAGCCCCCTTTAACAAGGGGATCCCCAGATCCTGCCCCCCCCCTGTGTGAAATGGTAAGGGGGTACAAAAGTACCCCTACCATTTCACCAAAAAAGTGTCAAAAATTGTAAAAATGACAGGAGACGGTCTTTGACAATTCCTTTATTAAAATCTTCTTTCTTCTGGTCTTCTTCCTTCTTCCTCTCTTCATCCTTCGATTTCTTCATCTTCTCCTTCCGGCATCTTCTTCCATCTTCTTCTTCCATCATCTTCTTCCTCCGATCCGCTTCTTCTTGCTCTGGTCTTCTCGTCCGGCATCTTCTTCCACGGCGTCCGGGTCTCTTCTTGGGCCGCTCCGTGCAATGGGAGGCTCCCGCTGTGTGAGGCTTCGCTGCGTCTGACAGGTCTTTTATAACGGAGGGTGGGGCCACCTGGTGACCCCGCCCCCTCTGACGTCATGGGGAAAGCCATAGGGAATTCCCCATGACGTCCCCGTGCGTCAGAGGGGGGCGGGGTTACCAGGTGGCCCCGCCCTCTATTATAAAAGACCTGTCAGACGCAGCGAAGCCTCACACAGCGGGAGCCTCCCATTGCGCGGAGCGGCCCAGAAGAGACGCCGACGCCATGGAAGAAGATGCCGGACGAGAAGACCAGAGCAAGAAAAAGCGAATTGGAGGAAGAAGATGATGGAAGAAGAAGATGGAAGAAGATGCCGGAAGGAGAAGATGAAGAAACCAAAGGATGAAGAAAGGAAGAAGGAAGAAAGAAGATTTTAATAAAGGAATTATCAAAGACCGTCTCCTGTCATTTTTACCATTTTTGACACTTTTTTGGTGAAATGGTAGGGGTACTTTTGTACCCCCTTACCATTTCACACAGGGGGGGGGCGGGATCTGGGGGGTCCCCTTGTTAAAGGGGGCTTCCAGATTCCGATAAGCCCCCCGCCCGCAGACCCCCACAACCAATGGCCAGGGTTGTGGGGCAGAGGCCCTTCTCCTCATCAACATGGGGACAAGGTGCTTTGGGGGTCTCAGACCCCCAAAGCACCCTCCCAATGTTGAGGGCATGTGGCCTGGTACAGTTCAGGAGGGAGGGGTGGGCGCTCTCGTCCCCCCTCTTTTCCTGCGGCCTGCCAGGTTGCGTGCTCGGATAAGGTCTGGTATGGATTTTGAGGGGGACCCCATGCCATTTTTTTTTGGCTCTTTGATTGGCCAAGCATGCGGGTCACAGTGCATGCTTGGCCAATCATCAGCCAGCAATGCACTGCAACTGGTGCAGTGCATTGCGGGCCGCTCGCATCACACGAATTTGATGCGAGCGGCCCAAATAGTTCTGGGCTCGCCGAGCGGGCGAACGCCCGATGTTCGATTTGAACATGGGTTTGAATCGAACACCGGCTCATCCCTACCCAGCATTCAGATCACCCCCCCCTCTCTCTCTCCAGTGCCCCAGCATTCAGACCATTCTCCCCCTTCTCTCCTTCCAGTGCCCCAGCATTCAGACCATTCTCCCCCTTTTCTCCTTCCAGTGCTCCAGCATTCAGACCATCCCCCCTGTCTCTTTCCAGTGTGCCAGCAATGCGTTCAGATCATCCCCCCCTCTCTCTGCAGTGCCCCAGTATGTAGATCCTTCTTTTCCTCTCTCCCCGAAACTCCCAACATACCTTCAGCTGTAAAATTCTGTGTGCTAGCGCCTCCATGTCTTTCCGGTCCCAGTGCCTGTAGCTCCCACGTGCTGATCTTCCTCCACTTCTCTATCTGGTGCACCCAGCATTCATGCAGCTGCCTACCGCACAAGCACAGACCTTCTTCTACTTTCTGGTAAACTAAGGACAGTTTAGTGCGTTGCTGCCTCCTACTCGTTGTCATGGAAATTTCCTTGGGCTTTGTACGCAAATCCACACCGCGCCAATGTGCACTTCCAGCGTCAAGATGCTCACAAAGCACAAAACAATTCCTTTGTGCTTAAAAGCACGTTTGTATCAAGCTCTTTGGTACAAAGAAATTGAAGTAATTTAGTAGCACCAGATAATATTAGAAAAGATGCTGCTTCAAGCTGGAGTCTCAACGTGTCTGCCCTCCGAGCACAGGCACTTTGTCTTTTATTTCTCGGCTACAAAGGGAAATGACAACACAGAAAATGATGGCCCCAACAGCCAATCGCTTCCTCCATGCAAAATGTCATCACAGGAAATGACACTAAAGGGGCACAGGAGTGGGAGGGAGAAGCGTACATGTCTCATCCACTTGAGGCATGTATACTGCCCTCTGCCCAGCCATATGCATGCACATCCACCATCTTTGTCAGCATGGATCCCGCTCAATACTGCTCAAAATAACCAGTATCTAGTAAGATCATTCTACTTGTTCTTACAGGCTTGAGAAGATCTGCGGGGACATTGCTACCGCTGTTGTCAATATACGGTACAAGTATACCTACAAGGCAGATACCAATGTCCTCTTATAAAAGCAGATATGTATCCAAAAGGGATAACGTAGCCATAACGGAGATATAATATGTTTCTCTCGCAAATTTCGCTTCTCTAATGTGCATAGACATTTGAAGGCAAGAAGTCCAGCGCATTGCGCTTGATACTTACAAACCGGCAAAGGCCCAAACACACAGAACACGTCTCCAAGACCATGAGAAGGTTTTCATACTGACGGTTTTACCGCTGGTCCCGATTCAACCCAAGTGTGCTCTGCTAGAGCGCTCCTTGGTTAAATCAGACACAGGGAGACAGATGACAATCTATAAAACACAAATGTCCACATGAGTCCATGTAATAAAATTTCCAAAACATCGTGTAGTATTGCCATTGTACCCTTTATTAAGACTTGATTATTTTAAGTTAGCTTCAATCAGAACAATAAGTTGAATGGTTTCATCACCTTGTAATTAACTCGAACTTCATAAAAACTGGTAGGAAGTGGATATTGTTGATAACTAAAGTAAGCTAACAAATTTATGTAAATTAGGAAAGCTATTAGAATATACAGTACAGACAGTAAGTACAATAGGAGGAAAATAAACCCCATTGTCAATATCAGTTGTAAACTTTGGGGATAATAGCTCCACAGGATTAAGTGCATAAACCATTTAAAGTTGAAACAAAAGACATTTATTTATAAGCAAATCAAAAAATAAGGCTTCCTTCAGCACACAGGTCAAAAATATAAAACAAAATCCGCTTATCTTCAGCATAAAATAAAGTCCGCTTATCTTCAGCATAAAATAAAGTCAGCTTATCTTCAGCACAAAACAAAATCAAGGAAAAAGCACATACAGTTTTTGTAGCTGGGTCTTCACCCCGGAGTTTAAAGTCCTTGCTGAATCTTTAGCAGCCTCCAAACAGCAACACAGCTCATCAGACAGGTGTAATCACCTACTCCTCCTCACCACCAACTCTCCACTACTTCCTGTCTCTTTATGAGCTGTTTCCCGGAGACCCTTAACCCCCTGTGTGCTGAATCCCTGTGGTCAGGGAGGGAGGCTCTTTCCCACCCAAATATCACTTCAGAGCCTCCTAAATTCCGGGTCCCAAATAATTTTCTATTACTATAGAGAGGACTGCGAGTCAGTCCTCTCCTGCTTGACTAATCCCGGAATCCCTCACCCATTTTGGGTGACCCCCTGAACAATACTGTGATTCCCTTAAAGGGGCCACAACCAAAATACATATATAGCACCCGTCCAGGACCCAACCTTGGCATCCTGTACACAGTGAAATGTAAAATAAGCCCCGTTGTTTGTGTCAGTGGGATAGAATAAGTCCCACCATTGGTGTCAGTGATAGCAAAGTGTAATTCCAGCCCAGCATTGGTGGTCAGTGGTGGTACTTACCTGATCAGACACTCCCGCTGCCTCTCGGCTGATGTTGGAGTAAAGCCTCATACACACGATCCAATTGTTGGCCAACAAAGAGTCAGACTTTTGTCCGAAGGGCGTGTGCCGTGAACTTGTCTTGCATACAAACGGTACACAATTGTCGGCCAACAAACACGAACGTGGTGACGTACTACGTGGAATTTCAGCTCTTGGGCACCACCCTTTGGGCACCTTCCGCTAATGTCGTTTTTGGCGAGCATTGATTCCGAGCATGCGTGTTTGTACTTTGGACTTTTGCGTGACTGACTTGTGTACACAAGATACGAAAATCTAACAACAGACCTTTGTCTGCCAAAAATTTACTAGCCTGCTATCCAACATTTGTTGGCCAGAAGTTGGACAACAATTGTCTGACGGAACGTACTAACGGTCGGATTTTAGGCAAACAGTCTGTCATCACACAATTCCCGGCCGAAAACCTGATTGTGTGTACAAGGCTATATACTTTCACTGTCAGAAAGGAGATCACTGATCCCAGGAGTCTGGTATAATTGCAGTGCCTGGCGGTGGAATGCAGAAAGTGTTCCACCAGTCATCACCTCACTACTGTACATAGAGTTGACACCTCATCACTTTAAAACCGAACACATAATGATTACACAGGTTCTGAGGCTGATTAAGATGGTAATTAAACTCACTTGGTGCCTTATCTGAATAAAATTAGCCTCAGAACCTGTGTAATTCATATGTGTTCGGGTTTAAAGGGATGAGGTGGCAACTCTAACTGTACAACGTCCTGGAACCTGCGAAATGAGGGTACATTTCCTCTGAGTTCTACAAAATGGTGATCTCGCTTCTACTGAGACCAGAAATCTCTATAGAAGACAGACAGGAAGTGATGTCAGGTGCAGACAGGAAGTGATGTCAGGCGCAGACAGGAAGTGATGTCAGGCGCAGACAGGAAGTGATGTCAAGTGCAGACAGGAATTCCCGGGTGAGAGGTGAGTCGGGAGGAAGTAGAGAGGCGACGTTGCTGAAAAGGGCAGCAGAGGAGGTAATAAGATCTTATTTTCTGTTTACACCCAGTAACCCCCCGTCATGTCCGTCCTCTTCCTCCATAGTCACTGTGATGTCTTTTACCTCCAGCAGATGACGATACACACATAGTGGGAAAATCTAGATTAACCCCTTTAGGGGCAGGACTTTCCCCCACGTACGGGGCCGGAACATTCTCTTCATTTTAGAGATGTCTCACCTTCCCACCTTAGCAGCCTCTCGTAACAAGGAGTGGGATTCAGATTCGGGTTGTACTAAAATTTGACCTCAATTTCCAGGATTTGAATTTGAGTTACATTTGTGAGTGATTCACTTTGGTACTTACTGATAAGTCCCTGCATAGCCTTTTACCCTGGTCAGCAGACTCACAGCAGAAAACAATGGGGGGGGGGGGGTACGGGGAGTGGATACCCTCACTCCTCACTATAAGAAGAGACGTGAAATTAGCCAATAATGTTGGAAGGTAAATAACCCAGTAGTGCTGTAATTTTGTCCCATCACCAGGTTGGCTGGAGCTGATTGAGGACTGAATTGTCCCCTACTAAGGGCTCCAGGCAGCCATTTTGGGAAGGACAGCGTCTCTTGGCGGGCACTGAAATCCTGTGCGGTTTGGGCACTCATCTTGGACACAGAAGTGATTACATAGCAGCTTCTGGGTCATTGAGGTAGACCCACAGTGTGGGAATAGGATGGGGACCCCAATTGTCAGGGAGAGAACAGGTGAAATGGCAGGTATGACGAACTAGGAACGCAGAGAGAGAGAAAGAGAACACACAGAGGTGAATCCCAAGGAACCCGATCTACAGGTATTTATTGGGGAACTTGAATGTACAGGAAGGGTGGGAGTAGGACACAACACAAAGGAATAGCTTGCAGGGCAACAATGTACAACGGCAGAGAGAGCGATCTTCAGGAAAGGAGAAATAGTCCACAGAACAAACAGAAGGCATGGCACAGAAGAGTGATCCTCAGGGCAGCAATATGGGACAGCAAAGGAGGGACAGTCCACAGGGCAAACAGATGCACAGCAATGCAGAGTTATCCTCCAGATGACAATATGGAACAGCAAAGGGGAGACAGTCTACAGGGCAAACAAAAGCACAGTATTGGGGAGCGATCCTCAGAAAGGCAATATGGGATAGCAAAGGGGAGATGGATCACAGGGCAAACAGAAGCACAGCAATGGGGAGTGATCCTCCAGGCAGCAATATGGGCTAGCAAAGGGGAGATAGTCCATTTGCAAACAGAAGCACAGCAATGCAGAGTGATCCTCAAAATGGCAACATGGCACAGGAAAGGAGAGATCGTCCACGGGCAAATGGAGGCACAGCAATCCAGGGTAATCCTCCGGGTGGCAATATAGGACAGCAAAGGAGAGATCGTCCACAGGCAAATGGAGGCACAGCAATGCAGAGCAGTGTTAATTTTAGTCTTAGGACTAAAATGGCATTTTAGTTTTAGTCCCATTTTAGTCTTCTGCAATTGTTTTAGTTTTAGTCGTATTTAGTCGACTAAAATCTCCAGTACATTTCAGTAATTGCAATTCAGTTTTAGTCTCATTTTAGTCTTTTGACTAAAATGGCTTTTAGTTTTAGTCGTGTTTTAGTCATCTCAATTGTTATAGTTTTAGTCGTATTTTAGTAGACTAAAATAGTATTAATTTAGTCGACTAAAATGTTTTAGTCATTGTAGTCGACTAAAATGTTTTAGACTAAATTAACACTGATGCAGATTAATCCTCCGGACGGCAATATGGGACAGCAAAGGGCACATAGATCACAGGCCAAACAGAAACACAGCATCGCAGAGTGATCCTCTAGACAGCAATACGGGACAGCTAAGGGGAGATAGTTCACATGGCAAACAGAGGGCCCCCCCGTGTGGATTCAGCCCTTGGCACCCAGGGCAGAGCAGAGTTGGCACCGCCGGGGTGAAGCTATTGGCACACAGAGCACAGCAGAGTTGGCACAACTGGGGTAAGTCCTTGGCACACAGAGACCAGAGGACAGGGCCAACCCTTGAAGGATTTGGGGTACACAGTAGAGAGGGCCCCCATAGGTTCTGGCAGCAAGTGGCCCCCATAGAAAATGGGTCTACAAAGTGGGGAAAAGGGGGAGTTTCAGTGTCTGGAGAGCAGCACAGACCATATGGAAATGATATATCCCAACAGCCCTGGGATACAGAAAGTAGTACACCATCCATACTGAACTATCAGACTCAGCAGTTCTAAGACCCTTCTAGTCTCCTTCCAGACATAGGTTCCCCTGTGTCCATCACTGAGGAAAGCTCAGAAAAGTCTGACATTTTCAGCCAGCATAGGGATATTATATTGTACTACTAAATTCAGCCAAGACTTAAAGCGGAGCGACACCCGTTTTTAAAACCTATAATAAAAAAAAAATACTCACCTTCCTCGATCCGAAACGGCAGGTTTTTTTTTTTTTTTTTTTTTACTTATGTTTAGTTGTTCTTCTTC
Source organism: Lithobates sylvaticus (assembly GCA_028564925.1). Classification (NCBI taxonomy): domain Eukaryota; kingdom Metazoa; phylum Chordata; class Amphibia; order Anura; family Ranidae; genus Lithobates; species Lithobates sylvaticus. The sequence continues at coordinate 585,192,126 of CM053028.1, forward strand.
TTTTTCTTCTTTGCATCCATCGCTTCCTGGTTCTTGGTCCCTCGGATATGGGCGGGGGTATTACGGCTATTATGTAATATCCCCTAGCCCGCACTGTCTCCTGGGAGCTTGTGTCATAGCTCCCAGGAGTCAGTGCGGCTGCCTGGCCCGAGATCGCGCGAGACTTCGAACCGAACGTGACGTCATCACGACGCTGCTGACGGCGCTCCTATGAACGTTGTACTGCGCATGCGCGAGATTAGAAAGAGAGAGGCGTGAATGAAATCCAGGAAGACAATGCCCTGGAGTATTCAAATGCCCACACGCAAGATGGGGATGAACCCGGAAATTGATATAAAGTGTTTTTAAGACCTAAAATCCGAACGACAAAAGTGAGACAGACAGGACAGGTGAGCTAATGATTTACAAATCAATTTATTAATCAATCCCCATTGAAAAAAAAAAAACCTCAGGGGCAGTGTAGCTCCGCTTTAAGCATCCAACGCTTGGTGCCAGCGCAACTGGCTTTCTCCAGCTACAGGACAAAATGCTGTCTGTTTTTCCTACCAGGATTAACCTCATCCTTACCCTTTCCGGGAAATAGGAACTCATGGATCAATTAGGCAAACTGGCTGCTTTACACACTGTTGATTGCAACACAACACAAAACATAAAGCGTGAGAGTTCAGGTCTCTCTTAACCACCTGAGACCCAGTATACGTCATATGACGTCTTTTTGGTCTCAGGGGTATATCTGAATGATGCCTGTAGCTACAGACATCATTCAGATATTGCCGGTTTCAGCCGGCGATTCCCTGCACCATAAGAACGATCATAGCGGCTGTTCCGCCGCTTGATCGTTCTTACGGGCGGCGGGAGGGGACGCCCCCCCCCCTCCCGCCGCCCTCCGGTGCTTTTACCGACTCACCGCTTCCATCGGTGAGTCGGACTCGGGATCCGCCTGCACCGGATGATGCACATAGAGATTTCCGGCGGACCAGATGGTCGCCGGAGTCTCTATGATCGTTCGGAGGCCGGGCGCGATGTTATGACGTCACGCCCGGCCTCTGCATTCAAAAAACGGCGCCGCCTCCGCTGGGAAGCGGTGATCGTTTTTTTTTTTTTTTTTGATTTTAGGCTTCCCAGCCTAGAGGTGAGATGTGGGGTCTTATTGACCCCATATCTCACTGTAAATAGGTCCGATCAGGTAATATTCCTATTACAAGGGATGTTTACATTCCTTGTAATAGGAATAAAAGTAATCAAATATTTTTTTTTTTTTTTTTAAAGTTGTTGAACTAAAAAAATAAAATAAAATGAACAATAAAAAGAAAAAAAAAAAAAATTTTAAAGCGCCCTGTCCCCGCGAGCTCGTACGCAGAAGCGAACGCATACGTAAGTCCCGCCCACATATGAAAACGGTGTTCAAACCACACATGTGAGGTATCGCCGCGAACGTTAGAGCGAGAGCAATAATTCTAGCCCTAGACCTCCTCTGTAACTCAAAATATGTAACCAGTAAAAAATGTTAAAGCGTCGACTATGGGGATTTTTAAATACCAAAGTTTGGCGCCATTCCACAAGCGCATGCAATTTTGAAGCGTGACATGTTGGGTATCTATTTACTCGGCGTATCTTCATCTTTCACATTATGCAAAAAAATTGGGCTAACTTTACTGTTTTGTTTTTTTTTAAAGCAGGAAACTGTTTTTTTTCTGAAAAAAACGCGTTCGAAAAATTGCTGCGCAAATACCGTGCGAGATAAAAAGTTGCAACGACCGCCATTGTATTCTTTAGGGTCTTTGCTAAAAAAACATATATAATGTTTGGGGGTTCTATGTAATTTTCTAGCAAAAAAATTTGGAATTTTACATGTAGGAGAGAAATGTCAGAATTGGCCTGGGTCTCAGGTGGTTAAAGGGCGGCACCATTGGCGAGAGCTCCATGAACGACCTTCCACAGTCTACACAACAGCTACTGGGGACTCAAAGAAACAAAGACATTTTGGTATCCTCTCTCTAGGAAAGAGATCCTTGTTCACCCAGCAAGCCTTTCATCATATTGTTTTGCCTCAGAAGTCCCTGTGCCTGTACAGGATTTATCTCAGCCAGTGCCATTCCACTAATCAGTCATGTTCCTGTTTTGAATTTGACCCTATATACCATGAAAGCTAAGTTCAAGCCTCAACGCATTGCCATCTCCTATTTCCCAGAATTGTGGGTGGTGTCACTTCATAAGCCCCACCCACAACCCTGCTCCTCGTTATAATAGGCAGTCTGAGATCAGCCAATAACGGGAGAAGAGGTGGATGACCCCGCCTCCGGCCCCTCACTATAAGAAAGATATGGGTGAGGAGGAAGATAACCCTATCCTACGGTTGCCACCTGTCCAGGATTAACCCGGACAGTTCGGGTTTGGAATCATGCGTCCGGGTTTCAGACTGCCTGAAACCTGGACACATTATTCAGACTGGACTATGGCTTCCCAGTAGGGTTGCTGGCTGCAGTTGTCTGAGCTGAGAGTGTCTGTTATACTCTTTCACACTGCCCAAAGCCCACACTAACAACCCCCCCCCCCAACACCCTTACCCCTCTGTGTCTGTCCACACTCCAATCCCCGGAACTGTGCCTCCAAAAAAAGGAAAGTTTGGGCCGTAAATTTGAAGTCCAGCAGCCTCAGATACATCTGGATGAGAGGTGCTGGCTGCCAAGGGGTGAGTGAGCTCACCATCCATCCCTGTCTGTGACTGAAGTCTCCCCCTTCTCTCTCCTGCCTCTGAGTAAGTACACTAAGGTAAATCAGGGTTCTCAGAGCACCCCTTACTTCAGAGTTCCCCTTTACACCAGAAGCCATGTGTTTCCCCTTACATCAGAGTCTTCTCTGTACATCAAAATTCTCAGTGTTCCCTCTTAAAACAGGGTTCCCAGAGCATCCCTTATGTTAGAGTCCCCAGAGTTCTCCCTTACATCAGAGTCTGTAGAGTTCCCCCTTACAGATGTAAAGGGGGACTCTTGTTATTAACTTCATATGATTAGAAATGTTATTTAACCACTTCCCACCCGGCCAATGTAGATATACGGCCGGGTGGGAGCCATCTACTTCTGATAGGACGTTCAGGAACGTCCTTCAGAAGTAGAGGGATCGCGCGCGCGCGTGCCCGCGCAGCGGCGCGATCCCGATGCGGCCGTGTCACCCGGACACGGCGCATCTCGAATCGGCAGGAGGGCACGGTGATTGGCCCTCCTGATCACATGACGGCCGTGACGAATCACGGCTGTCATGTGATGTAAACAAACAGCCGGTTGCTAGGCAATCGGCCCTCCTCTCCTCACACGGAAGTCGTCGGTGAGGAGAGGAGAGCGGATCGCTGCAGCCGGCTGGTGATCAGTGAGTATGAGATGTTTTTTTACTCACTGATCACCAGTCTAGGGTCCCCCACAGTAAAACACACATGTCCCCAAAACACACATGTCCCTAAATAATAAAAACACATGTCCCTCACATATGTCCCACTAAAATCACATGTGCCAATGATTATCTGCACACATATGTCCGTGATCACCTGCACACCCCTTTTACATGATCATTTGCGTATATATGTCTGTGATCACGCGAACCAATTATTATACACTTAACGGAATTTTTTTTACAAAAAACATGTAGCAGAATACATTTTGGCTTAAATTTATGACAAAATTTGATTTTATTGGATTTCTTTTAAAAAAGAAAGGAGAAAATATTGTTTTTTTTCAAAATTTCCGCTATGTTTTCGCTTATATCGCAAAAAATAAAAAACGGAGTCGCGAATAAATACCACCAAACTAAAGCTCTATTTGTGCGAACAAAATGATAAAAAATTCATTTGGTTACAGCATTGCATGACCGCGCAATTGTCACTGAAAGTGCGCGAGCGCTGAAAGCTGAAAATTGGTCTGGGCAGGAAGGGTGTTTAAGTGCCCAGTAGGCAAGTGGTTAATACCAAAATATATGTATAGTTTATACAAAAAAAAAAAAAAATTGCAGTGGCAACCCTACCCTATCCCCCCCCCCCCCCCCCACTAAAAATATGGTGTGAGACCAGCCAGTAATAGATGAGAAGTTTGAAATGTCAATCCCTCACTATAAGAGAGGTCTGAGATCAGCCAATAGCGAGGGGAGGAACCCAAATGCCTGACGAAGGGGTCCTGCACGCCTCAAAAACGCTGCAGTTTAGTAAAAAATCTCCACCAACATCCGTGATCCACCACAAGTGAGCCCTAGCCTCTCATCTCAAAGAAAGACCCCCAATGGGTCTTATGGAGCTTCAGGTCACTGCAGATCAGTAGAGATCCTCTCCTTGCAATGTCACATAAAGTTGCGGTATAAAGGAATGGCGATGGATAAAGATAAGCAATGTAATCCTTCTATATAAATGAATCCTCCTTAGGCTCCTCGGCTCTCCTCCATTTAACACTCATAAGAAAGAAAAGGAGATCTCCATAGTGTAATATTTTGATAAAAATTAATTTATTCAAAACTAGTAACTCACATAAAATTCCACAGTAGTCAGCATCGATCTAATCATGGACTTCTGGTCTCGACCGAAAACAGAGACGGCAAATTAGGCGGTCGACTTAGGCCTCACACTTGCAGGGGCCTCGCGGCCACCTAGTTTGCCTACCTTGTGTGGTAGTGGGAAAGAATGTCCCCTGGTTAGTGTCCCTGGGTCGGACTGGCTCTAGGGTATGCCAGGACTGCGGGGCAGCATATCCGAACAAGTCCGGAAGTGAAGCGTCACCCGGATCCTTCCCGATGCTTCCCGGGACACTGACCAGGGGACATTCTTTCCCACTTCCACACTCGGTAGGCAAACTAGGTGGCCGCGAGGCCTAAGGCGACCTTCTAATTGGCCTAATTAGAGAGCCGCCTCTATGCTTCCGGTCGAGACCAGAAGTCCATGATTAGATTGATGCTGACTACTGTGGAATTTTATGTGATTTACTAGTTTTGAATAAATTAATTTTTATCAAAATATTACACTATGGAGATCTCCTTTTCTTTCTTATGAGTGTTAAATGGAGGAGAGCCGAGGAGCCTAAGGAGGATTCATTTATATGGAAGGATTACATTGCTTATCTTTATACTGCAACTTTATGTGACATTGCAAGGAGAAGATCTCTACTGATCTGCAGTAGACATGTGCAATTAGTTTCGTTTTTTTTCGTTTTTCGTTTTTTTTTCGTTATTTTCGTTTTCGTACGAATGAACGAACGATTTGCTAAAAATTATAACGAATCGTTCGAATCGAACGAATCTGAAAATAACGAAAATCCAAAAAAAAAACTAATTAGAAACAACGAATGTACGAATGAAGAAAATCCGAAAAACGAAAACAGGAACAACGAAAATGAAAATGAACGAAAAAATTCGTACATTCGTAACTTTTTTTTTTTTTGTTGAATTGGTAATTTTCCGTGTCCCTTACAATGGTGCTGCTTAAGGTGCTTCGAATAGATTGAACGAAAAAAATTTGTACATTCGTAACTTTTTTTTTTTTTCGATTCGTAATTTTCTGTGTCCCTTACAATGGTGCTGCTTAACGTGCTTCGAATGGATTGAACGAAAAAATTCGTACATTCGTAACTTTTTTATTTTTTTTTCTAATCGTAATTTTCCGTGTCTCTTACAATGGTGCTGCTTAACGTGCCTCGAATGGATTGAACGAAAAAATTCGTACATTCGTAACTTTTTTTTTTTTTTCGATTCGTAATTTTCCGTGTCTCTTACAATGGCGCTGCTTAACGTGCTTCGAATGGATTGAAGGAAAAAATTTGTACATTCGTAACATTTTTTTTTTTTTTCGATTCGTAATTTTCCGTGTCTCTTACAATGGCGCTGCTTAACGTGCTTCGAATGGATTGAACGGAAAAATTCGTACATTCGTAACTTTTTTTATTTTTTTTCGAATTGTAATTTTCCGTGTCTCTTACAATGGCGTTGCTTAACGCGCTTCGAATGGATTGAACGGAAAAATTCGTACATTCATAACTTTTTTTTTCGATTCGTAATTTTCCGTGTCTCTTAAAATGTAATAATAGCATACACATTACATAAAATTCTGAATTATGCTCCGAATACAAATCTACGAATGTTGCGAATGTTACGAATGTACGAATAAATACGAATGCGTCCGAATTTCGAATAAACGAAATAACGGAAAAACGAATCAACGAAAAAAAAAACTCTTACGAATCGTTAGGAATACGAACACCGACGACGTACGAATTTACGAATCGTTACGAATCAACGGAAACGAAAAAAAAAACGAAAATAAACAAATTTTTTTTGTTGTGCACATGTCTAATCTGCAGTGACCTGAAGCTCCATAAGACCCTTTTGGGGTCTTTCTTTGAGGTGAGTGGCTAGGGCTCACTTGTGGTGGATCACGGATGTTGGTGGAGATTTTTTACTACATAATAAGAATCTGAAGTTCATCTTTTGCATCACCACACTTTATTTTGTTGCATGTCTGTTATTGGACATTGAAGCTATTTTTTGCACATCGAATACTTTACATTAGTGCTATCTTTGCATGTGGGTTTGTTTGCACAGATCTTTTTGCTCATTATGGACTATTGTGTTTTTTTATTGGATTTGATATTTATATTACACTTGCACTTTACACTGAAGGTTATATTTGAAGTTTGATTGTTATATTTAAAGATTTTTTTTTATGATTTGAGTTGGCACCATCATTTTTTGTGGGGACACTTTTATATATGTTGGCTGCCACTCGGGATATACTTAAAGTGGTGTTTCCCCCATACAGGGGGTCCCGGGGTTACAAACAAGATAGGGACTGTAGGGTTGTTCTTAAGTTGAATCTGTTTGTAAGTCGGAACAGGTACATTTTTTAAGTGTAGCTCCAGCCAAAAAAATCTATTTTTAAGTTTTTTAGATAACATAGAGAAGGGTTATCACCCCTGTAACATTTGTTTTGCTGTCTGTGCCCCTGTTCAGAAGATTTCACCTCACCTTCTGTCCCAATGACAATTGGATTTTGAAGATTTTGGGTTGTTAGGGAAGCATGGACTGGTGATAAAGCATCAGTGGAGACACCTTTTACCCATAATAACTCTTACAGGAGTGAATTTCCCTTCCTAGGGGTGGATTTCCTCTCACTTCCTGTTGTCTCCCTCCGTTTGTAAGTAGGAGTCGTTTGTAAGTCGGATGTTTGTAAGTCGGGGACCCCCTGTAATTATAAGTTTATTTATATCTGCCTGCAATCTCCTAAAAAAAAAAAAAATGGATCAAAAAAAAAATGTCACTTACCTAGTTCTCCCTGTTGCTAGGTGGTCCCACGAAATCTGCCTCTGCGCTAGCCCGGGCTAAAAACGTCATTTCCCTCGGCGGCAAGGTTCGCTAAGGCTCCTGGGAGATGTGAGTCACCATTTCCCAGGAGTCTTTGAGCACTGCCGAGGGCTAGAATCGCGTTGCTTCCAAACAGGAAGTGACGCGATTATCTCTGTTGCCATAACAACAGGGCGGGACTTCCGACGACGCCGCCTGTTGTGATGGCAACAGAAGCTGTGAACGGCGCTCCGCTACGTGTCTAATGTGCATGCGCGAGATCTGCGACAAGGGGCGTTGCATGATGGGAAATTCACGTCAGCGCATCCCGGAAGAGAATGCCTGTGGGTTTCACATGCCCACAGGCAAGATGAAACCCCTGTACGGGGATTTTATAACTACCCTCTAGGGGGGGGCAATTAAAGGATGACAGCGGGAAGGACGGGAGACGCGAGTCAGAATTTTAAAAACATTTATTATTTCTAATGTACCGAAAAAAAAAAAAAAAAACACGGAGGCAGTGGAACCCCACTTTAATTGATTGGTTTGCACATCAGGCTACTCTTGATTCAAGTATCCCTTTTGCGGTTCCCCTGGTAAAAATGGGGCAATGAGGCTGACCGACTGGTCAGGAAGGCCTTCATGTCATCACGAGGACTATTTTTCTGTACGAAATGTCTCATCATTACCGGAACTGGGTTGCTATGGTTGAAAAAACACTTTCAACCTTTCTACTAAATGGCCACCTGGGTTTTTGCTGAGACTCCAGTTGTAGAACCTGAGACTGCTGAGACTGTAACAGCAAAGCCAAAGTCTCCTCATGGGGCCAATTGCCTTCCACAAAAGCCTGTTCCTGATGGGTCTGAACTTCCTCATGCCAGCGGAGGCATGTAGTTGCGCCCGAATAGCCTCCTGCTGGACCACCATGGCCTAAACCCTAGGGACAATTGTGTCCCTACTTCCTGGAAATTACCTTTTTATAAAGAAATCACAATTGAGGTTTCTTACCCAGCTAGCAGGTACAGGATGTACCTTTTTTATATACCACTTAACTCTGATATTTTCCAAGCAAATGCTTTTTAGAAATAAAAACATTAGATAGAAGCAGCTTATATATTTGCCAATTCAGCATAAGGGCAGCCCGCCTATTAGCGCCTTACATCCCCATCCTAATATTGTACAACCAATACAGTCCAGATCATTTTCCATCTACAGAAAACCTACATAGAACACATAACCACACCAGTGAGGATGGAGGAGGACCGGAGTCACGTGACTGAGAAGATACTAAACCTCACCCTGGAGATCATCTACCTGCTGACCGGAGAGGTGAGGAGGATTCTGGGAGGTCACATGACATCTCTCTTATCTCTATTAATAAAACACAGACCTGACCAGAGAGGTGAGGAGGATTCTGGTAATTTGACATTATGTTAATGTTTTTATTGCATACAGAGTTTTCCTCTTCTGAAGTCTGGAGATCATATGACCATCACAGTGCCTCCATGTAACTCCCTAAAATCCGAGAGACACAACATGGAGAAGATTCTAGAAGTCACCAAGAAGATGATGGAGCTGCTGACAGGAGAGGTGAGCGGTGCTGGGAATTCTGGGACATTATCCAGTAACAGACAAGGGATGTGTCTGGATGGTGACCAGTGTTGGTCATCTTACTTTAAAAAAGTAATTAGTTAAGTTACAAATTACTTCTCCCAAAAAGTAATTGCGTTAGTAACTCAGTTACTACATTGGAAAAGTAATTAGTTACGCAGCAAAGTAACTGACTTTTTTTAAAAATATTCTATACGTGTAACTAAGGGGCGGGTCTAGTATTACTGTAACCAAGGGGCGCATTTATTATTATTGTTATATATCGTGTAACCAAGGGGCTGCTCTATTATTACTCTAACCAAGGAGCAGATCTGTTATAGCGTGTAAGCAAGGGGCGGGTCTATTATTATTATTATATCGTGTAAGGGGCGGATGGCTACAGAAGAGGGCGAATGTTAAATTAATGGGCAGCGCTCGATATATAACAATAATAATAAATGCGCCCCTTGGTTACAGTAATACTAGACCCGCCCCTTACTTACATGATAGACGCCCCTTGCAGAGTAGCACGAGCATCGGGAGCGTGCGGCATCGCCTCGTACAATTACATGTTAACTGCACCTGCGTGGTGTAGAGTTCACTCAGAGCTGTTTAGGTTCGGCAATTTTCGGAAGCTCCGTAGTCCTTTGTACTGCGCAAGCCCTGCGCCTGCGCAGTACAGGGGGTCCTTATCCGGTGGGGGAACTTTTTCGGCAGGACACCGGAATTACACTACTGCCATCTAGTGGCGATAGATGTAATTGGGGTAACTAAGCCAAAGTAATGGGAACTGAGTTACCATGAGGGGAAAAGTAATCAGTTAGATACTCGTTACCCTCTAAAGTAACTGCGTTAGGTAACTCAGTTTATTTTAACTCAGTTACTTACATCACTGATGGTGACTGTATCATTGTGTGTGTCAGGTTCCTATAAGGTGTCAGGATGTCACTGTCTATTTCTCCATACAGGAATGGGAGTATTTAGAAGGACACAAGGATCTCTACAAGGACGTCAGGATGGACAATCAGCCGCCCCTCACATCACCGGGTAAGAGGAGACTTTATTTTAAAGGAGAGAGCAGTACGGAGGCTCCACCTAGATCCCCCATCATCTGATAAACACATAGAAACAATGTATTCAGTCAGTGTGTGTGTTTCCTACAGATGGATCCAGTAATGGGAACCCACCAGAGAGATGTCCCCGTCCTCTGTATTCCCGGGATTCCACACAGGAAGATCACACCATCCCTCACCATCATCAGGTAGATGAGGAACAATCACTGATAGTACCATTAGGATCTGTATATTATCTATATTGTTACAGTTTATATAATTTTCATTATATATTCAGAGTGGAAACCTGAGAGATTCTAAAGTTGAGGTTAAAGAAGAGATAAAAGAGGAGGAGGATGAGGATGGGGCGATGGAGGAGTCAGAGTCTCTAAAAGTACGCAAGGATCTATACCAGGACACCATGGTGGAGTCATCCAGCTACAGAAACCCACCAGAGAGATGTCCACATTCTCTGTATTCCTGGGATTGCACACAGGAAGGTCACACCATCCCCCACCATCATCAGGTAGGTGGAGTTGAGGGTCTGGAACATAAAGTGATTGAACACTCTGACATGTGGAGACGATGTGTGGACTCTACAAGATGATATTTTCTATGTGATCTCACATCATAAATACTTCTATGTTACAGATGTTATTTTCTGCCATTCTGTTGGTTTAGGGTGAAGATCTGATAAAAGTTGAGGGTGAAGTAGAAGAGACGTATGTGAGGGATGATCAGCAATATACAGAGGAGGGTGGAATGATGAGGACATTCAAAGAGGAGGACAATCCTACAGAGATCAGCACAGGTGAGCCATAATATATTCTTCTGTTATCTCTGCTCTGTAACTGCACACTGAGTAGAGTAGGGAGGCAGATGAGTGATATCGGACAATATTAAAGTGTTACTAAACACACAACAGTAAAATCAGTCTGTATATGCAGCATAGCATGCTTGTTATACTCACCGTGGAACTTAAGGGGTTAATCCTCTGCATTGTGTAAAAAGGCTGTTTTATCCTGTATGCACAGATCCTTCCCTCCTGCACTGTCTATCTGGGGAAGGCCAGATAACACAGGCAGGGTAGCCAACTTGCACATGCTCAGTTGTGTCTTTTGTGCTGGAGAGAACATTTACTTGTTCTCAGAGCTAGCCAGGTCACTCGATATTGACATCACACATGTGGGCGTGTATAAAGGCTGTAGTGAAAATCTCCTCCTTCCTGAGCTCTAAGCACTGGAGAAACTGTGCAGTTTATCATGTAACTGTGGTATAGAGATCATCCAAAAAGGTATATAGTGGCAATATTTTAATGTAAAAAGAAGATTTATAAGCTGTGGACACTGTGGGGGGATGGAAGAACTATTTCCATATTACTGGGTTTAATAACACTTTAATTTAATAATACTCACTGATCCCTGTGCTGCACATTATTTCTTCTTTTTTTTTCTCTGTGCTGCAGACACAATTTATGTACTCAGACATACATTCAAGTTGTACCTATGTATATTATACCATGCCTGGAAATATTCTTTACAGTCTTGCTGGGATGAAAAGCAGTCAGGCCATTGTGCCATTATTGCTTGGCCCTTAGGGTTTGGTATAAATTTTAAGGGTAGCCCCAAAAATAAACCTCCCTTTTTCTACTAAACCATCAGTTATGGTTGGAATCCAAGGGGGAACCCTATGGGAAAAAAAAAACATGGGGGTCTCCAAAAAATCCCTTATTTGAGTATGCAGTCTGGCTAGCCCTCAAATCAAGGGTGAGCATACACCCCCTTCCTGTACATACAAGGCTACATGGCCTCAACTTGAGGGGTGTACCTTGCCAGGGGGAGCCCTCTGGCAAAGCACCATGTCCCCATGTAGATAAGGACATGGGCCCTCATCCCTACAACCCTGGACCGTTTGTTGTTGGGGTCTGTAGGTGGGGGGCTTGTTGGAATCTGGAAGCCCCCTTTAAAAATTTAGGTCGTTTTGAGAATACGTCCCCCCTTAGAAGAACCCCTAATGTTAAGTATACAAACATGCAGACCCATGTCCCATGACGTAGAACTGTCATCAATCATGTTCAGTGATACCTATCCACGTCAATCATAATGAATGAAAGATGGATCTCTGGGGTCTCCTTATTTTAAAGGTCAAACAAAACCAAAGAAAATTCCCAGCTCAACCTACCAGCCAGCTGGCTGGGTGTCCAGTGTGCCCCTGTGCCTTTAGGGAGGGGTTGGCTCCCATCCTTATCTGCCCTCTATCTATCCATTAGAATGCATATGCTTCTACTATGGAGGCTCTTATTAATTTTCAGAGTTCGGACTGCAGATAACACTAGGGTGCTGTGGAGTGGCTCTGCAGCTTACGCATCTATTTGCAAATGTGTCCAAACTAAACTCCAGTTTTTATTGCAAATTGTTAGACAGAAGAATTCAGTTGATGGCAGGCCGGCTGGTGAGTTGAGCTGGGAGTTTTCTTTGTTTTGTTTGACATGAGTCGCCCTTCCATGTGCTCCTTGCTTCGAAGGCCAGCTTTAGGTGTGGGGGCAGTGGCCAGTTGTTTTTACTTTTAAAGGTGGCTTGCAGATTCTAAAACACCCCTCGTCCACAGATCCCCAACAGCTATGAGTTGTGGGGAAGAGTCCTCTGTCTTAATCAACATGGAGCCAAGGTGCTTTTACAGTGTACCCACAATGTTGAGGGCATGTGGTCTGGTATGATTCTGAAGGTGGTCCAACTTTCCTGTATACTTAGATAAGGGTCTGTTTAGGTTTTAGGGAGGACCTCATCTTTTATTTGTTCTTTTTTTTGCATGGAATTCCCTCTTAAAATCTTAAATCCATACCAAACCTTTAGATTTGGGTATGGACTTTGGGGGACCCCAACAATGTTATCTTGTGTGTTTTTTTTTTTGTTTTTTTTTTTACACTATCCCTGCCACTTTGGTTACATTCACCTGTCAGTGAGCAATCCCCGGTTGATCTCTGAATGGGCCAGGATACATCACTAGTTGTTGGGATACTGGCAGCCAAACAACCAGATATAGTGGGAATCGTTAGTAATACCGCTGCTAAATGCTTTGCTTCATGCTTCAGCCAGAGGTTTGGCTCAGCTGAACACCTATTTAGTTAGGCCATTTGCCTATCACGTACCTGGTGAAGACTGGAACATTACAGGGGCCTCTCTTACACCTCCTTCCCAACACTCCTGAAGGTGAAGACAGTATGTGTGGGCATGCAGTAGCAGGCTGGTGGTGTTCACTGTTTACGTGGGTAGAGCTGGAAGTCATCAGGACAGGATGCAGAAGCAGCTTGGCACCAGAGCAGGAGGTGGTAGTGGGAGCTGGGAAGCAGGCGGACGACAACAACAGCCAGGTAGTGAGGGGCCTAATCAGCAGGCAGAGCAAGTCCAGGAAGCAAAGCCAAGATGAGTAACAGCTGGGCAAAGCAGTACAAAATCTGCAGAAAGAGCAAGCCGAGGAAGCAAAGCCAAGATGAGTAACAGCTGGGCAAAGCAGTACAAAATCAGCAGAAAGAGCAAGTCCAGGAAGCAAAGCCAAGATGAGTAACAGCTGGGCAAAGCAGTACAAAATCAGCAGAAAGAGCAAGCCTAGGAAGCAAAGCCAAGATGAGTAACAGCTGGGCAAAGCAGTACAGAATCAGTCGGAAGAGCAAATCCAGGAAGCAAAGCCAAGATCAGTAACAGCCAGGCAAAGCAGTACAGAATCAGCAGGAAGAGCAAGTCCAGGAAGCAAAGCCAAATTCAGTAACAATCGGGCAAAGCAATACAGAATCAGCAGCCAAAGGAGAGTCCAGTAATCAGGCTGGGTCATACAAGGGTAGGCAAATGCAGGGGATCAGGTCTCAGGAACAAGCTGAAGACAATTCAGCAACTTCTCAAAGAGACAGATCAGATTAAATAGGCTGCTGGGGGCCAAGTGTGCATGCTAATTGCTATGGGTGAACGTCTGATATCGCCCTTTTGCTTAGACGTATGAACGAGTGGGCAATGCACACGCACATGAGCAATAAGTCCACACTGTCTTTCCGATCCCTGGAATCTGGTTTAGTTTACATTGCCCAGCGTCCGAAAAAGAAACCACTGGGTGCTCATCCCTTTTTATGTTGATTCTGGGGTTCATCTGGCAGTATTAGGTTGTGTTTTTTTTCCTAGTTACAGTAGCACAGATATAGTAACACAGATTTGCTCCTCTTCTTCAAGCAGACTTGTAGCTAAAGGAGTGACATAAAAAACTGAAACACATTGTTGGATTCAACATTTTGTTGTTTCATATCAGACATTTCAGAATTTCTAATGTCTGGTTATCAATAAATCATCTGGTCACTGCTGAAGGTCATCCTAGGAACCAGTAGAGAGGCATACACAATAGTTTGTTTAACTATTGTGGGCCTATGGTCACTTTCTCTATGCTAAAGGGTCTACCAGTCTGAACTTAAACATCTTAAATATCAGAGATCACTTGACCAGTACCTAGGTTTGTGGTTGTGTGAAGAGCATGCACCTCCCAGTCCTCCTTGGTTCCTGCTCTTCTGACAAGGCTGTGTAATTGTAGAAGTGATCTGGGAGGAACAAAGGCCCTTTACTGAAGTCACAGCTGGTTGGAACATCCACACAGAACATCTGCTCACTAAAACATACTTGATCCAGATGGAATCTTGATATAAGTGAATGAACCCTCTCATATATAATGATCATGTTTTTATATTTTCCAGGACACGCCATCAAGGAACCCTCAAAGGATCATCTCACTATACTTCCAGGTTGTAAAATGGAAGATGAGGACATCACAAGAGATTGTGCAGGAGAAAAGACAATGCGCTCAACTGTAGATGGTGGACTTCACAGTGTATATAGACTATTGAATTCCTCTGACTCTGAGCAACCTTTGAGGGATGGTGTCAGAATTCAGGGGGAGGAGAAATTATCCTGTCCTGAATGTGGGGAATGTTTTAGCTCTGAATTAAGTCTTACTGTACATCAGAGATCTCACACGGGTGAGAAGGTTCATTCCTGTTCGGAGTGCGGGGAATGTTTCCTTCTTAAATCAGAACTCGTCATACATTTCAGAGCTCACATGGGCAAGAGGCCAAATTCTTGCTTTGAATGTGGGAAATGTTTTACACAGAAATCAATTCTTGTTAGACATCAGATATCTCACACGGGGGAGAAGCCGCATTCCTGCCCTGAGTGTGGGAAATGTTGTTTGCAGAAATCAGATCTTGTTAAACATCAAAGATCTCACACAGGGGAGAAGCCGTATCCTTGCCCTGAATGTGGGAAATGTTTTATACAGATATCAAATCTATTTAGACATCAGAGATCTCACACAGGGGAGAAGCCGGATTCCTTCCCTGAGTGTACACAATTTATTTTACAGAATAAAAGCCTTGTTGGACACCAGGGATTGCATACAGGGGAGAAGCCACATTCTTGCCCTGAGTGCGGGAAATGTTTTACATGGATGTCAAACCTTGTTAGACATCAGAGATGTCACACAAGGGAGAAGCCGTATTCTTGCCCTGAGTGTGGGAATTGCTATTCACAGAAAATACACCTTGTTCTACATGTGAGATCTCACACAGGAGAGAAGCCGTATTCCTGCCCTGAGTGCGAGAAATGTTATGCACGGAAACAACACCTTGTTAGACATCTGAGATCACACACTGGGGAGAGGCCGTACTCTTGCCCTGAGTGTGGGAAATGTTTTTTACGGAAAACTCATCTTGTTAGACATCAAAGATCTCACACAGTTGTGTTGGGATGAGTTGAACATTTCTGGGTTCAGCTCCTGGGAGGTTCACTGAACTGCTCTTAAGTTCAGAATGTCAATCCGAACCCCACTGAAGTCAATGGCAGCAGAATCTTTCAAATCAATTCAGGCCATTTTTAAGGCTAATATGTGGGCTGGCTCCACTTTCACTGGCTTTAAGCCTACGGGGTTCTTGAGCTAGGCTAGGCAGTAGGAGGGGTCACTTGCCCTGCACAAGGGTACCTTCTGTGTGTGCATGCACTCACTAATGTCCGGGACTGGGTGGAGGCCGTGTTCAGATAAAATCAACCTTAAGGCGGCCGCTGACTTAGAGATGAGCCATGCACAGTGTGCAGAAATAAACTGTACTGAGTTCCTCTGCGACGTGCTGCATCCCATGTCACTACACATGTTATGCCCCGTACACACGGTCGGATATTCCGATGGAAAAAGTCTGATCGGATTATGTTGTCGGAAAATCAGATCGTGCGTGGGCTCCAGCGGGCTTTTTCCATCGAAATTTCCGACGGAAAAAATTTGAGAGCAGGATCTCAAATTTTCCGACAACAAAATCCGATCAGACTTTTTCCGATCGTGTGTCGAGAATTCCAACGGACAAAGTGCCACGCATGCTCAGATCACATTACGAGACCAAAGCTATTGGCTACTAGCCTCTACGTAGTTCCGTCGTACGCAACGAACGTCACCACGTTCGGAATGATCGGATTTTCCGACAACTTTGTCCGACTGTGTGTATGCCACACCAGTGTCGGACAAAATCCGTCGGAAAAAATCAGACAGATTTTGTGGTCGAAATTTCCGACCGTGTGTACGGGGGCTTACTGTAACTGTTGCATTTAGAAGGAACACTGCTGAGCCCATATACTCTCCACCCATGCAGTGTAACTCTCTCACCTCACTCCCAGTGACAGTATGGGGCCCCGCCGAGCACCTTGCACGGACCTCATGCATGCTCTTGCTTAATTCCTGGTTCTCTTTCTCTCTCCCATACCATGGTGTTAGGCTGAGGGTCTCCATAATGCAGGTTTAGTCCTGGTTGCTATGGGAAACTGACCACTGGGGAGGGAGCCAGAACACTGACCCCCTCGCTACCGGCGGACACCCCACATCCCCAAGGTACCACACTTACGACAGGCTGCTATTCACTCCACTCCAGTCCTTGGTTAACCTTGACAATTGCTTACTTCCTCCACTCCTCCTGCCAAGTTAATCCTCTGTAATGGACTTGCTTCATACCCCGTATGTGCTTTAACTGACCCAAGTTCATTTATTTGCCTTTACCTTCATGCGCCCCTTTAAAGAAACTTCAAACCAGGCTCATAGAACAGTTAACAAGCTTTACTGAAGGCTTCTGCGGGATAACACTTTAGAGTGCAAAACACAGCTTAAAGAGTCCCATCCCTACCTAGCTGTATTACTTGGTGGCTGCCCAGGCATACCTTATTAAGGTGATAGTCCATTTCTGGTGAAAGTCCATACCTTGGCTGTTCTTTGGGCGGACTGCAAGTCCCAGCAGTCCCCCTCCGCAAAGCAGTGTCACAGCATCTCATCACTGGGAACCTGCAGGAGGCCTTTTTTTTTCCCCCTCAGGTACCCGGCCTTTCCTCCTTATACAAAACACACTGGGCAGAGTCTCAAAAGCCCAGGAAACAGAAACAAACTAATTTAACCACTTCCCCCTGCCTGGGACAGCCACTACTGACTAACTACTGAAGGCAACCGCCTACAAATAGGCTATAGATTGTGAAAGGACATGGGGAGCTGGACACTGCCCTGGGTTATACTGAGATGTATACCAGGAAACTACAGACCAGTCAGCCTAACATCAATAGAATGTAAGATATTTGAGGGAACGGTAAGGGACTCTATACAGAAATTTGTCTGTGATTAAGATATCATAAGTGACAACCAGCATGACTTTCTTTATGTCTTCTTCATTTTGTTTTTGTCAGACCAACCTGTTATTGTTCTTTGAGGAAGAAGTGGGAAATTGGACGGTGGAAATCCAGTGGACATATTTTATCTAGATTTTATACCTCCATAAATGTTTATCCTATTCTATAAAATAAAATCTGTTGGAGTTAATGAAATTGTTCGTACATGGATAGGAAACGGGTTACACGGACGGGTCCAGAGAGTAGTGATAAATAACTCATTCTCTGAATGGTGGGCCTCAGGGTTCTATCTATCTTGGGGCCAATGCTGTTAATTTAGTTTTTTAACCACTTGCCATCTGTAGGACATCATATGATGTCCTTGTGTTTCAGTGCAGCTGAAGGTATCATCCTGGTATCAACATTTTAAGCCAGCAATTAAGGAGTAACTGCAGTCTACTCACATAATTTGTAATAAAAACATCCTTGCCATAATGAAAGTTTCCCTCCAACCACTTTGCATTATATCTTATATATACTGTGATTCTGTACTTGCCAAATATGCTGCAGAAATCTCCCTCCACTGAGTCTGGCTACATCCATTTTAACTGTGGGCAGCTGGATTTACACAGACACACAGAGGCACGCCTCCAGCTCTGCAGCTCTCATTGGACCTCTTATGATTCCCCCCTCCCTCTCTGGCAAACACTCACAAGAGTGAGAGAGAGCTGTGCATGATGTCATAAGCCGCCCCCCCCCCCGCCCCGTGGCCGTTGCCGGCATCTAGTGCACTGTACAGAGAGAGAGAGGAAGTGGTGTTCCTCCCTGTCTGTGGGTCAGAAACCAGAAGCGACAAGGATTTTGTCACTTCTGGTTTTTACTTTGATGTTTAGAAGTCGTTATTAGATTGTACAAGCATATGATCAAACCAATCTCGGTTTGATCAGATGCTTTGGAAGCCAGAGGAGACATCTGATGTCTAATAGACCCCAGATCTTTTCATAATGAGGACCTGTCATGCTTATTGCTATCACAAGGAATGTTGTTTATCCCTTGTAAATACCAATAAAGTTGCTAACAAAAAAAACAATTACAAGGACAATGTAAAAAATTTTTTTTGAAATATATATTTTTTTAAAACGTACTTATTCCCCCCATGCTCACATGCAAGTGCAAACACATACGTAAACCCTGCATGCATATCTAAACGGTGATTGCTCCAGATCTCCTGTGTAACTCTAAACTGCTATCCTGTAAAGGCTCTTAGAACGTTGCCTATGGAGTTTTTTAAATACCATTGTTTGGTGCCCTTCCATGAGTGTACACAATTGTAAAGCATAGCATGTTTGGTATTGATTTATTGGAAGTAACATCATCTTTTATATTTGACCAAAAAATATGGTATTATATTTTGATTGTGTGCACTAAAGTGTAAGTGTATTTTTCAAAAAAATGTATAGCTTTGAAAAACAGCTGCGCAAATACTGTGTGACATGGAAAATTGCAACACCCACTGTTTTATTCTCTAGGGCCTCTGCTTAACCACTTCAGCCCCGGACCAATTGTCAGCTTAAGGACCAGAGGTCTTTTTTCAATTTCGCACTGCACTACTTTAACTGGTAATTGTGCGGTCATGCAATTTTGTAACGAAACGAAATTTGCGTCCTTTTCTTCCCACAAATAGAGCTTTCTTTTGATGGTATTTGATTGCCTCTGTGATTTTTATTTTTTGCGATATAAACGGAAAAAGAGCGAAAATTTTGAAAAAAAAAGAGATTTTCTACTTTTTGTTATAAAAAAAATCTAATAAACTCAATTTTAGTCAAACATTTGGGCCAAAATGTATTCAGCCACATGTCTTTAGTAAAAAAAATGCCAATAAGCGTATATTTATTGGTTTGCGCAAAAGTTATAGCGTCTACAAACTAGAGTACATTTTCTGGAATTTACACCGCTTTTAATTTATGACTGCCTATTTCATTTCTTGAGGTGCTAAAATGGCAGAGAAGTACAAAACCCCCCCAAATGACCCCATTTTGGAAAGTAGACACCCCAAGCTATTTGCTGAGAGGCATGTTGAGCCCATTGAATATTTTTTTTTTTAGTCCCAAGTGATTGAATAAAGACAAAAATAAAAAAATAATTTTTTTTTCTTCAAAAAGTTGTCACTAAATGATATATTGCTCACACATGCCATAGTTATATGTGGAATTGCACCCCAAAATACATTTTGCTGCTTCTCCTGAGTATGGGGATACCACATGTGTGGGACTTTTTGGGAGCCTAGCCGCGTACGGGGCCCCGAAACCCAAGCACCGCCTTCAGGATTTCTAAGGGTGCAAATTTTTGATTTCACTCCTCACTACCTATCACAGTTTCGAAGGCCATAAAATGCCAAAATAGCACAAAACCCCCCCAAATGACCCCATTTTGGAAAGTAGACACCCCAAGCTATTTGTTGAGAGGCATGGTGAGTATTTTACAGCTCTCATTTGTTTTTGAAAATGAAGAAAGTAAAGAAAAAAAATTTTTTTTTTTCTTTTTTCAATTTTCAAAACTTTGTGACAAAAAGCGACATCTGCAAAATACTCACAATACCTCTCAGCAAATAGCTTGGGGTGTCTACTTTCCAAAATGGGGTCATTTTGGGGGGTTTTATGCCATCTGGGCATTCCATGGCCTCCGAAACTGTGATTGGCAGTGAGAAGTGAAATAAAAAAATTACTCCCTTAGAAAGCCTGAAGGCGGTGCTTGGTTTTTGGGGTTCCGTACGCAGCTAGGCTCCCAAAAAGTCCCACACATGTGGTATCCCCGTACTCAGGAGAAGCAACAGAATGTATTTTGGGGTGTATTTCCACATATGCCCATGACATGTTTGAGCAATATATCATTTAGTGACAACTTTTTGTAAAAAAAATATATATATTTTTTTTTTTTTCATTATTCAATCTCTTGGGACAAAAAAAAAAAATATTTAATGGGCTCAACATTGCTCTCAGCAAATAGCTTGGGGTGTCTACTTTCCAAAATGGGGTCATTTGGGGGGGGTTTGAACTGTCCTGGCATTTTATGCACAACATTTAGAAGCCTATGTCACACGTCACCCACTCTTCTAACCACTTGTAGACAAAGCCCTTTCTGACACTTTTTGTTTACATGAAAACATATTTTTTTTTTGCAAGAAAATTACGTTGAACCCCCAAACACTATATATATTGTTAAAGCAAAGGCCCTACAGATTAAAATGGTGGGTGTTGCATTTTTTTTTTTCCACACAGTATTTGCGCAGCGATTTTTCAAACGCATTTTTTTGTGGAAAAAATACACTTTTTTTTATTTTAATGCACTAAAACACACTATATTGCTCAAATTTTTGATGAAATAAAAAATATGATCTTAGGCCGAGTACATGGATACCAAACACGACATGCTTTAAAATTGCGCACACACACGCAGTGGCGACAAACTACATACATTTTTAAAAGCCTTTAAAAGCCTTTACATGATACCACATTAGATTCACGGAGGAGGTCTACTGCTAAAATTACTGCCCTCGATCTGACCTTCGCGGTGATACCTCACATGCATGCTGCAATTGCTGTTTACATATGACGCCAGACCAACGCTTGTGTACGCCTTTGCGCAAGAGAAGGGGGGGCAGGGGTGCTTTTTTTTTTTTTTTTTTTAGTTTTTTTTTTTTATTTATTTAGCTTTTTTATTCTATTTTTAAACTGTTCCTTCCATTTTTTTTCTTTGTTATGATTTTTATTGTTATCTCAGGGAATGTAAATATCCCCTATGATAGCAATAGGCAGTGACAGGTACTCTTTTTTTGAAAAAATTGGGGTCTATTAGACCCTAGATCTTTCCTCTGCCCTCAAAGCATCTGACCACACCAAGATTGGTGTGATAAAATGCTTTCCCAATTTCCCAATGGCGCGGTTTATATCCGGGAGGGGGGACATTCCCTCCTACTGCTTGTAAAAGCAGTCTAGAGGCTAATTACCCGCTAGAATTGCTTTTACATGAAAGCCGATCACTGGCTGAAAAGAATGATACCAAGATGATACCTAAACCTGCAGGCATCATTCTGGTATAACCATTCAAAGTCCAGCAACATACTGGACATATATTGTAATCTTTTTTTTTTTTCATGCAGCCTCTTGGCTGAACGAAAAAAAGAGATTGATTGGTGGGTATGCCCACCATTAGAATACCTCCCTTCATCCACCCACTTCTAATGATGGGCATACATGCACCATTTATATATGCCGATGCATGGGGGCATCCTCCCGCAAAAGTTATGCCGTGTACACACGGTCGGAATTTCGACCGTATGTACGTGGCATTAGGAGCCAATCGCTCCTCCCCGCCCCCTGCTGCCCCCATGCTTCGGCATATATGCTCTTTTTTTTAACTGTGGTGGTGAAATCACCTCCTACAGCGTTGGAGTCGCGGCTTTATGTATCGTGGGAGCAAACGCTGTTGCTGTCAAGATAAATAAATCCGCGCTGCAACTGAATGGCGCACCTGAAAACAAAAAAATGCTTAACACTAAAACACAGTAAACAAAATTACATACCTGAAAAGCAAGCATGATAAAACATGATAAAACATAATAAAACATTGCAGAATAGAATGGAGTAAAAAAAGAGCAACAATAGAGAGAGAGAGAGAACAATAAAACGACAACTATTTTTGTTTTTTTTATTTTTTTGAGATTCACAGGTAAAAAAGCTCCTGACTGTTAGCGACTGAATCAAAACGCTACCACAAAAAAAATGTTAGCGATCGCAGGGATCAGGCCTGACTCTGCGAACACTGCAGTTATGTGTGCTTAGTGTTTTGTAAGTGACAGTGATCGATCGATACTGCACTTGGGTGGGCTGGGCTGGGCGGAGGGGGAAAACGCAGGTGCTAGCAGGTATCTGGGCTGATGCCGCTAACGCTGCGTTTTTTTGGAACCCTAAACTGCTGGGACGCTAGTATAGATCTGATCAGATCAGATATTGATCTGTTCAGATACTATACCACTAAGGGAGGTGTATGCTTTGCGCGTGGGTGTTTGCGGTACTGGCACTAACCTGGGGCGACGCAGACCTTATTTGACCCTAAAACCTAATTGATATCACCCGCCGGGCGATCAGGGGGTTAAACCGTTATTGGGTAATAAATGGCGGGTGCCCTGACAGTATAAAAACAAGCTAACTAACCAGCGTCACCCGTAACAGTAATACAAAAAAAAACTGGTTACCTAGCGACACTAATGCAGGGATCAGAAAAACGATCGCTTAGTGACACTGGCAAAAGGGGGTGAAAGGGTTAACTAGGGGCAATCAGGGGGTTAAACCTTTATTAGGTAATATATGGGGGTACCTGACGCTATATAAAAACCTGACGGGGAACCTAAATAACGAAATAACTAACTGGCTAACCAGCGTCACCAGTGACAGTTATACAGTGATCACTGGTGAAAGGGTTAACTCTAGGGGCAATCAGGGGGTTAAAACCTTTATTTAGGTTGTAATATGGGGGTACCTGACCTATAAACCTATTTATGAACCTATATAAACATGGCGGTTAACCTAAAAAAAAACTGGTTACCTAGCGACACTAATGCAGCGATCAGAAAAAACGATCGCTTAGTGACACTGGCAAAAGGGGGTGAAAGGGTTAACTAGGGGCAATCAGGGGGTTAAACCTTTATTAGGTAATATATGGGGGTACCTGACGCTATATAAAAACCTGACGGGGAACCTAAATAACGAAATAACTAACTGGCTAACCAGCGTCACCAGTGACAGTTATACGGTGATTACTGGTGAAAGGGTTAACTCTAGGGGCAATCAGGGGGTTAAAACCTTTATTTAGGTTGTAATATGGGGGTACCTGACCTATAAAACTATTTATGAACCTATATAAAACATGGCGGTTAAAATAAAAAAAAAATGGTTACCTAGCGACACAATGCAGCGATCAGAAAAACGATCGCTTAGTGACACTGGCAAAAGGGGGTGAAGGGGTTAACTAGGGGCAATCAGGGGGTTAAACCTTTATTAGGGGGGGGTAGGGGGCTACCTAGGACCTAAAACTAACTGCCCTGACAGTTATTACAGTCACACTGACACTAAATGCAGTGATCAGTAAATAAATGATCACTGCAATTAGTGACACTGTGACTGGGGGGGGAGGGGGTGATCTGGGGGGTGATCAGGGGGTGACAGGGGGGTGTTTTGTGTGCCTAACTGTACTGGTGTCAGTGTAGTGTTGTGCACTAACCTTAACATGTTCGCCGCTCGGCGTCTCCGGTCACATAGACCGGCGCACCGAGCGTGACATCACTTCCGCCTTCCTGTCTATACAATAGACAGGAAGGGGAAGCTTTTCATTCGCCAGGAGCGATCGCGAGGGGGTGGCCAGAAACCACTGGCCGTCCCCTCGTCCCGGATCGCTCCTGAAGCGATGCCGACCGTCCCCGCCGGCGGAGGGGGGTCCGATCGGACCCCCCAACCGCCTAAAGAATGGCACGTACAGGTACGTGGTTCTGCCTGTACGTGCCATTCTGCCGACGTATATCTACATGGGGCGGTCGGCAAGTGGTTAAAAAAAAAAAATATAAAATGTTTGGGTAATTTTCTAGCAAACAAAATGTAGATTTTTACATGTATGAGAGAAATGTCAGAATTGGCCTGGGTGACAAGTGGTTAAAGATATAGAGGTTGTAATCAAGAGCTCAATTGCAGTGTTTGCTGATACCAAATGATGCCAGGAAATTACTTTAGCACAGCAAGGGAGTCCCGGGGGAAAAAGTAATAAAATGCATGGGCGCAGGGACGGCATGACAGAAGTGGACAGCAAGGACAGGCAATGGGTAATGTAATGTAGGGCTCCTTTAAGAAAAGGGGGGTGGTCTAGAGCCGGGAGGATCCTGGGGTAAGATAGTGTTCAGGAGGAATAGGAAGTGATGTCAGTTGAGAGCAGAGAGGGTGAAAATTCCCACCCCTCCTCCCAATGTTTGGTCAGTAGTACAGTTGGGCTGTCTGGACAGCCCGGCAGTGGTGGGTCTATGGAGGAAGAGAAGAAGGCTGGCATACAAGGTGGTTGGAACCCATCTGTTGTATGGGATTTCCGGGTACCTTCCGGTTAACGAGGGGTTTAACCAGGAAGGGGTTAAATAACTGCGATGTCGAGTACCGTCTCCGAGTTGGTGGCTTGCGACTGGAGGCATAATGCCGCGTACACACGATCGGACTATCCGGCGGACCAGAGTCTGCCGGACAATCCGCCGTTTGTGGGCTCCGACTGACTTTTTCTTCCCAAAAGTCCGGCGGACTTAGAAAGAAGTCTTGACTCAAAATTATCCGCCAGATTTGGCAGTCTGGTGGACAATCTGACCATCTGTGTGCTAGTTCGCTCGTCCCCACCCCCTTTCCTGACTGGCCGGGCTGCGTGCTCGGATAAGGGTCTGGTATGGACTTTGGGGGGACCCCCACGCCATTTTTTCGGCGTAGGGATTCCCCTTTAAATCCATACCAGGCGACCAGGCTAGCAAAGTGTCAACCTCGTCGATGGAGGCGGCGGCATTGACTTCCTTCGCTAGTCCCGTCTACCTGGAGTCACGTTCAAAACGAACGGACTTTACTCCGCGTGGGCAAGTCAGCTCGTTCGGACAGTCCGGCGGACCTCCGCTGGAAAGTCCGGCGGACCTCCGCTGGAAAGTCCGACGGATTGTCCGCGGGTCTAAGTCGGCCGGATAGTCTGATCGTGTGTACGCGGCATAAGTTTTAAAAGCAGTTGGTCGCAGTGACCAAGTTGGTGTCGTTGCCCTCAAAGACCACCAAGGTATATAGAAGTTTTAGTTGATGGTTGTTTTAAAAGTTATCTATTTAAGTTACGTTAATTGTCTAAATAAAAGGCCGTAAGGCCATTTTACTCCAAAACTTTGTCACGTCATTGATTGGGTAAATGGGCATGTGACAGACCTGGCTGGGACACAGGCTGTTGGAGGGGACTGAACGCGAGCCTATTACCTTGCGATTATGGGCCCTGGCATTTGGGGGAACAGTGCTCTTTGAGCTGCAAGCCTGGGACCCCTGAGCTGGTGGTACTTGGATTCAGGTCCATGCTGGCCCCCCAATACACATAGAATCGGTATGTGTATTTGGCATATTAGCAAGAGACGCTAATGTCATGACTCATGAACTCCAGCCACCTGTCTGTTGTGTTAATGAATATTGTCTGGCTTGTAAGAGTATTTCACCTATTGTTGTGTGTGCTAATTAACCCTGCAATTGAATGAAGGAGCCCAGTGTTGATTAAGATAATTAGCTCATGCTAATTAGGTTAGGCTTGAGTCATCTGTCAACTGTATATAAGTGTGACATGTCAAATAAAGAGTCATTCCTGATGTACCCTACACTGGTGTTGTCTGGTGACTGGGTAAGCTAAGGGGGTCTTGGATTGTGTGGTACCGGACAGAGGAAGCAGTTACGGCGGACATCTTGGGTACGAGGTCCGTCACAGGGCAGTTTGGAGGTTATGGGATAAGAGGTTTGGTAGAAAAACTGGAGTTGTATGTCCTTCGTATGTCATGTAGGATCATTACAGGAAGACCTTGAAAAATGTAGGGGGTTGGGCAGCTACATGTTAGATTAGGTGTAAAAATGAGAAACGTAAAGTTATTCAATTGCACATTAGGAGGGGCTCCCTTGGGGGGGAATTGGTGCTGGAAAAGGATCTGGGGGTGCTTGTAGGTCACAGACTTAGCAATGGCATGTAATGTCAAGCCACAGCTAACAAATCCAGACGACTACTCTCATGCAGTAAAAGGACACACATTCCAGAGATAAATCAATCATTCTTCTCCTTTACAGAACACAGATTCACCCTAATCTTGATTATGCTGTTCAATTTTGGTCACCAATCCTTAAGAAAAGATGTCGTTAAATTAGAAAGAGTTCATTCAAAGGCAACTAAATTATTAAGGGGGATGGAGAGGCCCAGCTATGAGGATCGATGACCTCGATTAGAGTTAGTCATTCTGAAGAAGAGGGGCTTAAAGCGGACCTTCAGTCATTTTTTTTATCTTTCTATCTATTAAATCTTCTGCCCTTGTTGTTTTAACTTTGGATAGTAAAACATTTTTTTTTTGTGCCAGTAAATGCCTTATACAGCCCACTTCCTGTTTCTTATCTGGTCATTAGCCTAGGCTTATGACATCCAGTGTTGGTCATCTTACTTTAAAAAAGTAATTAGTTAAGTTACAAATTACTTCTCCCAAAAAGTAATTTAGTTAGTAACTCAGTCACTACATTGGAAAAGTAATTAGTTACTCAGCAAAGTAACTGTGACATTTTTTTTTTTTTATATTCTATACGTGTAACTAAGGGGCGGGTCTAGTACCACTGTAACCAAGGGGCACGTTTATTATTATTGTTATATATCGTGTAACCAAGGGGCTGCTCTATTATTACTCTAACCAAGGGGTAGATCTGTTATAGCGTGTAACCAAGGGGCGGGTCTATTATAATTATATCGCGTAAGGGGCGGGTCTATTATTATATCGTGTAAGGGGCGGATGGCTACAGAAGAGGGGCGAATGTTAAATTAATGGGCGGAGCTCGATATATAACAATAATAATAAATGCACCCCTTGGTTACAGTAATACTAGACCCGCCCCTTAGTTACACGATAGACGCCCCTTGCAGAGTAGCACGAGCATTGGGAGCGTGCGGCATCGCCTCGTACAATTACATGTTAACTGCTCCTGCGCGGTGTAGAGTTCACTCAGAGCTGTTTAGGTTCAGCTATTTTCGTAAGCTCTGTAGTTCTTCGTACTGCGCAGTACAGGGGGTCCTTATCCGGCTGGGGAACTTTTTCGGCAGGACATCGGAATTACACTAATGCCATCTAGTGGCGGTAGATGTAATTGCGGTAACGCCGCCCAAGTAATGGGAACTGCGTTACCATGAGGGGAAAAGTAATCAGTTAGATTACTCGTTACCCTCTAAAGTAACTGCGTTAAGTAACTCCGTTTATTTTAACTCAGTTACTTACATCACTGATGACATCATGCACAGCTCTCTCTCACTCTTGTTAGAGTTTGCCAGGAAAGGAGGGGGATGAGTCATAAGAGGGCCAATGAGAGCTGCAGAGCTGGAGGCGTGCCTCTGCGTAAATCCAGGAAGTGAACAGGCAGCAGCTTCAGCTTCCCACAATTAAAATGGATGCAGTCAGACTTAGTGGAGGGAGATTTCTGCAGCATATTTGGCAAGCACAGAATCCCAGTATATATAAAATAATATGCAAAGTGGTTGGAGGGAAACTTCAAAATGGCAAAGATGTTTTTATTACAAATTATGTGAGCAGACTGCAGTTCCTCTTTAAGAGAGGATACGATTATGTACGAATATAACAAAGGTGACTCCCGTAACTGTGATAAACTGTTTACTCTAAGGTCCCTGAAGAGGACACATGGCCACAATTTGAGGTTCCCTCAAGAAGTGGTATATATACTGCTCAAAAATTAAAGGAACACTTTTTAATCAGAGTATAGTATTAAGTCAATGAAACTCCTGGGATATTGATCTGGTCAGTTCAGTAGCAGAGGGGGTTGTTAATCAGTTCCAGCTGCTTTGGTGTTAATGAAACTAACAGGTGCACTAGATGGGCAAAAATGAGACAACCTCCAAAACAGGAAGGGTTTTACAGGTGGCAGCCACTGACATTTCTTTCCCTACTCATCTTTTCTGACGGTTTTTCACTAGTTTGGCATTTGGCTAGGGTCAGTGTCACTACTGGTAGCATGAGGCGATACCTGGACCCTATAGAGCTTGCACAGGTAGTCCAACTCCTCCAGGATGGCACATCAATAATATGTGCCATTGCCAGAAGGTTTGCTGTGTCCCCCAGCACAGTCTCAAGGGCATGGAGGAGATTCCAGGAGACAGGCAGTTACTCTAGGAGAGCTGCACAAGGCCATTGAAGGTTCTTTACCCATGAACAGGACCGGTATCTGTTCCTTTGTGCAAGGAGGAACAGGATGAGCACAGCCAGAGCCGCCCTACAAAATCATCCCCAGCAGGCCACTGGTGTGAATTTCTCTGACCAAACAATCAGAGGCAGACTTCATGAGGGTGGCCTGAGGGCCCGACATCCTCTAGTGGGCCCTGTGCTCACTGCCCGGCACTGTTGAGCTCGATTGGCATTTGCCATTGAACACCAGAATTGGCAGGTCCACCACTGGCGCCCCATGCTTTTCACAGATGAGAGCAGGTTCCCCCTGAGCACATGTGACAGACGTGAAAGGGTCTGGAGAAGCCGGGGAGAATGTTATTCTGTCTGTAACATCGTTCAGCATGACCGGTTTGGTGGTGGGTCAGTGATGGTCTGGGGAGGCATATCCATGGAGGGAAGCACAGACCTCTACAGGCTAGACAATGGCACCCTGACTTCCATTAGGTATCGGGATGAAATCCTTGAACCTATTGTCAGACCCCACACTGGTGCAGTGGGTAATGGGTTCCTCCTGGTGCATGAAAATTGCTCGGCCTCATGTGGTGAGAGTATGCAGCCAGTTCCTGAAGGATGAAGGAATTGATACCATTGAATGGCCCCCACGCTCGCTTGACCTAAATCCAATAGAACGCCTCTGGGACATTATGTTTCGGTCCATCCGACGCCACCAGGTTTCACCTCAGTCTGTTCAGGACCTCAGTGATGCCCTGTGTCGAAATCTGGGAGGAAATACCCCAGGACACCATCTATCATCTCATTAGGAGCATGCCCCGATGTTGTCAGGCATGCATACAAGCATGTGGGGGCCGTACAAAGTACTGATTACTTTGCTTAAGTAGACAAAAAACCTTGCATCGGCCCTGGTTCCAGCAGTAATCACCTCACTGCCACTCTGCACAGAGTTCTGGAAACCTGCGGGATGAGGACATGATGGACAGTAGCCGAAATCCTGGGAAAGTCCTGCAAAATCTAAGACACTTGGAAACAATGACAAGGGCATGTTCACGGTATAAGACATTTCTCGGGACTGCAGTTCCTCTGAGCTCCACAAGGTGTGATCTCACTAATACCGAGACAGCTGTTCCCTCAGCTCTGGCGACCCCGTCATTTTTTGTAACGGAAGTTACAATCCCTCACCACCATCTTGGTACACCCCACACTAAGGATACAGTGAGAAGGCGGCAAGCGGACATCTTTTTACACCTACCGAAGTCTTGCATTTCACACTTATTTTTACCACTGAACTCAGCTTATATAGTCAAATACAGTATTTAGAAGTCCGTCACACTGTTTTGATGTTGAATTTTAAAAGCAGCGGCAAGCTTGCTGATCTCACAGGTTTGCTAATCTGACAGAACACCGCCGCTTTTAAAATTCAACATCAAAACAGTGAGACGGGTTTCAAAATACTGTATTTCACTATATAAGTTCACTGGTAAAAATAAGTGTGAAATGCCATACTCCGGTGGCTGTAAAAAAAATGTCCACTTGGTGACTTCTTACTGTAGGCTTACTGCGGATGAGTGCGAGGTGTACCAAGATGGCTGCGACGCAATGTCACTTTCAATGTCCAAATCTGACGGGTTGCCGAATCGGATGGAACGCAGGCAGTGTCTATGGAAAACTGAGAGGAAGGTCAGGTATAAATATGAAGTTCCAGGTGAGAGGTGAGTCGGGAGGAAGTAGAGAGGAGACATTGCTGGAACTGGCAGTAGAGGAGGTAATAAGATCTTATTTTCTATTTACACCCAGTAACTCCCCGTCATGTCCGTCCTCTTCCTCCATAGTCACTGTGACGTCTTTTATCTCCAGCAGATGATGATACACACATATATAGTGTGGAAACCTAGATTAACCCCTTCAGGGTCAGAACTAAGGATGGGGTCAGGCATGTTCGCAGCTAGGGTTGCCACCTCATCCCTTTAAACCTAAACACATATGAATTACACGGGTTCTGAGGCTAATTTAATGCAGATAAGGCACCAAGCGAGTTTAATTACCACCTTAATCAGCCACAGAACCCATGTAATTAATATGTGTTTGGGTTTAAAGGGATGAGGTGGCAACTCTATTCGCAGCTCCACATGCCCAAGCCCGCCAGGAAGCCGACACTGCACATCGGTAATTACAGGCAGTGAGACATTTCCCGATCTGTGCAGCCGCGGATCAGGAAATGTCTCACTGCCTGTGATTAGCGCTGTGCAGTGTCGGCTTCCTGGCGGGCTCGGCATGTGGAACTTGCGAACACGCCTGAGCCCTGAGAACGTTCCCCCACCTATGGGTAGAGTTGCCACCTCATCCCTTTAAACCCGAACACCTTTGCATTACACAGGTTCTGAGGCTAATTAAATGCGGATAAGGCACCAAGTGAGTTTAATTACCACCTTAATCAGCCACAGAACCTGTGTATATAATATGTGTTCGGGTTTAAAGGGATGAGGTGGCAACCATACCTATGGGACCAGAACATTTCCTTAATTTTGGAGATGTGTCACCTTCGCACTAGGAATGAAATCAACTCCCCTGGGGGGTTTGGTTCGAGTGTTGTTTAGTGAACGCTGGATGTCAAGCCCAAACTCTTTTGAAATCAATTGAAGCTGAATCTGTTGAATTTAAAATGCCCATATTATGTGTTAATAGGCAATAGGGTGTCAAACAAAGAATGTGGGGGGGGGGGGGGGCTGGGGGATTGCCCTAGGGTACCAATGCAAGAACATTTTTAATAACTCAATGTGGCCCAAAGCAGTTTTCTTTTAAATGCTTAAAGTGAAACATTAAATATGTCAAATTCCTTTAGATAACATGCCTGGGGGTGTCTTTATCCTGCATTTGAAGGGACATCTCTGTGCTAAAGAGAAAACTTGGCTGCACACCACCACAGGACTGATGCAAAATATTTCTTCTCGATAACTCTGGGAGGGCGTGCATTGACGTTCTCCCAGAATCGCGTGCTCGTGGGACTATCCGCGCACGGATCGCGGTTAAAGGGCCAATGACGGAGCGATCACACTGTAAACACAGCGGGGTCATCCAGGGGATCAATGCTCTCCTCACACCGATGCAGCATGAGTGGAGAGGAGAGCGATCAAGTGCAAAACTGAGTTTCTTGCTATATATCTGTGCTCAACAGTGTTCCACTGTGTCATCTGTGCACCTGTGTCACATCAGTGATAGTCAGTGCCTCTACAGAGCCACATCAGTGCCACCAGAGCCACACCAGTGCCACTACAGTGCTCATCTGTGCCACACCAGTGCCACCTGTGTGCCCCATCAGTGCCACTACAGTGCCATCAGTGCATCTACAGTACTCAGCAGCGCCCAATAGTGCTCATCAGTGCCACCCTATCAGTGGATCCTCATCAGTGCCAGATAATTAGTGCACCCTCATTGGCACCCATCAGTGCACCCTCATTAGCACCCAACAGTGCAGCCTCACCAGCACCCAGCAGTGCACCCTAATTAGCACCCAGCAGTGCACCCTAATTAGCACCCAGCAGTGCACCCTCACCAGCACCCAGCAGTGCACCCTCATTAGCACCCAGCAGTGCAGCCTCTTCAGCACCCAGCAGTGCAGCCTCTTCAGCACCCAGCAGTGCAGCCTCTTCAGCACCCAGCAGTGCAGCCTCTTCAGCACCCAACAGTGTAGCCTCTTCAGCACCCAACAGTGTAGCCTTTTCAGCATCCAGCAGTGCAGCCTCACCAGCCCCCAGCAGTGCACCCTCACCAGCACCCTGAAGTGCACCCTTATTAGCACCCAGCAGTGCACCCTCATTAGCACCCAGCAGTGCACCCTCACCAGCACGCAGCAGTGCACCCTCATTAGCACCCAGCAGTGCAGCCTATTCAGCACCCAGCAGTGCAGCCTATTCAGCACCCAGCAGTGCAGCCTCACCAGCACCCAGCAGTGCATCCTCACTAGCACCCAGCAGTGCACCCTCACCAGCACCCATCAGTGCACCCTCATTAGCACCCAGAAGTGCAGCCTATTCAGCACCCAGCAGTGCAGCCTCACCAGCACCCAGCAGTGCATCCTAATTAGCACCCAGCAGTGCACCCTCACCAGCACCCAGCAGTGCAACCTAATTAGCACCCAGCAGTGCACCCTCATTATCACCCAGCAGTGCACCCTCACCATCACCCAGCAGTGCACCCTCATTAGCACTCAGCAGTGCACCCTCATTAGCACTCAGCAGTGCACCCTCATTAGCACCCAGCAGTGCACCCTCATTAGCACCCAGCAGTGCAGCCTCTTCAGCACCCAGCAGTGTAGCCTCTTCAGCACCCAGCAGTGTAGCCTCTTCAGCATCCAGCAGTGCAGGATCACCAGCCCCCAGCAGTGCACCCTCACCAGCACCCAGAAGTTCAACCTTATTAGCACCCAGCAGTGCACCCTCACCAGCACCCAGCAGTGCACCCTCATCAGCACCCAGCAGTGCACCCTCATCAGCACCCAGTAGTGCAGCCTCTTCAGCACCCAGCAGTGCAGCCTCTTCAGCACCCAGCAGTGCAGCCACACCTGTCCTAGTTTACATATCGCAACACAGTCACCAGTATAGCAAAAAAATATTTAACAGTGAGGAGGCCTACCAGCGTCTTAGCCTGATCGATGAGAGCAGCAGGGAGCTCTCTGAGTCTCAGTCCGATTCTGATTCGTTATATTAAGCCGTTAACAGTGGGTCTGCAACAGAATCAGAGGAAGAGGAACGTGTGACGATGAAAAGAAGGCGTTCTGGCATGGAGCAGCAGCCTGCTACCAGCAGCGCAGTGCCGTCCACCTCAAGCGCAGTGCCGTCCACCTTGAGCGTAGTGCCGTCCACCTCGTGAGCAGTGCCATCCACCTCGAGTGCAGTGCCACTGCAACAAAGGCCAAGCACCAGTAGGGTGTCATCTCAGCCCCAAAGGAATAGGGCAAATGCCAGCCTCCCCCTGCCCTTCAAAACACCCTGTGGCTTCCCCCTAATTCCAGAGCAGCAAACATCCCCCCTTTCACCGCCCATGCTTGATTTTTTTCATTTGATCTTTACTGAAGACTTACTATCGTCCATCGTGGCCCAGTGCAACCTCTATGCACAGAAGTACATAGTAAGCAATCCTGGTTCTAGTTAGAGGAATTCAACATTTTTTTAGGCCTAACTTTTACTATGGGACTCACAAAAAAAAAAAAAAATTGTACTCCTATTGGTCTACCAACCCCATCCATCTCATCCATTATGCCAAGATCAAGATACCTTATGATTATGCGGTTCCTCCACTATATGACAACACCCAGTGCCCTCCCTGAAATGACCCAGCTTTTGACAAATTATTAAAAATTTGGCCACTCCTATATTATTTCTCTGAAAAATTCCCCCAGTTATATACCCCCTGACCAGAATATTTCTGTGGATGAGTCCCTTGTAGAATTCACAGGCAGGTTTGGCATCAAACAGTTTATCTCCAGCAAAAGGGTCAGATATGGGGTTAAACTGTACAAACTTTGTGACTCCCTAATGCATCCCCCTTAATGCCCAAAGTATATTGACGGAAAAGTTGTCTGGGAGCTTGTCTATCCACTCCTTGGAAAGGGATACCATCTTTATGTAAATACATTTTATACAAGCTTGCCCCTCTTCCGCAATCTTCACCGGAGGGACACCCCAGCATGTGGTACAGTGAGAGCCAATAGAAAGGGCTTCCCGCAAAAACTCGTCAATGAAAGGCTACAACGAGGGGAGATGGCATCTTTGCGGAACCAGGAACTATTGGCTGTCAGGTGGAGAGACAGACGAAATGTCCACATGCTCACATCAATCCATAACGACACCTACGTGGAAGTCACCAGCAGAAACAGCCCAATCCAGAAACCAACTTGTGTTCATGACTATGATTTGTTCATGGGGGGAGTGGACTTCAATGATCAGATGATCGAACCCTAACTTCCCACAAGAAAATCCCACCATTGGTATAAAAAGTGTCCATTTATTTTTTCAGTTTGGCCATGTATAACACTTATGTTATTTACCAAAAATCTACCGAGACCCCTGTATCCTACCTGCATTACCAAGAACAATTTATCTCTGCCGTTTTGTACCCTGAAGGCCCACCAGAAAATATTTACTCTGATTCAGTGAGCAGACTCCACAAACGCCACTTTCCTGAGAAAATCCCCCCTTAGAAAAAGGCCACAGACGTCAGAAGAAATGCCAGATGGGCTCCAGAGGAGGAGTTAGAAGAGACACCATGTATTATTGTCCCCAATGTCCTTACCAACCAGGCCTCTGTATAGGTGACTGTTTCCGCCGTTACTATAGTTCTCTACATTATTAGGGAAGTATGGTAAGCATAATTCTCATTTCCTGTCATTTTTCTCCACACCCCTTATGCCAGTGCATTTGACTGTACATACCTCTGCCTTCTCTGGAACTGACCCTGGCCTGTTATATGACCACGCTTCTGCCTAACACTAAACATACCTCTGCCTTCTCCGGCTCTGACCCTGGCCTGTTATACGACCATGCTTCTGCCTAACTCTAAACTGTACCTAGCTCTGCCTGCTCTGGAACTGACCCTGGACTGTTTGACCACGTTTTTTGCCTGCCTCTTGGACTGATCTTTTACCCTGCTATGCTAGTGGGACCATAGGGGTCTCAGATATGTGAGGGGCTCCAGAATTATTTTGAAACTAATTTTTTAGTTTTCTCATTCCCGGATTAGGGTTTGGAGACTTCAAAGAGATGTGGGTGGGAGAAGCCTCTACCCCTGTCACCATTCTTTCCTGGCCTGCTACTTGGACCATGTTTCTGCTTACTGCCAGGACCGATATTTTGGCACTGCTGGAAATATCTCTACTTGCATTAACCCTGGACTGTATATGAACAGTATCCCTGCCTGTACTGACTATGGACAATATTCCTGCCTGCTGCCTGGACAATTCCATTCACTGTTGCTGACCATGTCCCTACTTGCTGCCTAGATCAGGGCTCTCCTCCTGTGGACAACTGCACTACTAAAACCACAGGTAATATTCTGTTTACCCTTTGCTCAGCAGAATGTATTTTAGGGTGCACTTCTTGGTATGTACATGCTATGTGTTAGAAGTATGAAGGGCCTTCAAAAATGTGATAGGTTGTAAGGAAATTAGATGCGTAATTTATGTCCTTAGAACACCTGGTGGTGCTCCTTGGATATTGGGCCTCTGTATGTGGCCAGGCTGTGTAAAAGTCTCACACATGTGGTATCACCATACTCAGGAGGAGTAGCATAATGTATTTTGGGGTGTCATTTTTGCTATGTGTTGGAAATATCTTATAAATGGACAACTTTGTATAAAAAAAAAAAAAAATGCATTTTCATTTTTTTGCCACATTTTACAAAAACTTCTGAAAAAAATGAACCGTTCAAAAGACTCATTATGCCTCATAGAATATACGTCGGGGTGTTTGCTTTCCAAAATGGGGCCATTTCCATTGTCCATGTCAATTTGGGCGTTTCCATTGTCCTGATGCTCCAGGGCCTTCAAAAGTGTAATAGGTGGTTGAGAGAATAGATGTGTAATTTATGCTCCTAGAACGCCTAAAGGTGCTACTTCAATGTTGGGCCTCTGTATTTTCCCAGGCTGTGTAAAAGTCTCACACATGTGGTATCGCCATACTCAGGAGGAGTAGCAGAATGTATTTTGGGGTGTCATTTGTGGAATGCACATGCCATGTGAGAGAACTAGCCTGTTATGAGAATTTTGTGTGAAAAAAAATCTTAATTTTGCAAAGACTTGTGGGAAAAAATTACTTCAAAAAACTAACCATGCCTCTTACTAAATACCTTGGAATGTCTACTTTCTATACTTGCTATAAAAATGCACTGATTACTGTAAAAATTACACTGGCAGGGAGGGGGTTAAACACTAGGGGGCGATCAAGGGGTTAAGTGTGTCCTAGGGAGTGATTCTAACTGTGGGGGGATGGGCTATCACTGACATGACAGCGATCAATGCTTCTGATGACAGGGAGCAGTAGATCTTTGTCATGTCACTAGACAGAACAGGGAAATGTCTTGTTTACATAGGCATCTCCCCCTTCTGCCGCTCCGTGACACGATCGCGGGACACCGGCGGACATCGGTCACGAAGTACTCGCCCACAATGCCACGTCTTAAAGGGGACGTACAGGTATGCCCATTTGCGCAGCTGTGACATATATTGGCGTGCACTGGTCAGCAAACGGTTAATTCCTGTTTCTAATCTGCCATGCAACTGGACATCTAGCTGCCTATGGGTAATCAGATGCCTAACCTGGCTCTATCTAGAACATCCCAGACCAGAAGTAAACTAAGGTAACGGAAGCTTCATATAAACTCTACTTTAAAAAAAAGTTCACCTAAGTGACCAGTATATACATACAGTAGCAGAGACCTAGCTATCTGTTACTGTGCATTCGAGATAATAACAATAAGACAGAGATACTTCTGTCACCAAACTTCAGATACACACATGAGCTGCAATAGTAAAATCATTAGAACATAGGAACACTTAACTAATAGTCCCTGCTTCTAGTCTGCATAAAATACAGCAGCAGCAGCTCTTGCATGAAGGATCGTGTGGTCCAATGCTGTTCCTTCTTTCAGGAAATTCCACTTTATAAGTTATCCTATTCTCCCAATCTGGGGTTTCTAATCCCACTAGCAGGGACAGAAAGTATCTGTCTATAACCAACTATCCCTTTGATATTTACCAAGCAATGGCTATTTACAATTACAGACACTAGAGGGAAACACCTCCCTACTCATGTGCCAATTCCCACTGGGGGCAGCTCACCTATTAACCCCTTACAACCCCCTCCTAATATTGTAAAACCAATATAGTACAAATCATTCTTCATCTACAGAGAAACCTACAAAAATTACATGACCACATCACTGAGGATGGAGAAGGACCAGAGTCCCATGACTGAGAGGATACTAAACCTCACTCTGGAGATCATCTACCTGCTGACCGGAGAGGTGAGGAGGATTCTGGGAGGTCACATGACATCACTATTATCTGTAATAATAAAATACAGACCTGACCAGAGAGGTGAGGAGGATTCTTGGAATAAGACATGATATTACTGTTTTTGCCTAAATACAGAGTTTTCCTCCTGCAAAGTCTGGAGATTATATAACCATTACAGTGCCTCCTCCTCACTCCTTGACACCTGAGATAAACAGAAATAAGAAGATTCTAGAAGTCACCAAGAAGATGATGGAGCTGCTGACAGGAGAGGTGAGCGGTGCTGGGAATTCTGGGACATTATCCAGTAACAGACAAGGGATGTGTCTGGATGGTGACTGTATCATTGTGTGTGTCAGGTTCCTATAAGGTGTCAGGATGTCACTGTCTATTTCTCCATGGAGGAGTGGGAGTATTTAGAAGGACACAAGGATCTCTACAAGGACGTCATGATGGACAATCAGCCGCCCCTCACATCACCGGGTAAGAGGAGACTTTATTGTAAAGGAGAGAGCAGTACGGAGGCTCCACCTAGATCTCCCATCATCTGATAAACACATAGAAACAATGTATTCAGTCAGTGTGTGTGTTTCCTACAGATGGATCCAGTAATGGGAACCCACCAGAGAGATGTCCCCGTCCTCTGTATTCCCGGGATTCCACACAGGAAGATCACACCATCCCTCACCATCATCAGGTAGATGAGGAACAATCACTGATAGTATTATTAGGATCTGTACATTATCTGCATTGTTACAATTTCTGTCATTTTTATTATATATACAGAGTGCTTCTAAAGTTGATATTAAAGAAGAGATAAAAGAGGAGGATGATGAGGATGGGATTATGGAGGAGTCAGAGTTTCTAAAAGAACGCAAAGATCTGTACCAGGACACCATGGTGGAGTCGTCCAGCTTCAGAAACCCACCAGAGAGATGTCCCCATTCTATGTATTCCCAGTATTCCACACAGGAAGGTCACACCATCCCTCGTTATCATCAGGTAGATGATTGACAATTATTGGTAGTTGTGATTTATACACAGCATGTTTGTTACAATTAATGTTTTGTTATATACTCAGAGTGGAAACCTCAGGGATTATAATATTGTTGTTAAAGAAGAGTATGAAGAGGAGGATGAGGAGTATGGAGTGATGGAGGGGCTTTCTGAAGGACACAAGGATCTCTATAATGACATTATGAAGTCACCTGGTACCAGAAACCCTCCAGAGAGACGTCCCTGTCCTCTGTATTCCCGGAATTCCACACAGGAAGGTCACACCATCCCTCACCATCATCAGGTAGGTGGAGTTGAGGGTCTGGAACATAAAGTGATTGAACACTCTGACATGTGGAGACGATGTGTGGACTCTACAAGATATTTTCTATGTGATCTCACATCATAAATACTCCTATTTTACAGATGTTATTTTCTGCCATTCTGTTGGTTTAGGGTGAAGATCTGATGAACATGAAAATTGAGGGTGAAGTAGAAGAGACGTATGTGAGGGATGATCAGCAATATACGGAGGAGGCTGGAATGAAAAAGACATTCAAAGAGGAGGACACTCCTACAGAGATCAGCACAGGTTAGCAATAATATATTCCTCTGTTATCTCTGCCTTGTACACTGATTTGTCCAGAGTAAGGTGGGAGATGACTGATATCAGCCAATAATAGGTTGATAATAGTCACTGCTAAATTAGATGGGTATTATAGGGTGCCCAGGTGGGAAGGGGTTAACCCAGGTTCTGCCTCTTTCTGGGCTATGCCATCCACCCTGTGCTGCTTGTAAAAATTGGGGGAAAGGCTCTGCTCAGAGAGAGTCTGCCGTGGCCAAATGGGAAGAAGATCAAGATGTGTGCCAAGAAGATGTAATTGTGAGCAACCTGTGTAGCACCCTCTAAGGGAATCCACCTGACTAGGACGATAGGAAGGTATGCTCTGGGCAGCCTGAGACTAGTTTGTAAGGTTTGCACTGTTGTTGCACCTTGGCGTGTGATGTTGAAGTATATCCAGTAGAGTTGTTAACTTCTCAAACGCCTGGTCTGAAGTTAATACAAAGAGGTGTATGGTGGTACATGGCATATAGCAAAGAACAGGGCCTTTTATGCACGCACGGGGTGAAGTGGAGAACATGCCGTTGCTAAGTGCAACAAGTGCAAGGAAATTATATGGCAGCCAGACAGCGTAAGGACAGTACCAGCAAGGGCGATGGGTCCTCTGCATAGTGAAAGGAGGGGTACACTGTTTCCCTCCCTAATGGTCGGTGCTCCAGTTATCGGCACCAAATCTGCATGGCAGAAGAAACCTCAGCGACCTAGCTGTAAGTGCGGAAAAGTTAATTTAGTCAAGACATGCACACAGGAGGCAATATGAGAGTACTGCCACTCCAGGCAAGTGACCGGCAAGATCCAAGATGACTCTCCTTCATTTGTGCCTGCCCGGCTCACAGAGGCGGCTCTAGGCTTTGTGAGGCCTTAGGCAAATCTTAGACATGAGGCCCCACTCATGCCCAAAATGGGAAAAATAATTAAAGCAATAGAAATTAACTATATAAATTGCATGATATTCCCTTCAACTGTAACACACACATCAGGCGAATTAGGCGGCCGTGAGGCCCCTAGGAGTGCGAGGCCTTAGGCGACCGCCTAATTTGCCTAATTAGAGAGCCGCCTCTGCCGGCTCACTACGGTAATAACTGGAAACAAAGAAATGCCGCACACCGCAGGGAGATGCCGATCAATATCATTTCATCATGACAGACAATAAGACAGCACCATGGACATGAATCATTGATGCGTTTCATACAATGCTATGAATAAGAACGCTATTTTGTGAAACGTGTCAACAATGTATGTCCGCAGTGCTGTGCTATTGTCTGTCATGATGGAATGAAGTACTACTATTGATGCGGCCACTCATTTCTGCATATAGGAGGTTAGTGCTGTTATGTGGTGGAACCTGCACTCCATCACTAGGAGCGAGGTGATGGGAGGGCTGGACTGGTGGAATGGGACGCAAGCTCAGCAGTGTTCCTAGAATGTCACATTCCTAGAGACAGTTTTGTGGTATCATAAGACAAATTGGTTCGCAGAAATGAGTCAAGTTATGGTACAGCTTCACCAGGTGTACAGCTCACTTCTATCCGGGGTGGTGCCTTAATGTTGAATTCCCATGAATGCGGCCTTACCTGTTCTGGGCATTAATTAGTGCATACACCAGAGGTAGAGGAGAGAGAGGAATCTCCAAATTGCACCGATTTGGAAAAGATTCCTGCACTATTTTTGGCGATTCCATGTGTGACTTGCATTGATAACGGTGCATGAAGTCGCACAGATGTCGGGAAGCCACGCATGAAATCGCACTGACCGGCGGCTTTGAAATTGCGCTGAAGAAGCGTGATTTTAAAGCCACATTTGGTGTTAACCAAGGCTAAAGGCCCTTTGACTGAAAGTGGGAAGCATCTCAGATATTTGGAAGATCTGCTCACTCAAGTCTACATGATCCAGATGGAAACTTGATTTAAGTGAGTGAATCCTCTCGTATATAACGATTATGTTTTTTCCAGGACACACAATCGAGGAACCCTCAAAGGATCGTCTCACTTTATCTCCAGGTTGTAAAATGGAAGATGAGGACATCACAAGAGATTGTGCAGGAGAAAAGACAATGAGCTCAGCTATGTCTGGTGGACTTCACAGTGTGGATAGACTATTGAATCCCTCTGACTCTGGGCAACCTCGTATTGTGAGGGATGGTGTCGGAATTCAGGGGGAGGAGAAATTTCCCTGTCCTGAATGTGGGGAAAGTCTTAGCTCTGAATTAAGTCTTACTGTATATCAGAGATCTCACATGGGTGAGAAGCTTCATTCCTGTTCTGAATGCGGGAAATGTTTCCTTCTTAAATCAGAATTTGTAATACATTGCAGATCTCACATGAGTAAGAAGCAAGTTTCCTGCATTGAGTGTGGAAAATGTTTTACAAAGAAATCAGACCTTGTTAGACATCTGAGATCTCACACAGGGGAGAAGCCGTATTCCAG
The DNA here is from genome assembly GCA_028564925.1 of Lithobates sylvaticus. NCBI lineage: Eukaryota > Metazoa > Chordata > Amphibia > Anura > Ranidae > Lithobates > Lithobates sylvaticus. The sequence goes on from CM053028.1 coordinate 585,233,761, forward strand.
CCCTCAGTGCGCAAAATGTTTTTCATGGAAATCAGACCTTGTTAGACATCAGAGATTGCACACAGGGGAGAAGCTAAATTCCTGCCCTGAATGTGGGAAGGGTTTTATAAAGAAATCAGATGTTGTAAAACATCTGAGATCGCACACGGGGGAGAAGCCGTATTCTTGCCCTGAGTGTGCAAAATGTTTTTCGTGGAAATCAGACCTTGTTAGACATCAGAGATCTCACATGGGAGAGAAACAAAATTCTTGCTCTGAATGTAGGAAAAGTTTTTCAAATAAATCAGTCCTTGTTAAACATCAGGTATTACATACAGTTGAAAAGCCATATTCCTGCACTGAATGTGGAAAATATTTTTCACATAAGACAAGCCTTGTTAGACACCAGAGATTGCACACAGGGCAGAAGCCATATTCCTGCCCTGAATGTGGGAAATGTTTTACATGGAAGTCACAATTTGTTAGCCATCAGAGATCTCACACAAGGGAGAAGCCGTATTCTTGCCCTGAGTGTGGAAAATGTTTTTCAGATAAATCACATCTTATTAGACATACGAGAACTCACACAGGGGAGAAGCCTTATTCTTGCTCTGAGTGTGGAAAATGTTTTTCAGCTAAATCAGACCTTGTTAGACATCAGAGATCTCACACGGGGGAGAAACAAAATTCTTGCCCCGAATGTGGAAAATGTTTTTCAGAGAAATCACACCTTGTTAGACATCAGAGATCTCACATAGGGGAGAAGCCATATTCTTGCCCTGAGTGTGGAAAATGTTTTTCAGTTAAACCACACCTTGTTAGACATCAGCGATCTCACACAGGGGAGAAGCCGTATTCTTGCCCTGAGTGCAGAAAATGTTTTTCAGTTAAATCACACCTTATTAGACATCAGAGGTCTCACACAGGGGAGAAGCCGTATTCTTGCCCTGAGTGCAGGAAATGTTATTCACGGAAATCAGACCTTGTTATACATCAGAGATCTCACACTGGGGAGAAGCCGTATTCTTGTGCTGAGTGCAAGAAATGTTTTTCACGGAAATCACACCTTGTTATACATCAGAGATTCCACACAGGTGAGAAGCCGTATTCCTGCCCTGAGTGTGGGAAATGTTTTGCAAGGAAATCAGTCCTTAATATACATCATAGATCTCACATGTTAATCTGAACCCTACTGAAGTCAATGGGAGCAGGAGGTTTAAAATCAATTCAGACCATTTTTAAGGCTAATAGGCAAGAGATTGTCAAAGGGCATGGAGAGCTGGGCACTGCCCTAAGGGATAGGGCCCAAAGGAAACTACAGAACAGGAAGCCTAACATCAATAGTATGTAAGGAATTTGAGGAAATGGTAAGGAACTCTATACAGAAATTTGTCTGTGATTAAGGTTTCATAAGTGACTACCAGTATGGATTTATGAAAGACCATTCTTGTCAGACCAAGCTGTTATCATTCTAGGAATGTGTAAGTGAGAAACTGGATAGTAGAATTCCAGTGGACATAGTTTATCTAGATTTTGTAAATAAGCAGCAAATTGGAACTTTAAATGCCCCTCATGGAGCGAGGCCTAATTTAGCCGTGTGCGATCATCACCTGGGTGGCTGTTTCATTGTCCTGTATCCGGGAGCTGCATTGTGTTCTGTGCACCCTCCCCTTCCCCTCCTCTCTGCTTTGGTTGGATGTGGAGTGATTAGGCTGGCTTGTCCCTATACGCTTCGGCGCCATGCCCCACGCATGATACTCTTTTGGACGTTTCTGCGCTGGCATGTGTGTTGTGGGATCTCGGCTGGCCTATGAGAGGGTGAACAAGGGTGAGCGGTTCTGCCACTCAGGTCTACGCACCCCCTCCTGTTGTGTCATGCCCACGTGACGCTGGTATAGGGCCCCCTGGGTAGCTCAAGTGCATATGAAATCTCCTTTTGGTGTTAGTCCGTCTGTACGGCAGCACCTTTCTCACCCACCTTGTATCTGATATTGGTATTTGGTTTTCCCTTTTGTGTCAATAGTTAATTTTCCTTTATCCATATGTCTAGTATTTTTTGGGGTTGGGGTTGGTTTTTCTCTTACCCCTTTTTCTAGAAAGTAGTATACTCTTTATTAATAGTATTTACTTATAGTTGATTTTTGTATTTCACAGAAATAAAGCCCAAACAATCTACCAATTGTTTTTTTTTTCCAACACCTGAACCTCCCCCATTGTACATCAATTAGTGTGGGACCATGTATGTGTACTTGACTCCCTGGTGGGTCCAATTAGGGCCTCCTGCATAGTTCAAGCACATATAACATCTCCATTTGGTGTCAGTCTGTCCATACGGCAGCACCTCTCTCACACACCTTGTATCTGCTATTGGATTTCGGTCTTCCCTGTTGTGGCAATAGGTAATTTTCCTTTATCCATATGTGCAAAATTTTTGGTGTTGGGCTCCATTCCTTTTCTTTCCCTTGCTTTTTTAGAAAGTAGTATGCTCTTTATTATGAGTATTTACTTATAGTTGATTTTTGAACTTCAAACAAATGGAGCCCAAACAATTTACCAATTGGGTCTTTTCCAACACCTCATTCCCCCCTGCACATAAAACAGTGTGGGACCATGTGTGTGTGAACTTGACTCCCTGGTGGGTCCAATCTATCACAGTTCCCGGTATGGACACTATAGGCAGCCACCAGTTTTGGGTCTCGCAGGTTCCAGGTTTAGTTCGTATGTGAGTATATGTGGGGATAGCTTATTACTGTCTCTTACATATTATTTTATTAATTTTCCCGTCTACACTTTATTATACTGGCTTATTTATATTTCTCTATTTATTTAGATGCACCGGCCCCTGAGGAAGTGGTTTTTAGCCAAGTAACATGTCGGGCATATCTGGATGCATCTTATGTCTTATAGACATGTGCACAATAGAAAAATGTGTTTAGTTTCGTTTAGTTTCTGTTCGTTTCCGTTGATTCGTAACGATTCGTAATTTCGTAAGTCGTCGGTGTTCGTATTCGTAACGATTCGTAAATTCGTAAGTCGTCGGTGTTCGTATTCGTAATGATTCGTATTTTCGTAAGAGTTATTTTTTCGTTGATTCGTTTTTCCATTAGTTTAATTTTCGTTTATTCGAAATTCGGACTCATTCGTATTTTCGTAGATTTAGTTACATTCGTACTTTCGTAAGATTGATTTATTCGTACTTTCGTAACAATGTTTTCGTAGATTCGTAATCGGAGCATAATTCATAATTTTATGTAATGTGTATGCTATTATTACATTGTAAGAGACATGGAAAATTACGAATCGAAAAAAAAAGTTCCGAATGTACGAATTTTTTCGTTCAATCCATTCGAAGCACGTTAAGCAGCGCCATTGTAAGAGACACGGAAAATTACGAATCGCAAAAAAAAAAAAGTTACGAATGTACGATTTTTTTTCGTTCAATCCATTCGAAGCGCGTTAAGCAGCGCCATTGTAAGGGACACAGAAAAGGACCAATTCAACAAAAAAAAAAGTTACGAATGTAAGAATTTTTTCGTTCATTTTGATTTTCGTTGTTCCTGTTTTCGTTTTTCGGATTTTCTTCTTTTGTAGTTTCGTTGCTTCTATTTTGGTTATTTCGGATTTTCGTTGTTTTTCATATTCGTTCGATTCGATAATTCGTTATTCGTTAAAATTTTTTGCGAATCATTCGCTCATTCGTACGATAACGAATGAACAAATATAACGAATTTTAACGGAAAACGAAAAAAAAAACGAAACGAATTGCACATGTCTAATGTCTTATATAGGCAGTCTATTTGATTTTAGCTCAGTTGGATTTATTATTATTATTTTACCACTCTGTTCGAAAGTCACATAAATATGGAGGACTATATTTTATACCACACGGTGTAGTGTACTTTTATGCTATGATCTATTTCTAGGACAATGGTCTTTAATGTATATATTTTTTGTATGTTTTTCAATTGCTGTATTCAATATGAGACAGTTTTTCACTGTCCAGAAAATAAATACATATATATTTTTATTATTGTTAGAGAGAAAAAAACTGCGCTGTTTCAACACTCCACACCAGCTGCAACTCAAAGTGAAATACGCACAAATATAAATTAAAAACATAAGGAGCTGCGCTTAAACATATATAAAAAAATAAATGAAAATGTGCAATTGAATAAGATCAATCAGTCCAATCGAATTGTGAAACAAAGGATGACTACAAACAGGGCAAATAATAAGTGAGCATTAATGATAAATAAATGAATCCACAGTCCTTGAAATTTCCAAAGAAAGAAAATGTTTGGTAAGACACCATGTGATACAATCTTCAGTGACTTCTTACAACGTGAATCCACCACCACATACCCTGTTTCCCAGAAAATAAGACCTAGCGTGATTGCCGGTGATGGCTGCAATATAAGCCCTACCCCCCAAATAAGCCCTAGTTAAAGTCCTTGTAGGTCTTATTTTCAGGGTAGGGCTTACTTTCGGGGAAACAGGGTAGGGCTTATTTGGGGGGTAGGGCCAGTGTTGCCAACCGTCAGTATTTTTACTGACAGCCAGTAAAAAACTGCCACTCTTCTCCTGCCAGTAAATGTCAGTGACAAAAAAAGGTTGCCAGTAAAAAAGAGGATCATCCGAGTGCCTGCTACAGTGTGTTCGGGCGAAGCCATTGGGGGGCGGGTCTGGCAGAGGTGGTGCCTGAGCAGGTCATGTGATCTCATGGTGCAAGGGAGCTGAGCAGAGCAGCCGAAACCTCGTGTGCAGGTCTGCAGGGCAGGAGTGGGACTGTCAGTACTGTTTGGACTGGAGTGGACTGAAGGAACCACCTGGCGTAGAGAGAGACTGTCACTGTGATTCAGAAGGGGACGTGTTGTGTCGGTAAGGTGTCCTGTCCGTAAGCTACTGTGCATATTTACTATATTAAAAATAAAATAAGAATTGTTTTTTGCCTTAATATCTACCTTACATCACATTGCTAAATTGCATATTGCACTTGTTTGTAGCATAAATACTGAAATTTGAACTTAAAACTGTAATTTTTGGAAATGCCAGTAAAAATGTGGCCGTGCCAGTAAATTTGGCAGGTAGGCAACAATGGGTAGGGCTTATATTGCAGCCATCACCGACAATCACGCTAGGTCTTATTTTCTGGGAAACAGGGTAGTACAAGCTTACCAGCTGCACAAGCTGTCTGATCGCTCGTGACAGAGCAGGAACGTGGATTTGTGTGTGTAAACACACAGATTCACGTCCTGTCAGGGGAGAGGAGACAGATTGTGTGGTCCTAGTATATAGGAACACCGATCGGTCTCCTCCCCGAGTCAGTCTCATTCCCCCCACAGTTAGAATTACTCCCTAGGAAACACATTTAACCCCCTGATCGCCCCCTAGTGTTAATTCCTTCCCTGTTAGTGACATTCTTACAGTAATCAGTGCATTTTTTATAGCACTGATCGCTGGATAAATGTCAATGGTCCCAAAATAGTGTCAAAAGTGTCTGACCTGTCCGCCGCAATGTCACAGTCACAATAAAAATGGCAGATCAGCGCCATTACTAGTAAACAAATAAATAAATAATAAAAATGCCATAAATCAATAACCTATTTTGTATGCGCTATAACTTTTGCGCAAACCAATCAATATACGCTTATTGCACATTTTTTTACCAAAAATATGTAGAAGAATACATATCCCCTTGTACCAAATTGTAATGTAATTGTAATGTCTTCCTTTATTTTGTTAAGCGCTGTGCAAACTGTTGGCGCTATATAAATCCTGTATAATAATAATAATAATATCAGCCTAAACTGAGCAAAAAAAATGTTTTCATAAAAAAAAAATTGGGATATTTATTATAGCAAAAAGTAAAAAATATTGTGTTTTTTTTTTTTTAATTGTCGTTTTTTTTTTTTTGTTTATAGCGCAAAAAATATAAAAATTGCAGAGGTGATCAAATACCACCAAAAGAAAGCTCTATTTGTGGAGGGAAAAATGATAAAAGTACCTTATGGGTACAGTGTTGCGTGGCCGCGCAATTGTCATTCAAAATGTTACAGCGCTGAATGCTGAAAATTGGCCTGGGCAGGAAGGGGGTGAAAATGCCCGGTATTGAAGTGGTTAAAGTCCCACATTTTCCCGTACCCCTACTTTTTCTTATCTAGATTTTGTACCTTATAAATTTAGAATTGATAGAATAAGGTCTGTTGTAGTTGATAAAATTGTATGTACATGGATAGGAAAATGGATACATGAACGCTGATCGCCGCCATTACTAGTAAGAAAAAATTAATATCCTATAGTTTGTAGACGCTATAACTTCTGTGCAAAGCAATCAATATACGCTTATTGGGATTTTTTTTTACCAAAAATATGTAGCAGAATACATATTGGCTTAAATTTATTAAGAAATTTACATTTTTCCATTTTTTTTATTGGATATGTTTTATAGCAGAAATTATAAAAGATTGTTTTTTTTTTTTCTGTTTATAACACAAAAAAATAAGCAAAATCTAGAACACTTGTAAACAATAACAAGATTGTGTTTATCATAGTAGGAGACGTTTCTCGGGGCTGCAGTTCCTCTGTGCTGCACAAGGTGGTGATCTCTATAGCCAGACAGAAAGTCTCCATGGTAGACAGACAGGAAGTGATGTCAGGTATAAATAGGAAGCTTCGGGTGAGAGGTGAGTCGAAGTAGGGAGGAAGAGGGAGGAAGTAGAGAGAAGACATTGCTGGAAGTGGCAGCAGAGGAGGTAATAAGATCTTATTTTCTATTTACACCCAGTAACCCCCCCGTCATGTCCATCCTCTTCCTCCATAGTCACTGTGATGTCTTTTATCTCCAGCAGATGGTGATACACACATATATAGTGTGGAAACCTAGATTAACCCCTTCAGGGGCAGAACATTTCCCCACTTGGGGTCGGAACATTCTCCTCATGTTAGAGATGGGTCACCTTCTCACTGGAGATGAGGTGAACATTCCTGGGTTCGGTTGAAGTGTTGTCTGGGGAACTTCAAAGGTGTTCAGATGCCGAAACTGCCCATTTTCTGGTCTAATAGGCAAGGGGCGTGTCAACAAATAGCATGGGGGAGGGGGGTTGGGAATTGCCTTGGGGAACATGTACCAATGTAAAATTCTGTTTGGCCAGGAGCAGTTATTTATTTTTTTGGTAAATGTTTAAAGTGAAATATTAAAAAATTTCCAATTCCTTTTAAAAGAGAAATAAGGGAATTAAAAAAAAAAATAAAACGTTTATACTTACAAAGATGGCTGCAGCATCACAATCTAATGCTGTAGTTCTTCCCTACCGGCTCTACTCTGAGAAATTAGAGATTAAAGACCGCTGATCGTTCAGTTCTGAAGTCCGCTCCGAGCAAAGGCTGTCCGTCACCTGCTCTGCCCCTCCAGTGCTCACTGGAGCGCTGGGCTGTGGAGGGGGCGAGAGTGGCTGGCTCAGGCTTTCAGCGGCATGCTAAGAGGCCGAGCTGGCTGCCGGTTAGGCATCTGGGCAGATCCCACCATTATTGTGGGGGGACCTTTATAGGGGTCTGTATGCTGTGTGTTTTTTTTTTTTTTTAAGACGCTGACAAGTAAATGTCATTTTCTGGCAACCCCCAAACATCACAGTGGGTTCTGAGATCATCCAATAATGGGATAGGAGGTGAACAACTGCCTTTTTTTAAATTTAATATAGGAGTGTCAGGGTTCAGAAGTGTGTTATGCACAGGGTGCAGGGTTCAGGAGCGCGTTATGCACGGGGTGCAGGGTTCAGGAGCGTGTTATGCACAGGGTGCAGGGTTCAGGAGCGTGTTATGCACAGGGTGCAGGGGTGTGTTATGCACAGGGTGCAGGGTTCGGTAGTGTGTTATGCACAGGATGCATGGTTCAGGAGTTTGTTATGCACAGGGTCCATGGTTCAGGAGTGTGTTATGCACAGGGTTCAGGAGGGCATTATGCACAGAGTGAAGGGTTCAGGACTGTGTTATGCACAGGGTGCAGGATTCAGGTGTGTATTATGTACAGGGCACAGGGTGAAGGGTTCCATAGTTCATTATACACATGGTTCAGGAGTGTGTTATGCTCAGGTTGCAGGATTCGGTGTGCATTATGCACAGGGTGCAGGATTCAGGAGTGTGTTACGCACAGGGTGCAGGGTTCCAGAGTGCATTATGCACGGGGTTCAGGTGTGCATTATGCACAGGGCCCAGGGGTTCCAGAGTGCATTATGCAGAGGGTATAGGGTTTCGGATTGCATTATGTGCAGGGTTCAGGAGTGTGTTACACAGGGTGCAGGGTTCCAGAGTGCATTATGCATCATGCAGCTTGATCATCATGCAGCAAAGACACCAGATAGATGATTGAATGTGCATTGTCCTTTCTGTCATTAAAAAGCCAAACACTGGGTTGGTGGTGATGCAGAGATCACTTCATAATACTCAACCAGCCTGGGAACCAAAAAAGTCAGTGGTGTGACACTAGACCTCAGTGTCAGCCATCTACTCTGCTTCTCAACCCCTAACAGTTTATAATCTGCCATGCAACCAGGCCTCTAGCTCCCTATGGGTCATCAGATTCCTAATCTGTCCCAATTCCATACTGTTTGCTGAGCCCTGAGCTAAAGCTGGCTAGAGAATCCCAGACCAAAAGGGACAGAAGTTACTTAGTTAACACACACTTCATATAAACTCTATTCTAATCAAAGGTTCACCAAATAATATACTGCAAGGTGACCACTACACACATACAGTAGCACAGACCTAGCTATCTGGCACTGTGCATGTGAAATAACAATAAGCCAGAGACACTTCTGTCACCAGACTTCTGAAACACACAGAAGTTGCTAGAGTTAAAACGATTAGAACACGTGTGTAATAGTCCCTGCTTCTGGTCTGGATTTAATGCAGTAGACACAGCTCTTGCATGGAAAGTCACGTTGTCCAATTCTGTTTCTTCTTCCTGGAAATTCCAATTTATAATATATCACAATTCTGCAATCTGAGGTTTCTGACTCCCATTAGCAGGGACAGGAAGTACCTGTCTATAATCAATTATCCCTGTAATATTTACCAAGCAACATATATATTTACCAAACACATACAGTAGAGAGAAGCAGCTTCCTACACATGTACTAATTCCCACAGGGGGCAGCTCGCCCTAACCCCTTACAACCCCATCCTAATATTGTAAATCAATATAGTTAAGATAATTCTCTGTCTACAGATAAACCTACGGAAATCACATGACCAAATCAATGAGGATGGAGGAGGACCGGAGTCACATGACTGAGAAGATACTAAACCTCACCCTGGAGATCATCTACCTGCTGACCGGAGAGGTGAGGGGGGATTCTGGGAGGTCACATGACATCTCTCTTCCCTTTCTTAATAAAATACAGACATGAATGGAGAGGTGAGGAGGGTTCTGGGAATGTGACATATTACTGTTTTTGCTTGGATACAGAATATTCCTCCTGCGAAGTCTGGAGATCATATGACCGTCACAGTGCTTCTACCTCACCCCTTGACACATAAGAGACACAACATACAGAAGATTCTAGAAGTCACCAAGAAGATGATGGAGCTGCTGACAGGAGAGGTGAGCGGTGCTGGGAATTCTGGGACATTATCCAGTAACAGACAAGGGATGTGTCTGGATGGTGACTGTATCATTGTGTGTGTCAGGTTCCTATAAGGTGTCAGGATGTCACTGTCTATTTCTCCATGGAGGAGTGGGAGTATTTAGAAGGACACAACGATCTCTACAAGGACGTCATGATGGACAATCAGCCGCCCCTCACATCACCGGGTAAGAGGAGACTTTATTGTAAAGGAGAGCAGTACGGAGGGTCCACCTAGATCCCCCATCATCTGATAAACACATAGAAACAATGTATTCAGTCAGTGTGTGTGTTTCCTACAGATGGATCCAGTAATGGGAACCCACCAGAGAGATGTCCCCGTCCTCTGTATTCCCGAGATTCCGCACAGAATGGTCACACCATCCCTCACCATCATCGGGTAGGTGAGGAACAATCACTGATAGTATCATTAGGATGTGTACATTATCTGCATTGTTACCATTGATGTCATTTTTATTATATATTCAGAATGAAAACCTGAGAGAGTCTAAAGTTGAGGTTAAAAAAGAGGAGGATGATGAGGATGGGGTTATGGAGGAGTCAGAGTCTCTAAAAGGACACAAAGGTCTGTACCAGGACACCATGGTGGAGTCATTCAGCTACAGAAACCGACCAGAAAGATGTTCCTATCCTCTGTATTCCCGGGATTCCACACAAGAAGATCATACCATCCCTCACCATTATCAGGTAAATGATTGAAAAATAGTGGTAATTATGATTTATGCACGGCATATTTGTTACAATGAATGTTTATTATATATTCAGAGTGGAAACCTCAGGGGTGATAATATTGTTGTCAAGGAAGAGTATAAAGAGGAGGATGAGGAGTATGGAGTGATGGAGGAACTTTGTGAAGGACACAAGGAAATTATGATGGAGTCACCTAATAACAGAAACCCACCAGAGAGATGTCCCTGTCCTATCCGGGATTCCACACAGGATGGTTACACCATCCCTCACCATGATCAGGTCAGTGAAGTTGAGGGTCTGGAACATCAAGTGATTGAACTCATGTGGAGACGATGTGTGGACTCTTATGTGGATATTTTCTATGTGATCTCACATCATAAATACTTCTATTTTACAGATGTTATTTTCTGCCATTCTGTTGGTTTAGGGTGAAGATCTGAGGAAGGTGAAAGTTGATGGTGAAGTAGAAGAGACGTATGTGAGGGATGATCAGCAATATACGGAGGAGGATGGAATGATGAGGACATTCAAAGAGGAGGACACTCCTACAGAGATCAGCACAGGTGAGCCATAATATATTCTTCTATTATCTCTGCTCTGTTACTGCACGCTGATTGGTTCAGAGTAGTGTAGCCAGGGGGCCTTCTGTCTTTTCTGGCCATTTGTTAAAGTTGCTGCTATAGTCCCCACTGATCAGCAGGGGGAGAGCTAAGTTACCTCAAGCTTGTGGACTTTAGTTTGGAACAACTGGAATACTGGGAAATGTAGTCAAAGGAAGTGAGCATTGGACAGGGATGACTGATTTCATAAACTATAAATACAGATGGGCTGTGAGCAGAGAAAGGTGTCTAGAGGGGATATGCTGTTTAGGGATGGTCCCGATGTTCGAGTCGAACGTAAGTTCGACTCAAACATCGGGTGTTCGCCTGTTTGCAGAATAGCAAACAATTTGGGGTGTTCGCAGCAAATTCGAAAGCTGCAGAACACCCTTTAAAAGTCTATGGGAGAAATCAAAAGTGCTAATTTTAAAGGCTTATATGCATGGTATTGTCATAAAACGTTTTGGGGACCTGGGTCCTGCCCCAGGGGACATGTATCAATGCAAAAAAAAGTTTTAAAAACTGAAATTTTTTCGGGAGCAGTGATTTTAATAATGCTTAAAGTGAAACAATAAAAGTGTAATATTCCTTTAAATTTCCTACCTGGGGGGTGTCCATAGTATGCCTGTAAAGTGGCGCATGTTTCCCGTGTTTAGAACAGTCTGAGAGCAAAATGAAATTTCTAAAGGAAAATAAGTCATTTAAAAGTACTCGCGGCTATAATGAATTGCCAGTCCCGGCAATACACATAAAAGTTCATTGATAAAAACGGCATGGGATTCCCCCACAGGGGAACCCCGAACCAAAATTAAAAAAAAAAAATACGCGGGGGTCCCCCCAAATTCAATGCCAGGCCCTTCAGGTCTGCTATGGATATTAAGGGGAACCCTGCGCCAAAATGTAAAAAAAAAATGGCGTGGGGTTCCTCCTCAAAATCCACACCAGACCCTTATCTGAGCACGCAACCTGGCAGGCTGCAGGAAAAGAGGGGGGGGGACGAGAGAGCGCCCCCCCCCCCCCCTCCTGAATCGTACCAGGCCACATGCCCTCAACATTGGGAGGGTGCTTTGGGGTAGCAAGACGCCTACGATCTGCCTCCATGGGAGGCACCCGCCGTAATGACGGGCCTCTCAGGTGACAGTTCTTTTATAACTGAGGGTGGATCGTAGGCGGCTTGTAGCTTTTTTTTGTTTTTCGGTCCATCGGAGCGAGAGAAGAAGGAAGAACAAGACTTTGTGGGACAGTTTTATTTTTACATTTTTTTAATAAAGGACTTGTCCCAAGGCGTGTATTGTCTTTTTTTTTACCTTTTTCACATATTTTTTGTACATTTGTACCCTGTTACCATTTCACATGGGGGGGGCGGGATCTGGGGGTCCCCTTGTTAAAGGGGGCTTCCAGATTCCGATAAACCACCCGCCCGCAGACCCCCACAACCACCGGGCAAGGGTTGTGGGGATGAGGCCCTTCTCCCATCAACATGGGGACAAGGTGCTTTAGGGGGGTACCCCAAAGCACCCTCCCAATGTTGAGGGCATGTAGCCTGGTATGGTTCAGGAGGGGGGGGCGCTCTCTTTTCCCCCCTCTTTTTCTGTGGCCTGCCAGGTTGTGTGCTTGAATAAGGGTCTGGTATGGATTTTAAGGGGGACCCCCAGGGCATTATTTTTTATAAGCTTGGCGCGGGGTTCCTCTTAATATCCATACCAGACCTGAAGGGTCTGGTACTCCAATTTGGGGGGACCCCCACGCATTTTTTTTTTTTTTTTTTTAATTGTTGTGTGGGGGAATCCCATGCCGTTTTTATGAATGAACTTTTATGTGTATTGCCGGGACTGACAATTCATTATAGCCTCGAGTACTTTTAAATTACTTTTTTTTTCCTTTTAGAAATGTCATTTTGTGCAGGGACTGTTCTAAACACGGGAAACATTTGCCACTTTACAGGCATACTATAGACAACCCCTAGGTACGAAATTTAAAGGAATAATTCACTTTTATTGTTTCACTTTAAGCATTATTAAAATCACTGCTCCCGAAAAAACAGCCATTATTAAAACTTTTTTTTGCATTTATACATGTCCCCTGGGGCAGGACCCGGGTCCCCAAACACTTTTTAAGACAATAACTTGCATATAAGCCTTTAAAATTAGCACTTTTGATTTTTCATGTTTGTGTCCCATAGACTTTAACGGTGTTCGCGTGTTCGAACAAATCTTTGGCCTGTTCGTATGTTCTGCTGCGAACCGAACAGGGGGGTGTTCGGCTCATCCCTAATTCTGTATATTCTTTGCCCTTGAAAAGCCTGGGCCTTTTTGCTCAGTGGTGATCAGAGTGTCCAGATCTGTTGGAGCAATCTGGTCCAGAGAAAGAAAGAGAAGAGAACCTGGGGAGTAGGTCTGAGGTTGCAGGGATCAGAACTGCTGTGTACATAACAAGGCTGCTACTGTGAGACCAGAACATCCGCCAGACCCACTTACCTGACAGTCCAAACACTGCCACATCAGGACCAGTGCAAGGAGGGGCCCCCTCCACCACAAAACGTTGTAGTTCTAACGAGTCGGTGAACGAGCCATGGGCTAATCTGCATTATTCCGAATAGACAGATCACTGAGGGCAGGAAACCGTAAGCCATCCCCTGATAGTCAAGTACTGCCAGTTGTCATTACCAACATTCTCTCTGTCACAATCCTGAGGTGCACTCACACCAAATTTTTGCCATGCACCTCTCTGTACAGCTTGCAAGTGTCATGTTTGTTTGAACTGAATCTCCCACTGCCTGCAGGATTTAAAGACTGCGGGTAGTTCACCAGTGGTCATCCAAAGGGCCCTAACGTTAGCCGGCAGAAGATTAAAGCTAGGGACTGCCCCTCTTTCTAAATCGAATAGTCCCTTCCCTTCTTTAATGGTTTGCATTGTTGATGCTGTTATTGCTGATTTGGTCACCCAACAGACTAGACCTAGCAATGCCATCATTAGGACTCACTGGCAGTATAAAAAAAGTGATCTTCTCACTGCCTGTCTGATATTCTGGGTGGCACAGCTACTGTTTATGCTGACCGGGGCAAATGCACTATTACTTCCCACACCTCCTTCTTTTCTTTATTAACTGCTCCGTGGGTTAGACTGTGTAGCCATAAGCATTAGTGTTTTATAGTTGCTAGACATGTGGACTGACAAAAAATGTGTTCGTTTTCGTTTCATTCGTTTTTTTGCTTTTTTCGGAAATTCAAAATTCAGAATTTTCAAATATTCGAATTTTCGAAAATTCAATAATTTGAAAATCTGAAAAAAGAAAGAAAATCTGTAAAATTTGAAATAATAACTAACTATTAAATTATAGGTATTGGAATTTCCTTTCAAATTTGGCCGTTTGTGAACGGAACTAATACAAGTTTATCTGAGGTTACGAATTATCCGAAATAACGAATCTAACAAATGGAATTAAACAAATTAATAGTAAATAATAGTAATAAAAAGGTTTTATTATTATTTTTATTATTATTATTGTTATTTATTATTATTAGATCATTATGTTTCATTCGTTTAGATACGGCATTCATTATTTCAGGATTTTCATACTTTTTCATTCTTATTTTCGGATTTTCAAATTTCCGAATTCCGAATTTCCGAAATTTAGAATTTTCAGAAATTTGAAATTCTAAATTCTAAATTTCGGAATTAATACATTTTTCAAAAATCATAAAAAAACGAATTCGGGACTAAACGAATTGCACATGTCTAATAGTTGCATTATTATCCAATTTGCTTTGCTAAGTGAGAAGATACAGGTTCACTTTTCATCAAGTCTCCAATGTCTACTAAAACATTGGATCTGGTTTGGATCTCAGAGGGGAACCCTATGCAAATTTCAATAAAAAAACATGAAGTGCCCTGAAAATCCTTATCAGACTTTTATCTTTAGTATGCAGCCTGGCTAGCCCAGAAAATGGGGGGGGGGGGTTGAGTATGCTCCCTCCCCCTGTACCATATAAGGTTACCAGCCCTCAACATGAGGAGTGTTGCTGGTATTGCTGGTGGGAGCACCTTGTCCCAATTAAGATAAGGACATGGGCCTCTTCCCCACGACCCTGGCCTGTTGGTTGTGGAGGTATGCAGATGGGGGGCTTGTTGGAATTTGGAATTTATAAGCCCCCTTTAAAAATTAAGATAGTTTCTACAAACCAGCTTTCTGATGAGTACCCCTAATGTTAAAGCGGAGTTCCACCCATTTAAAAGTCAGCATCTATAAAAAGTGTAGCTGCTGACTTTTAATAATCAGACACTCACCTGTCCCACGAGTGATGCGGACTCACATAGCCCCGCTCCTCTCCCCCTCCTCTACGAGACGCTGGCATTCTAACTGTGGGCGCCCGGCTGTGGCTTCACAGTCGGGCGCGCACTTCGCATGCACGAGCCGCACTGCGCATGGTCGGGCAATCTGGGACCTGTGACGTGTCCCAGAAGATTGCAGGGAGGGAGGGGAGAGTTGAACTTCCTTCCGGCACCACATAGCCCGGGGAGGAAGTGGGAGCTGGGTGCCCATAAAAAACGGGTATCCGCTCGCTCCCCCCCCCCCAAAAAATATATGTCAAATGTGGCATGTCAGGGGGTCGCCATCACATAAAGCGGAAGTTCTATTTTTGGGTGGAACTCCGCTTTAAGTGAATAAACATGCAGACCCAATTTTTGACAAGTCTATTAAAAAAAAAAAAATCTCATAATGTAGTAGACATGTGCACTGACGTTTTCGTTTCATTAGTTTTTCAGCTTTTTTAGGAAATTCAAAAATTGAATGAATGAATAATTTGTATAGCGCTACAAATGCGAACTGAATCGCCTCCAGGCGCTGTATTGGTGCTTTGTTGTCAAGCTTCTTAGAAGAGGTAGGTCTTGTTTTTTTTCCTGAAGGCCTGATGGTTTTCTTCCATGCGGATATCGTTCGGTAGAGCATTCCATAGCCGTGGTCCTTGGACAGAGAATCTCCGTTCCCCCTTTGATTTGTAGCGGGATTTGGGAATGAGGAGGAGGTTTTGGTTAGACGATCGGAGACTGCGATTGGGTGTATAGTGTTTTATTTTCTCGAGAAAGTATTGAGGAGCGTCTCCATGGGTGCATTTGTGGGTGAGGCAGAGGGTCTTTCCGAAAATTCCGAAAAATTAAAATTCGGATTTCAAAATTTTCGGATTTTCGGAAATTCAAAGATGTGAAAATTCAAAAATCTGAAAAAAATGAAAGAAAATCAATAAAATTTGAAATAATAATAAATATTAAATTATAGGTATTGGAATTTCCTTTCAAATTTGGCTGTTCGGCATTCCTTTTTTTAGATAATTCATAACTTTGGATAAATTCGTATTCGTTACGTTCACCAACAGCCAAATTTGAAAGGAAATTGCAATACCTATAATTTAATATTTATCAGCTAGTTATTTCAGGTTTTCAAATTTTTTTCATTCTTTTGAATTTTCAGACTTTCATTCTTATTCTTGGATTTTCAAATTTCCAAATTTTTTAAATTTATGAAATTTCGAATATTCGAAATTTTAGAATTTCCGAATTTTTGGAAGTATCGGAATTGTTCTCCCTGTTCACACATATTCCATGGGGGTGGGTTGTGGAGATAGGAAAGCAAACTCCGGACCTCCTCTTGAGTTAAAGATGAGAAGAATTTCTGATCTGCTTTCTTTCAACTGGAAGATCAAGCTGGTGCTGAAATGAATGTTGACCCGGGTCAGGGAAATTGCCCTCAGTGTGACAGCGCCACCTGGCAGAGGATAATACCATAATCCCTGAGATTTGCTGATATTTTATGGATTGCATTGAGAACTATCAGGAGTCGAGTGAGGGTGTTCATGTGGGTGGTGGTTGTGTGTTTATTATTATTATTCTCTTTCCCTCTTTCCTTGGAGCCAAGCCAGGATACAGAACTTGAGGATAGACTTCCGTAACATATCTTTTTTTCCTACTCATTGGCATTGTGTATATTATTATGACTATTAATATTATCATAGTTCTAACAGAATAACACATTATAGGAAAAAGGTTATCTATCTATCTACACAGTATTGTGCAAAAGTTTTAGGAGGATGTGGAAAAATGCTGTAAATGAAGAATGTTTTCAGAAATGTTTATAGTTTATTTTTATCAATGAACAAAATGGAAAGTAAATGAAGAGAAGGGAAATCCAAATCAAATTAATATTTGGTGTGACCACCCTTTACCTTCAGACCAGCTTCAATTCTTCTAGCTAGACTTGCACACAGTTTTTGAAGGAACTTGGCAGGTAGGTTCTACTAAACATCTTGGAGAACTAAGCACAAAACTTCTGTGGATGTCGGCTGCCTCCAATCCTTCTGTCTCTTCATGTAATCTCATACAGACTTGATGATGTTGAGATCAGGGCTCTGTGGAGGCCAAACCATCAATTCCTTGTTCTTCTTTACACTGATGATCGTTCTTAATGACATTGGCTGTATGTTTGGGGCTGTTGTCCTGCTGCAGAATAAATTTGGGGTCAATCGCACGCCTCCCTGATAGTATGGCATGATGGATAAGTATCTGCCTGTATTTTTCAGCATTGAGGACACTACTGATCCTGATCAAATCTCCAAATCCACTTGCAGAAATGCAACCCCAGGGAACCTCCACCATGCTTCACAGTTGCCTGCAGACACTCATTATTTTACTGCTCTCCAGTCCTTCAACAACAAACTGCCTCCTGCCACAGCCAAATATTTCAAATGTTGACTCATCAGTTAAAAGCACCTGCTGCCATTTTTCTGCACCCCAGTTCCTTTGTTTTCCTGCATAGTTGAGTCACTTAGCCTTGTTTCCATGTTGGAGGTATGGTGGCTTTTTGGCCGCAATTCTTCTATGAAGACCACTTCTGGCCAGACTTCTCTAGACATTAGATGGGTGTAACTGGGTCCCACTAGTTTCCACCAGTTCTGTGCTGATGGCACTGCTGGACATCTTCTGATGTCAAAGAGAAGTAAGCATGCTGTGTCTTTCATCTGCGGCATTACGTTTCCTTGACCGACCACTGGGTCTACGGTCCTCAACGTTGCCTTTACTTTGTGCTTCCTCAAAAGAGCTTGAACAGCACATCTTGAAACATATGAAATTGATGATCATTAGCACCTGCTTGATATATTTGGATAATCATACACCTGACTCTAATCCTACAAAATCCCTGACATTGCACAAAGTGTGTAAGGGTGAGAATTGCTGCTGGTTTGAAGCCAGAGGGTAGTTACACTAAATATAAATTTGATTTAGATTTTTCTTCTGTTCGCTCACTTTGCATTTTGTAAATTGATAAATATAAACAATGAAATATATATTTTTGAAAGCATTCTTACTTTACAGCATTTCAGCACACCTTAAAACTTTTGCACAGGGCTGTGTGTGTGTATATATGTGTGTGTGTATGTGTGTATGTATATATATATGTATATATATGTATATATATATATATATACAGGGGGTCCCCGACTTACGAACGCCCGACCTACGAACATCCCCTACTTACGAACGAGGCGCTACGGGGACCCTCCGCCATTTTCCGCCGTGTTCCGCCGTGTTTTGGCTTTTCTGCGCATGCGCGGCCATTCGGAGCCTCGGAAAACTTCGGAAATGTCCGTAATATGCCGCGCATGCGCAGAACGGCATTATACGGAACATCGGAAATGTCCGGAAATGGTCGTATTTGTCGGTCTGCGCATGTGCGGCCGACTTACGAACATTTCCGACTTAAGTACAGGCGGGCAGTCCCTAACGAGTTCGTAACTCGGGGACCCCCTGTATATATATATAATGTATATATGTGTATGTATGTGTATATATATATATGTGTGTATGTGGGAAAAAACACCCAGATATTTCACACATCTTTTCAGTAGAAAATACTTCTCCAAATGCCCTCTAGTGCTGTGTGTCACCAAAAGCCTAGGCCTATGGTCACTTGTTCTATGCTAAGAGTTCTACTCGTCTGAACTTGAAACTCTTGATTATCGGAGATCACCTGACCAGTGCCTAGGCTTGTGGTTATGTACCCCTTTGGTTCCTGCTCTCAATACTGTTAAATGTAGAAGTGATCTGGGAGGAGGACCATAGGCTTTTTGACTGAAGGGGGGAAGGGTCACAACTGGTTGGCACATCCACTGTGAACATCTGCTCACTCAAATCTACCTGTTCTAGATGGAATCTTGATATAAGTGAACATACTCTCTCATACATATGATCATGTGTTTATATTTGCCAGGACATGCCATCGAGAAACCCTCAAAGGATTGTCTCACTTTATCTCCAGGTTGTAAAATGGAGGATGAAGACATCACAAGAGATTGTGCAGGAGAAAGGCCAATGAGCTCAGCTATGGATAGTGGACTTCACAGTGTGGATAGACCATCAAATCCCTCTGACTTTGAGCGACCTCGTACTGTGAGGGATGGTGCCAGAACTCAGGGCGAGGAGAAATTTTTCTGTCCTGAATGTTGGGAAAGTTTTAGCTCTGAGTTAAGTCTTACTGTACATCAGAGATCTCACACAGATGAGGAGCTTCATTCCTGTTCTGAGTGCGGGAAATGTTTCCTTCATAAATCAGAACTCGTAATACATTGCAGATCTCACATGGGCAAGAAGCGAAATTCCTGCCCTGAGTGTGGGAAATGTTTTTCAAAGAAATCAGAGCTTGTTCGACATCAGAGGTCTCACACGGGGGAGAAGCCGTATTCCTGCCTTGAGTGCGCAAAATGTTTTTCATGGAAATCAGACCTTGTTAGACATCAGAGATTGCACACAGGGGAGAAGCTAAATTCCTGCTCTGAATGTGGGAAAGTATTTATAAAGAAATCAGACCTTGTTAAACATAAGGGATTACACACAGGGGAGAGGCCGTATTTCTGCCTTGAATGTGGAAAAAGGTTTTCACAGAAAACAAACCTTGTTAGACATCAGAGATTGCACACTGGGCAGAAGCCATATTCCTGCCCTGAATGTGGGAAATGTTTTACGTGGAAGTCACAATTTGTTAGCCATGAGAGATCTCACACGGGGGAAAAGCCATATTCTTGCCCCGAGTGCAGAAAATGTTTTTCAGATAAATCACACCTTATTAGACATCAGAGATCTCACACTGGGGAGAAGCCGTATTCTTGCCCTGAGTGCGGAAAATGTTTCCCAGATAAATCTGACCTTATTAGACATCAAAGGTCTCACACAGGGGAGAAGCCATATTCTTGCCCTGAGTGCAGGAAATGTTTTCCAGATAAATCAGAGCTTGTAAGACACCAGAGATCTCACACAGGGGAAAAGCAAAATTCCTGCCCCGAATGCGGAAAATGCTATTCAGATAAATCAGTCCTTGTTAGGCATCAGAGATCTCACACAGGGGAGAAGCCATATTTTTGCCCTGAGTGTGGAAAATGTTTTCCAGACAAATCACACCTTGTTATACATCAGAGATCTCACACAGGGGAAAAACCGTATTCTTGCTCCGAGTGCAGGAAATGTTATTCACGGAAATCAGACCTTGTTATACATCAGAGATCTCACACAGGGGAGAAGCCATTTTCTTGCCCTGAGTGCGGGAAATGTTATATACGGAAATCGCACCTTGTTATACATCAGAGATTCCACACAGGCGAGAAGCCATATTCCTGCCTTTCGTGTGGGAAATGTTTTGCACGGAAATCAGTCCTTAATAGACATCAGAGAACTCACAAATTAATCTGAACCCCACTGAAGTCAATGGGAGCGAGTCTTTAAATCAATCCAGGCCATTTTTAAGGCTAATGGGCAAGAGATTGTGAAAGGACATGGGGAGCTGGGTACTACCCGGGGGGGGATATGGAGATGTATACCAGGAAACTACAGACCAGTCAGCCTAACATCAATAGTATGTAAGATATTTGAGGGAATGGTAAGGAACTCTATACACAAATTTGACTATGATAATGGTATCATACGTGACAACTAGCATTGGTTTATGAAAGACCTTTCTTGCCAGACCAACCTGTTATTATTCTATTGGGAATGAAGTGAGCAATTGGATGGTGGAAGCCCAATGGATGTTGTTTATCTTATAATTATAATTTTATTCCTTGTAAATGTTTAATCTATAAAATTACAGTTTATGAAATTGTATGTTCATGGATAGGAAACTGGTTACATGAACAAGTCCAGAGGGTAGTGATACATGACCCATTCTCTGAATGGTGGGCTCCAGGGTTCTGTCTTGGAGCCGATGCTGATCAATTTGTTTATTAATGATATAGAGGTTGTAATCAAGTGCTCAATTTCAGTGTGTGCTGATGATCGCAAATTATGCTGGGAAATAACTTTGGCACAGCATGTAGCATCATTACATTACTTTACAAGACCTTGACAAAATCATGGGTTGGGTAGCTACAAGGCAGATGAGATTCAATTTTGAGAAATATAAAATAATACAAACTCATTTTTAGCAAAAACACAGATTAGGAGGGGCTCCCCTGGAAGAATCAGTGATGGAAAGGGATCCGAGGGTGCTTGTAGATCACAGACTTAGCAATGACATGCAATGTCAAGCTGCAGCTTCCAGAGATAAATCAACCATTCTACCCCTTTACCAAACACTAGTCCACCCTGATCTTGATTATGCAGTTCAGTTTTGATCAACAGGAAAGATGATTTTGAATTAGAAGGTGTTCAGTGAAAGGCAAAAATATTATTGAGGAGGATGGAGGACCTCCGCTATGAAAAACGATGACCTAGATTACAGTTATTCATTTTGGAGGAGATATGAGTACAATGTACAAATATACCAAAGTGGACTCCAGTAACTGTGATAAACTGTTTATTCTAAGGTATCTGAAGAGGACACATGACCACGATTTGAGGTTAGAAGAAAAGGAGGTTTAAATTGAGAAAAAGGTTCTTTACTATTAGAGCAGTAAAAAAGTAGAAATCCCTCCCCCAGGAGGCGGTACTAGCAGAGAGTGTTGACCACTTCAAAAAACTTTAGATGCCTTCCTATAGGGCTATGGGACTTGTTAGAGAATAAAAATCAGACACACTTACATACACACAGGTTGAATTGGATGGACCTGTGTCTTTTTTCAAGCTTAAAAACGATGTAACTATATGTACCAATGCAAAAATTCCATCCTGTGGGGAGCAGCGTGAAAATGCATAATTCCTTTAACCGCTTCCCGACCGCCTCATGTAGATATACGTCAACAGAATGGCACGGGCAGGCAAAAGCACGTACCTGTACGTCCCCTTTAATTTGCCTACCTCTCCCCGCGCTTCCTACACTGACTGTCAGTGATCGGCGGTTCCCTGTCATCGGGAACGCCGATCAATGACGTCAGACGTACAGCCACGCCCCCCTACTGTAAAAAAAAAAACACAACACGTCACACTGACTCCTCCCCGCCCCCTAGTGGTTAACCCCCTAACTACAACTGTCATTTACATAGGAATCAGTGCTATTTAAATAGCAGTGATTGCTGTATAAATGACAAATGTCCCAAAAATGTGTCAAAAATGTCCGATGTGTCCGCCAAAATGTCGCAGTCACAATAAAATCGCTGATCGCCGCCATTACTAATAAAAAAAAAAAATATTAATAATAAAATGCTATAAAACTATCCCCCTATTTTGTAAACGCTATAACTTTTGCCCAAACTAATCAATAATCGCTAATTGCGATTTTTTTTACCAAAAATATGTAGAAGAATACGTATCGGCCTAAACTGAGGAAAAAAAATGTTTTTTTATATATTTTTTGGGGATATTTATTATAGTAAAAAGTAAAAAATATTGCATTTTTTTCAAAATTGTCGCTCTATTTTTGTTTATAGCGCAAAAAATAAAAACCGCAGGGGCGATCAAATACCACCAAAAGAAAGCTCTATTTGTGGGAAAAAAAGGACGCCAATTTTGTTTTGGAGCTACGTCGCATGACCGCGCAATTGTTAGTTAAAGCGACGCAGTGCCGAATTGCAAAAAGGGGCCTGGTCCTTTGGCTGCCAATTGGTCCGGGGCTGAAGTGGTTAAAAAAGCATGCTTGGGAGATAAATTAAAGCTGCCTGTAAAATGCCCCAAAAATGTAATTGCTGGCTGTTAAATGACATTTCCTGGCCAGCTTCTCTTTGTCTGTAAACAAAGGTGATTTTTTTTCAATCATATCATGAGAATTATATTATAATTATAAATAGGTCACTTGTGTCCCAACAACCAAAGGATTGCCACCCACATCTGGGCAACTGATGGCATTATCAATTGCTAGGATGCCAGTGTCCATGGGTCATTTTTGGTGCACCAAAACAAACAAAAAGCATGGGCTCCTCCCAAAATCAACATTAGGCCCTTATCCTTCATAAGGATCTGGTGTGAATTTTAAGAGAAACCCTACAAAAAAACAAAAAAGGTCTCCCCCAGATCCCATACCGGACCCCAAGTTAAAAAAAAACCAGGAATGGGGGGGGGGGTCCTCCCCCAAAGCATGCCGTCTGGCTGGCCAGGAATGAAAGGGCAGTGAGCATGTGTGTCGTCGTCGTCGTCCCGTCCCCCCCCCACTCATGAACCATACCAGGCCACATGCCTTTATAATGCAGGAACCTTCCTGACAAAGCACCTTATCCCCCTGTTGTGGAGGACAAGGGCCTCTTCTCCACATCTCTCCTGCCACATGGGTGTGGGGTCTGCAGGGGAGACAAAATCTAAAACCCTTTTAAATATGTGTGACATCACACTTGAAGCTAGTACTAGATGCAGGGACATACTGTGTGTTCCGTAGTAACTTGACATTACACAATCACATAAAGTGGACAGTCTGCAGTAGTCACAAGTGAAAGACTGCAAAGGAGATGGCTGTTAAACGGCTGCACATGCTGTTTTCCAATCGGGGTTATCAGTACTCACAGGACTGTGCTCCCTGTAAACACCTCATTACTAGGTACGTCTCTCCTAGAAACCCTCCAGGGAAGCAGCCTCAGGCAGGGACCTCCAGCCTGGCCTTCTGCAATCTGCCATAGCCCCCACCCCCATAAGGGACAGAATGACTACAGTCGGCTCCTCTTGCATATCAGGTCCACTCCACCTGGCCACTGAAACTGAAACCCAACTGTGTATGATTAAAGTAATATTTGTAGCACTACCACCGCAGGAGCCAATGGGTATTCTGTTCTCTGCCACGACTCTGTAAACAGCTTTATCCCTTCTGACACACCTGGTTATATTTTAGCATGCTGGAAGGACCTATGTTAGCTTAGGCATTAGTATAATTAGACACCATACCTCCTTGTATGTAAGTACAGTAGTTATATTAGGAATAGGTCCAATAGGACAGCAAATGTAAGTTCCTCTTTCATCAGTTAAATGGACATTTTGGTTCCCTGATCTCTCTAGGAAACATCAAAAGTTCCTTCTGAGGAGCCTTGATTTTTGTTTGACGAGAAACTTTTTTGGTACGACAGGGAATTTTTTCTGAAGACTAGGGGAGGTAGCGATGGGCACTCTCTTTGCAAAGGAATAGGTCCCATAGGACAGAAAATGTAAGTTCATCTTTCATCAGTTAAATGGACATTTTGGTTCCCTGATCTTTCTAGGAAACATCAAAAGTTCCTTCTGAGGAGTCTTGATTTTTGTTTGATGAGAAACTTTTTTGGTACGACAGGGAATTTTTTCTGAAGACTAGGGGAGGTAGCGATGGGCACTCTCTTTGCTCCCAATGTGACCAATTTGTTTATGGGAGGAAGAAATGGTGTTTAAAGGTCGTCACCCCTCAGCTCGCTTGTTATCGAAGGTATATTGATGACCTCATTATGGTATGGGAGGGTGATTTAATAGATCTTGAAAAGTTTACTTAGAAGCTTAGTGCAAATACTAAAAATACCACTCTGACATGGAATGTCAGTTTTGAACATATGATATTCTTGGATCTAGAGATTGTAAAGGAGGGTGATCGTTTCCGGACGTGTATTTATCTTCAGCCTACTGAACGCAATTCTTATATACCCTTTTGATAGCTGTCACCACAGGTTGTGGTTATGCAATACCCCTAGGGGTCAGTTTATAAGGCTTGAGGCAAAATCGCACTTTGGAGGACAATTTTCTATCGCAATCGCAAGAATTATCATCCGGGTTCCAGAAAAAGGGGTATGAGAAGACCTCTCTTATCCAAGAAAAATAAAAAATAAGGTTAATGGATAGGAATACATTGGTCTCTAATCAAGTTAAGGAGATTACATCTGCACAGTATCATTAATAAATTGATTTTGGATTATAATGTTCACTGCAAAAAATGTGAAAAGTTTAGTCCAAAAAAATTAGTCAATATTAAAACAGGACAACATTTTAGGCCCTTTATTACAGACTCATCCGCAGTTCATTTATAAGAAAGACTCCTCCCTACGTGATCGATTAACCCCGGGAGTGATTGCTTCTCCAATACAAGATGAGAGTAGATTCTTCTCTTTTTTTTTAAGGCTTTTATGCTTGTGGGCATTGTACGGCCTGCAGGCATTCTAGGGTTAATAACAACAAAAAAATTAAAGGATTTTATTGCTTCAGTCACCAAGGAAAAATATAATGACCTTATCACATTATTCTTTGGGAGCTGTCTATATGTTAGAGTGTGACTGTGGCTTACAGTATATAGTCAGGACACGTAGATCGCTCCATGTTAGACTAGGCGAGCACGTGAGTAATATTTAAAAAGGATTGAAAACCCATAACGTGCCGAGGCATTTTAAATTCTATCACAATCGTGACCCCAGGGGCTTGAGGTTCTGGGGTATTGAGAAGGTTAAGAAACATTGGAGGGGAGGGGTAACTGTATTAGGCAGTTGAGTTGTAGGGAATCATATTGGATATATGAAACTAAGGTCGGCGTCCCTGCGGGCTTGAACATTGATTCAAAGTTTCATTTCTGATCGTTAATTGCTTTCAGTATATTTTAGTTTCTGTAAAAGGTGGCCGCGAATGAGAGTTTTTTTTTATTTTATTTTTTTTAAGAAAATCTTTATTATATTGGTTTACATTTAATAAAAAAAAAAAATAGAATTCATTTTTTTTATAGTTATTTGTTTTTTATTTGATATTCTTGATTTCAACCTAACGAATTGGGACTTCCTTGTTTAGATGTGGTAATGTGTTTATCAGGCTCCAAGTGGTCACTTTAGTGAGGGGTCACCTGTTGACTCGTTCTGTTGATATCATATACAGGGGGACAGCGGTTTATTATTGGCCTTTTGCAGCATCATGTGGGCCGCGGCTGTTACTTCCTGATTTTAGGCTGAGGATGATTATCTCTTCATTAACGAGGAGAGGCGTTCCGCCCCTTCATTGAATAGTCATGCATATTTAATGGCACGTGTACAGTGTGTCTCTGTACCCGCTGAAGTTATGCCCTTGGGACACGTACGGGAAGGAGTGACATGACCTCACCCGTGGCCACCTCCTTGTGTTTTTCTGTACGAGCGCTTGTATGCTGGCACTTAGTGGAAGTGCCCCTGTTTGTAAATGTATCTTTTTATTACCACCCCCCCCCCCTCGTTTGGCACCTCCCGCGCGTGGTCGGTTGGGTCACCCACACATCCTACAGCCTATTGGAGCCTCTGGCTCTAATCACGTGGTTAAAATTGGTGTCCCGCATGTAGATTAGGGGACTGGATGCATGGATGGGGGGTGGCGCCCCTGCACCCCTTATGAACAGGCCGCAGCTGATACATACTTATGTATATATGCAGTGAACTACTTTTGGGCTGTTAGGCAAAAGGCAGTCTCCTGTTGTATTGGATCACTAACCGTGTAACAAAACACTGCTGAATCTGCTCACCAGTTCTGGTACATGCAAACCCTGTCCTGGACACTTGGCAATCTGCTGTCCTCTGGATCCCAGCCCTGCTAACTCAGTGCTCATGATCAGGGCCTCTGGGGTCTTCTGGTAGTCACAGACACACACAGAAAACAGGTCTGTACCCCTTTGGTCTCTAGCAGGAAGAAGCTCTCATGGATCAGTTCTTGGCACTCCGGCCTTCCCAAAGCTCTCTCTCGGTGCAGACACCCACAACAACAGGTCTGCAATCTCTCCGAAATTGCCCAGGAAAAGTCTGCTCTCTCCTCTGCTTACAGGGAATTCTGAGTATTCAAGTCCACAGCTCACTAGCCTCCGTTGTACAGCGTTCCCTCCAGGACTGTCAGAAACCATGAATCAGATTGAGACAGAAGTACAGTTAAATCACACTTGTTTAATAGTAATTAAAAAAAAGTAAACATAGTCAAAACATAGCCAGAGTTCAGAAAACCGGAACGTATAGTCAGACAAGCCAAAACGTCAGGGAGCCAGAGATGAGCATAGTAGAACAGCAAGCAGGATCTGGAGCAAGAAGGAATGTCAGCCAAGCAAGTCTTTAACAGGAACACAGGAGAGCGTCTCTAGAGATGTGACCAAGGCGAAGGCAGAGATCATCTGGACTGGACGGCTTAATTAGGCAGGACTGACGAGCAGGATTTCATCAACAGGTGAGTCACTGTGGAGAGATAGGAGCTGGCAATTAACCAACAGCAGAGCGGCCAGCTTTGAGAAGGAAGGGCTGAGCCCAGCCCTGACAAGGACTACATTTCCCAGGATCCTTTGTGGCTGCATAGGTCCTCTCCTTGCCGCTGATTGGCTCAAGCATTGCATCTAGAAGAGAGGGGGAGCAGGAGCAATAGGGATTGCACACAGAGCCCTCTCAGTCTGCAGCACAGCCACTCTGTCACACAGAATTCTCAGTAGCAGCAGGAGGGGGAGGGTAGGCACAGAAAAGTATAGCCTCACACAAGGCCACCAGCACACCCAAAGGGGGAGAGGCACAGGAACACACAGCCAATGGGCAGCACCCAGCTACACACTTACCCCACCAGAGAACCTCTGGTCCCAAAAGGAGAGATTGAATCTAGCAGTAAACAATTGTCCATAACCTGTTCCATAGCTTGAATAAACAATAGGAGGAAAAAGTAGGTTAGTAGTCATACAAAATCAAACCTATTCAAACCAGAGTTTGGCAAGGGAACCTCCCTCCATTTATTAGAGGGAGTAATCCCTGTCATGGGTATTGAGAGTCCACCTGTTTAGTAAGGAGAATTGCAACTCTTTTGGAGTTGGTGTCTGGAGAAGCACTATGATAAACTATTAGGAAGAGTTTCCCAGTCTCGGAATGTTGTCCGTTCTAAAATGTGTCTCTTGAAGAAAAATTATATGTGTTTTGATCCTTCACAATTCTCTGAGGAATCTAATAAATTTTGCAGGTCTATCGAGTCCTTTGACGTTATATGAGGTTATTGAAACTCTTGGTGATGATAAATGAGGTGTGACAATGTGAAATAGAATGGGAGATAGGGAGGAGGTGTGGAAGAAAAGAGAAAAGGCGAAAGAGAGAGAGCAACATCTCTCCATCCAAAACACAATTATTAAGTCATAGGAAGAAACCCACCTATAGAAGATGTGATGGGAAGAAATTTATCTAAAAGAGTGTGTCAAGCATCTGTGGTAGTGAGCCCTTGTAGATTGCCAACTCAGGGTTCTCCAGGGCGTGGAGTCTAAGCCCCAGTCTGCTTCTTCACCAGAGCCTGTGATGTTGGGGATGGACTTGCAGAAATTTGGAACCAGGTTGCGCCCCCAGGTACAGCCAGTTGAAGATGTAGAAGCCACTCACGTGTGCAGAGTACCAGTAGCAGGAGACAACAAGAAGTTTGGGAGACAAGCCAAGGTCAGGATGGCCAGCAAACAAGCATAGACAGTGAACAAAGTTGGGGTCAGTACACGGGTAGTGGGTCACAGGATACACAAGTAGCAAGCCAACAGGCACTCAGAGAACTGAAGTTTCTCAGGCAATGTGGGCTACACTAAGCATGTCTTGTATAGACAAGTAAATTAGGAGGCGGGCTAAGAAATGAGGGAAGGGAAGAAATAATAGCCCACAAATAGCAGGTGATGCCCATAATTGAGCACAGCCAAACCACACATGTGAAAGGAATCAGGTAGACAAAAGCACTGCAGCAAGGAGGTAAGAATACACAAGCAGGAACTACAGGCTAACGTTACAAAGTGGATGTATAGAAGAGACTGAGCAGGATGCTAAATTTTGGGTATTGTCCATGTGAAAATAAGGATAGCTGTAGAACGCTTTTAGGGAAGAAAAGTCTATAACGGGGTAAGCAGGCATTTAAAGCAGTGATCTAAGATGTCGTGAAGAAGGGGTAGATCCCTAGAAACAGAAATACTCTGCAGCACCCAGCTACACACTTACCCCACCAGAGAACCTCTGGTCCCAAAAGGAGAGATTGAATCTAGCAGTAAACAATTGTCCATAACCTGTTCCATAGCTTGAATAAACAATAGGAGGAAAAAGTAGGTTAGTAGTCATACAAAATCAAACCTATTCAAACCAGAGTTTGGCAAGGGAACCTCCCTCCATTTATTAGAGGGAGTAATCCCTGTCATGGGTATTGAGAGTCCACCTGTTTAGTAAGGAGAATTGCAACTCTTTTGGAGTTGGTGTCTGGAGAAGCACTATGATAAACTATTAGGAAGAGTTTCCCAGTCTCGGAATGTTGTCCGTTCTAAAATGTGTCTCTTGAAGAAAAATTATATGTGTTTTGATCCTTCACAATTCTCTGAGGAATCTAATAAATTTTGCAGGTCTATCGAGTCCTTTGACGTTATATGAGGTTATTGAAACTCTTGGTGATGATAAATGAGGTGTGACAATGTGAAATAGAATGGGAGATAGGGAGGAGGTGTGGAAGAAAAGAGAAAAGGCGAAAGAGAGAGAGCAACATCTCTCCATCCAAAACACAATTATTAAGTCATAGGAAGAAACCCACCTATAGAAGATGTGATGGGAAGAAATTTATCTAAAAGAGTGTGTCAAGCATCTGTGGTAGTGAGCCCTTGTAGATTGCCAACTCAGGGTTCTCCAGGGCGTGGAGTCTAAGCCCCAGTCTGCTTCTTCACCAGAGCCTGTGATGTTGGGGATGGACTTGCAGAAATTTGGAACCAGGTTGCGCCCCCAGGTACAGCCAGTTGAAGATGTAGAAGCCACTCACGTGTGCAGAGTACCAGTAGCAGGAGACAACAAGAAGTTTGGGAGACAAGCCAAGGTCAGGATGGCCAGCCAACAAGCATAGACAGTGAACAAAGTTGGGGTCAGTACACGGGTAGTGGGTCACAGGATACACAAGTAGCAAACCAACAGGCACTCAGAGAACTGAAGTTTCTCAGGCAATGTGGGCTACACTAAGCATGTCTTGTATAGACAAGTAAATTAGGAGGCGGGCTAAGAAATGAGGGAAGGGAAGAAATAATAGCCCACAAATAGCAGGTGATGCCCATAATTGAGCACAGCCAAACCACACATGTGAAAGGAATCAGGTAGACAAAAGCACTGCAGCAAGGAGGTAAGAATACACAAGCAGGAACTACAGGCTAACGTTACAAAGTGGATGTATAGAAGAGACTGAGCAGGATGCTAAATTTTGGGTATTGTCCATGTGAAAATAAGGATAGCTGTAGAACGCTTTTAGGGAAGAAAAGTCTATAACGGGGTAAGCAGGCATTTAAAGCAGTGATCTAAGATGTCGTGAAGAAGGGGTAGATCCCTAGAAACAGAAATACTCTGCAAACCCAGGAAACATTTAACAAGCATGATGTATAAGGGAAACAGAATTTTTTTTCAAAATCCTGTTCGGTAAGGAAGGAAGTAAGGGGTCCCACTTTGAGTAACAAATGGCATTGCAATTGGACCTCGTGCCCTACACACACTTTCAGAGGTAGATGCAAAATTGTGTCTTACTAGTAGGTGTCATGGACCCTGTCTTCTATGTCAAACAACATTGTGTAAAAACTATAAGGAAAGACAGAGCAGTAAATATGGAAACAACTATTTAAACAACAGAACCATGGTGAACCTTGCCTACATTCCCAGACAAAAATTGTACAATCCAAGAGTACATGATGTGTCATAGTAGGGGCAAACATACCCCACCAGCCCTGCACAGGAGGGACTCCCAACCAGCATAATGAAACATAGGAAAGTGACGTCAGAAAAAGACTGAGCCGTTCATACAATGAAGGGGCACAATTCCTCCCAATGACACCAATGATGGGGCACAATTCCTCCCAATACAAAAGAGGAGGGAATTTGGGACTTTAAATGAGGCAATTTGACTTGATAAATGTAACTTAAAGCGGGAGTAAACCGTTGAAACTTTTTTTTTATACACCTGTAAGGGAAAAGGCATAATGAGCTAGTATGCACTGCATGCTAGCTCATTATGAAATACTTAAATTAGAACGAGGCGTGGGTAACTCACCTGGTCCATGCAGAGGTAGCTGACATGTTGCCTCGGCGTGTCTTCCGCGTATCACGACTCCAGCGCTGTGAGTGGCTGGAGCCGCAATGTCACTCCCGCCCCGCGCATGTGCACAGGAGACTTCTTCCCGGCAAGGTTCGGATTCTGCCGGCCTTTCAGCCGAGAATCCCCTGTGTGCATGCGCCGCAGCAGTCAGCGGCTCATTGCACGGGGAATATCTCCTAAACCGTGCAGGTTTAGGAGATATTTTTTTTACCTACAGGTAAGCCTTATTATAGGCTTACCTGTAGGTAAAAGTACATTTTTTGACTATA
Source organism: Lithobates sylvaticus (assembly GCA_028564925.1). NCBI lineage: Eukaryota > Metazoa > Chordata > Amphibia > Anura > Ranidae > Lithobates > Lithobates sylvaticus. The sequence goes on from CM053028.1 coordinate 585,265,330, forward strand.
CAACTTTAATATAAGTTTATTGGTGTGTTGGCATAATGGCTGGATATAAATACATAGCATAGACATATAACACATACACAGGTAATTTCATGTATATACACTGTATAGCATAGATTGTCATATTAACATCCATATGCATTGTCATGGCCGCAATATATAGGTAGATGCCAATTATAAAAGAGAACATATATTCTTCTAACAAATAGTTTAGAATACATTTTCTGTCCTCAGACACACCTAGTGGCTGAAGATGATACTACCTGAGCTCACCAGGTAAATCATAATGCCCCGTACACACGAGAGGATTTTCTGACGTAAAATGTTTGATAGGAGCTTGTTGTCGGTAATTCCGACCGTGTGTAGGCTCCATGGGACATTTTCCATCGAAATTTCCGTCACACAAAATTTGAGAGCTGGTTCTCAAATTTTTACGACAACAAAATCCGTTGTTGTAGATTCCGATCCTGTGTACACAATTCTCAAGCACAAAGTGCCACACTTGCTCGGAATCAAGCAGAAGAGCAGCACTGGCTATTGAACTTAATTTTTCTCGGCTCGTCGTACGTGTTGTACGTTACCGCGTTCTTGACGTTCGGATTTTCCGACCAACTTTGTGTGACCGTGTGTATGCAAGACAAGTTTGAGCCAACATCCGTTGGAAAAAAAACATGGGATTTTGTTGTCGGAATGTGCAATCGTGTGTACGCGGCATTAGAGTTCTCCAACCAATGGAGAATAAGCCAAACCTTCTGGGCTGAGCTTATGATAATTTATGACGTTATTGTCCCAGATGGTATAAAAGGAGGTGAGGGCCATAGAGAGAGGATCACAGATCCACTCGCCGGATACACACCTAGACGATCAAGAGGCCTGCTGATAATTGACCACACCCCATCTTGCTGGGCCTTGTGACTGAAACTACTCAAAGTACCTAAAATATGTTTCTTCCCCTTTTCAACTGTTGGTAAAATACAGAGCAGACAAATCTTAATTATCTTTTTCTCTCAAAATTGTAGGAATTGTATTTTATAGTTTATGTGTTGACATTATCATGTGTAGTGTGTAAGGTAGTTTATTATTATCATCTGCCCATATTGATTGTCTAGACTGTGTATTATTGAAGCCGCGTTTGGGGGAATTCAGACATAAACTTGTATTACATCAATTTAAATGACTGTGGTCCCAGGGAAGCCATATCGCCCCATTCAATTTAGTAGCTCTGTTGGATTAATATTTCTTTCAAATTGGCAATATTTATCTGTTGACTCCGTGAGACATACTTTGGATCCCTTCCGGCCAGAGAATCCATCCCACTGCATTAGAAAGGAATTTTGCAGTACTCTCGAGACATTGGGCCCATTGGACCATAGGAAAAAGGGGCAGTCATGGAACCCAGTATGCTCATACAGACTCTGGCTGGTAGAGAATTTGCTTTTAGTAGTCACTTCGTTTTCTGGATTAGACAATCTACTTTGTCCTGAGGAATTTCTATTATATTCGCCTCTGTGTCCAAATCTGCACCCAGCAAAGGCCTTTTTTTTGTGAGGGCTGAAGATTGCTTTTTTCCCAATTTATTACCCTAACGAAGTGTTGAGTATTGAGTATTTTTCAATGTCAAATGAGGCTTTGTTGACTGTCGGCCAGAAGAAGGATGTCGTCCAGATAATGGTGGATTCTCAATCCTTTCTCCCTCAAGAATGCAATTACTGGTAATAATGAAAAATCAATATATGGTGTTGCACTCCAAACAGTCATACAAATAAATAAATGTGCTGAAAATTTAAACTAATAGGTAATAAATAAATATAATATATATATATATATAAATAAATATATATATATATATATATATATATATATATATATATATATATATATATATATATATACATATTACTAAATTGAAAGGAATCAGAACTCCTACAAACAGCTAATATGTGCAATAAATATGCAATAAATATAAAGTGCAAAAGTGATCATCCAAAAGAAAAAAGTATATATATCTGTGCCAACATTAGGTGACAGAAACAAAATCCACAAATAAATTGAAGCTCCATGAATAGGTCAATAAATTAAAATTAAATCAAATATTATAAGTCCATGAAAAAAAGCACACAAACAACTTGGTGACTTGATATGTGACTTAGTGATCCAAAAAAGTCTTCAAAGTGCCCGCAATCACCAGGTGAAATGACTCCTTTACTTACTGCTAAGGATGAGCCGAACACCCCCCCGTTCGGCTCGCACCAGAACCCGCGAACGGACCTAAAGTCCGTGCGAGCTTTAGAACCCTATTAGTTATAATGGATGCGAACGTTCGAAATTAAAAGTGCTCATTTTAAAGGCTAATATGCATGTTAATGTCATAAAAAGTGTTTGGGGACCTGGGTCCTGCCCCAGGGGACATGTATCAATGCAAAATTTTTTTTTAAAAACGGCCGTTTTTTCAGGAGCAGTGATTTTAATAATGCTTAAATTGAAACAATAAAAGTGTAATATTCCTTTAAATTTCGTACCTGGGGGGTGTCTATAGTATGCCTGTAAAGGGGCGCATGTTTCCCGTGTTTAGAACTGTCTCTGCGCAAAGTGTCATTTTTGAAAGTAAAAAAAGCTATTTAAAATCACTCGCGGCTAATGTTAATTCACGGCTCCCGTAACACAGAGAACAGTGATTCATTGAAACTCATTCATAAAAAAAAGTCATTGATAAAAAAAAAAAAAAATGAAAAAAAAAAAGCGTAGGGGTCCCCCCAAATTCAATAACCAGGCCCTTCAGGTCTGGGATGGATATTAAGGGGGATCCCAGCCAAAAAAAAAAAAAAAAAATGGCGTAGGGTCCCCCTCAAAATCCATACCAGACCCTTGAGGTCTGGTATGGATTTTAAGGGGAACCCTAGCCAAAAAAAATGGCGTGGGGTCCCCCTCAAAATCCATACCAGACCCTTATCCGAGCACGCAACCTGGCAGGCCGCAGGAAAAGAGGGGGGGACGAGAGCGGCCCCCCTCTCGCCTGAACCGTACCAGGCCACATGCCCTCAACATTGGGAGGATGCTTTGGGGGTCTAAGACCCCAAAAGCACCTTGTCCCCATGTTGATTAGGACAAGGGCCTCTTCCCACAACCCTGGCCGGTGGTTGTGGGGGTCTGCGGGCGGGGGGCTTATCGGAATCTGGAAGCCCCCTTTAACAAGGGGACCCCAGATCCCGGCCCCCCCCCTGTGTGAAATGGTAAGGGGGTACAAAAGTACCCCTACCATTTCACCAAAAAAGTGGCAAAAATGGTAAAAAGGACAGGAGACAGTCTTTGACAATTCCTTTATTAAAATCTTCTTTCTTCTTTCTTCATCCTTCGGATTCTTCATCTTCTCCTTCCTTCATCTTCTTCCATCTTCTTCTTCCATTTTCTTCTTCCTCCGATCCGCTTCTTCTTGCGCTGGTCTTCTCGTCCTTCTCGTCCGGCATCTTCTTCCGTCGGCGTCGGCGTCGGTGTCGGTGTCTTCTTGGGCCGCTCCGCGCAATGGGAGGCTCCCGCTGTGTGAGGCTCCGCTCCATCTGACAGGTCTTTTAAAACGGAGGGCACCTGGTGACCCCGCCCCCCTCTGACATCATGGGGAAAGCCATCATGGAATTCCCCATGACGTCCCTGTGCGTCAGAGGGGGCGGGGTCACCAGGTGCCCTCCATTATAAAAGACCTGTCAGACGGAGCGGAGCCTCACACAGCGGGAGCCTCCCATTGCGCGGAGCGGCCCAAGAAGAGACAGAGACACCGACGCCGACGCCGACGGAAGAAGATGCCGGACGAGAAGGACGAGAAGACCAGCGCAAGAAGAAGCGGATCGGAGGAAGAAGAAAATGGAAGAAGAAGATGGAAGAAGATGAAGGAAGGAGAAGATGAAGAAACCGAAGGATGAAGAAAGAAGAAAGAAGATTTTTAATAAAGGAATTGTCAAAGCCTGTCTCCTGTCCTTTTTCCCATTTTTGCCACTTTTTTGGTGAAATGGTAGGGGTACTTTTGTACCCCCTTACCATTTCACACAGGGGGGGGGCCGGGATCTGGGGGTCCCCTTGTTAAAGGGGGCTTCCAGATTCCGATAAGCCCCCCGCCCGCAGACCCCCACAACCACCGGCCAGGGTTGTGGGGGGAAGAGGCCCTTGTCCTAATCAACATGGGGACAAGGTGCTTTTGGGGTCTTAGACCCCCAAAGCATCCTCCCAATGTTGAGGGCATGTGGCCTGGTACGGTTCAGGCGAGAGGGGGGGCCGCTCTCGTCCCCCCCTCTTTTCCTGCGGCCTGCCAGGTTGCGTGCTCGGATAAGGGTCTGGTATGGATTTTGAGGGGGACCCCACGCCATTTTTTTTTGGCTAGGGTTCCCCTTAAAATCCATACCAGACCTCAAGGGTCTGGTATGGATTTTGAGGGGGACCCTACGCCATTTTTTTTTTTTTTTTTGGCTGGGATCCCCCTTAATATCCAACCCAGACCTGAAGGGCCTGGTTATTGAATTTGGGGGGACCCCTACGCTTTTTTTTTTTTGTTTTTTATTAATGAATGACAGCTCTCTGTGTTACAGGAGCCATCAATTCATTAGCCGCGAGTGATTTAAATAGCTTTCTTCCTGCAAAAATGACACTTTTTTGCAGGGAAAGTTCTAAGCACAGGAAACCTGCCCTCCTTCACAGGCTACCTATAGACACCCCCCAGATGTGATACTGCAATGCTGTTCTAACAGCATGCACACACATATCCCCAGAAATAAAGAACATATTGTTGTCAGCAGTCAGCAGCACACTGACACGCTGACACTGTGAGTGAAACATAATATGCGAGGCCGCCGCAGCGGCGGCCTCTTATACCGTGGGGCGTGTATTAAAGCCCCTGAGCTATAATTGGCTACAGGCATCCTGCCTGTAGCCACTTATGGCTCTCCTCGCTGCCGGCGCTGTGATTGGCCAAGCATGCGGGGTCACAGTGCATGCTTGGCCAATCATCAGCCAGCATTGCACTGCGCGGGCCGCAATGCATTGCGGGGCCGCTCGCATCACACGAATTTGATGCGAGCGGTCCCAATAGTTCTGGGCTCGCCGAGCGAGCGAACACCCGGTGCTCGATTCGAACATGGGTTCGAATCGAACACCGGGCTCATCCTTACTTACTGCTGTAAAGTAAACAGCAAAAAGTAATAATATCCAAAGCGCTGTCTCCTTAGTATAGAATAGGGCTGGATCTGTCACTTTGCCACAGCTGCAGTATGGTTTCCACTATGTTCTCCCGAATTATAGCATGTATGTCATAGAAGGGAAGAATAAGGAGCCCCAAATGGTGAAATATGCATGTTTATTGTTGTCATTCACTCATAAAAAACAAGGGGGTACTCACAATAAAAACAGGGAATGTTCACTGTAAAAACGAGCACCGCGCTCGTGTTCCAGACGTCACTTCCGGTGTCCAAAGATATCCTATTATTCCTACGCGTGTCGTCACGTGACTTCATCAGGGAATAGAATATGGTCTTTGGACATGTCTTAAATACTTTAATAATTGGCGGCCATTTTCTTGAAGATGCCTATGAATAACATAGCGGCAGCCATTTTGTGATGGATTAGGCTACAACTGTGGCCATTTTGCATGTGACTAAAAATTCTCTAATAGCATAGGGCAATGACACTGTAGTTGTTATGAATTGGGCTAAACCCGCGGCCATTTTCCGTAAGTCTACAAAACAGTATTGTCACAGTGGCAAGCAGGAAAAAACAAACGAACAAGAGAGCTCCATGATTCTCTTTTGCGTGATATAATAAACTTGCATATGTAATATTATACCACATCTACCCTGTACTGTTGGTGGGCTATAAAGGGCCACAGAAAAATTTTGCAGTACTCTCGTGACGTTGGGCCCATTGGACCATAAAAAAAAGAAAAGTGGCAGTCATGGAACCCAGTATGCTCATACAGACTCTGGCTGGTAGAGAATTTGCTTTTAGTAGTCACTTAGTTTTCTTGATTAGACAGTCTATTTTCTCCTAAAAAAATTCTATTATATTCGCCTCTGTGTCCAAATCTGTACCCAGGAGAGTAATTTTTTTGGGAGGGCTGAAGATTGCTTTTTTCCTATTTATTACCCGAACGAAGTGTTGAAGGGTCTAGTATAATTATGTTTATTGGGTCTCACACAATTTTTTTTTTCTACATTCTGTTTACATTCACCTGTCAGTCTGGAATCTCCTGGCCCCATAACCAGTGTGTGTGTGTGTGTGTGGGGGGGGGGGGGGTATATGTCACCAGCTATTAGGGTACCTGCTGCCACTGACCCCCTATAGCAAGAAACTGCCACATTTAGCAGCGGTAGTAATACTGCTGCAACTGGAGGATTGACTTGACTGAATACTCATTTAGCTCAGTTGCTGGCTGACCCCCGTTAAACAACCCCCCTCCAAACAAGTCAGATTCTGTACAAACTTGGGTTTAGTCCAAACCCAGAGCTCCTTCCATGTGGTCCATTTATTGGTTCCCTATTAGTGACCAATAGGAGAAGGATCCCCTTATATTAGTAGTCAGTGGAAGAAGAACATTCTTACATCGTCATGAAATCACTGAGACAGTATGAAATTGTTCATTGCTCAGTGAACCCCTAGAAACATTTTGGAGGAACCCTGGCTGAGAAAGGGAGTGAAGATGACCCCATCTATAAGGATATACAGTACATATACACACAGCACAAGGCCGTGTTCACACTACGAAATGTTTTTTGGGCTGCAGTTCCTCTGAGCTCCACAAGGTGGTGATCTCACTTCTATCCATACAGGAAGTCTCTATGGAAGACAGGGAGTGATGTCAGGTATAAATATGAAGTTCCAGGCGAGAGGAGAGTCGGGAGGGAGTAGAGCGAAGACATTGCTGGAAGTGGTAGCAGAGGAGGTAATAAGATCTTATTTTCTATTTTTACCCAGTAACCCCCCCCCCCCCCCCCCCCGTCATGTCCGTCCTCTTCCTCCATAGTCACTGTGATGTCTTTTATCTCCAGCAGATGATGATACACACATATATATTGTGGAAACCTAGATTAACCCCTTCAGGGTCAGAACATTTCCCCACTTACGGGGTCGGAACATTTCTCTTCATTTTGGAGATGTGTCACCTTTCCCACCAATCACCTTCACACCTCATCAGTCTATACAAACGGATTATATGACTTTTATTAGTGGCGGGGGATTGGAATATGTATGTCTTTATTTTATAACAGTCAAATGGGAAGAAAGAGGAAAAATGTCCTTTGTAGTAAATGTCCTAAAAAGTGATTTTTTTTTTTCCATAATGATCCCAGTCTCAGCTTTTCATCCTAAAAAGTGATTAGTAAAGACCTCAGATTACACAGAGATGGGGAGATGGAAAAAGTGGTAGAGAAATGGGGGGGGGGGGGGAGAAAGGGAGCAGGGAAAGAGGGGGAAGTGAAAGGGGGATTAGAGAGAGAGAAGGGTGTGTGAGAGAGGGGCTGAGAGAGTAGGGGGTAGGAAAGAAGGGTGTGTGAGAGAAGGGGGTAAGAGAGAGTGAGCAGGGTGTGTGTGAGAGGGGGGATGAGAGAGAGGGAGGATACGAGAGGTGATGAGAGAGAGGGAGTGAGAGAGAAGGGGGCTGAGAAAGAGAAAGGTGTGTGAGAGAGAGGGGATGACAGGGAGAGAAGGATGTGAAGGGGAGGGTGTGAGAGAGAAAAAGGTGTGAGAAAGACAGAGGGGCTGAGAAAGATGTGTAAGAGGGAGAGAAGGTGGTGAGAGAAAGGGCTGTGAGAGAGAAAGGTGTGTGTGAGAGAGAGGGGGATAAGAGAGAGAAGGGTGTGTGTAAGAGAGGTGCTGAGAGAGAGAGAAGGATGTGAGAGAGAGAGAGAGAGAGGGGGGGTGAGAGAGAGAAAAGGGTGTTAGAGAGGGGGTGAGCGAGGGGGAACTGAGAGAGGGGAGGGGATGAGAGAGGGAGAGGATGTGAGCGAAAAGGAGGGAAGGGGGTGAAAGAAAGATGGTGAGAATGAGAGAGGGTCTGAGAACGAAAAAAAAGTGCGTGTGTGTGTGTGTATGAGAAGGGTGAGAGAGAGGGGAGGGGATGAGAGAGAAGGGGGTGAGAGAAAGATTGGAGGGGATGCGAGAGAGAGGGGAAGGGAGGAGAGAGAGGGAGGGGGTCTGAGAGAGAAAGAGAAAGGTGTGTGTCAGAGAGAGAGCGAGATAAGAGAGAGAAGGGTGTGTGAGAGAGAAAAGGTTGTGTGTGAGAGAGGGGCTGAGAGGGAGAAAGGAGCGAGAGAGAGAGAGAGAGAGAGAGAGAAGGGGATGAGTGAGGTGCAAGTGTGAGAGGGGGAATTGAGAGAGAAGAGGGGATGAGATAGAGAGAGGGGTTGAGAGAGAAAGAGGGGTGAAAGAAAGGTGGTGCGAACAAGAGAGGGGTTGAGAGAGAAGGGTATGAGAGAAAGAGAAAAGTGTGTGAGAGAGGGGGTGAGCGGGAGAGAGGGGAGGGGATGAGAGAGAGAAGGGTGTGGGAGAGAGAGAGAATGGGGGTGTGAGAGAGGGGCTGAAAGAGAGAGAAAGAAGGATATGAGAGAGAAGGGGTGAGAGACAGAAAGGGATGAGGGGGGGGGGGTGAGAGAGAAGAGGGTGAGAAAGAGAAAGATTTGGGGAGGGGTGAAAGAAAGGTGGTGAGAGAGAAAGAGGGGAGGGGGTGAGAGAGAGGTGGTGAGAAAGAGAGAGAAGGGTGTGTAAGAGAGTGAAGGGGATGAGAGCAAGAGAGGGGGTTCCTCTCCCTCCCCGCCCCATACTACACCAGGAGATTCCCCCATCCACTCCTAAAATGCATACTTTAAGCTGAATAAGCATATCTCCAGGGTTCCCTGATCACTACATCAGTCGTGGTGAAGGAGTCCGTGTTCAGTCATGCCACATAATATTATGACAAAGTAATGTGCACAAAACCCAAGGTATGGTGAACAGTGGTAAGGCTAATGAGTGAAAGTCTCTCTGTTAAAGGTAATGGTGAACAGTCATGAGGCAAATGGGTGAAAGTCTCTCTATACAGGCCCAGATGTGAGTACAAATATATCACTGGTATTGCAATGGTGCTGTACACACATAGATGTGTGAGCGTGATCCCGGGGGACTATAGGCATTCAATGGGGTACTCTTACCAGCAGGAATGGACACACATACCATACGGCAGTGAGTCAGATACGCTTGTGATTCTCCCGTTAGATGTAGGAAGGCAGTTCCAGGTCCTGAAGGCACACAGTTTGGCTATAGGCACTCGACCATGGGATATCGACAGATTATCCCGGGGTAGACACACGGTAAAAGAATATCTCCAACTCGTCCGGGATCACGAATGGTGGAATATAATGTAAAAAATAGGAAAAAAGTGCTCCATATAGTGCAGATCAACCAATAATGTTTTATTGGCATAAAATCTCTCAACAAAGGAGTTTAAAAAAGGCAACAGTCCAACAAAGGATATGAAGGCATAAAAACAGTAAAGGGCAATGTGGAAATCTCAAATAAGCAAGCCCTACGCGTTTCGACGCTAGTGGTCATCAACAGGGGAATCATTTAGTGATTCCCCTGTTGATGACCACTAGCGTCGAACCGCGTATGTCAATCCGCCCCTGCACTGACCTCACAGCTCCTCCTCCCATTGTCCCCCCAACTGGAGTTAGAGAATTATATGACACCACACTGACTTCAAAGCTCCTTTATCAAAAGTCCCTCTATCCAGAGTCAGAGAATCCTATGACATCACATTAACCTCGCAGCTCCTCCTTCCAATGTTCCTCCATTCAGAATTGGGAAATCCTATGACATCACACTGACTGCACACCTCCTCCTAATGTTCCTCCATTCGGAATCAGCAAATCCTATGACATCACACTGATCTCACAGCTTCTCCTCTCAACTCTCTCCATCTGGCTCCTTCCTTCCTTATTCAATGGTCTTAGGATGTGAGCGAGCCCTTTACATCCTAACAAGCAAAGCAGGTCAGCTGGTCCTGTGTTGTGTGTAATGAAGCCAGAATTCCTCATGACAAGCTATAAACCTACAGAGTGTGGTGGTCCTGTGTGGGTAAATTATATCTCAGCCTGAAGTGGGGCTTTAATAAAATGGAGACCTGAACTGTGAGGTGAGGAGGATTCTGGGAAGGTCATTTGATTTTAGTATTTGTGTTCAAATCTACAGTTTTCCTTCTGTGAAGTCTGGAGATCATATGACCATCACAGTGCCTCCACCTCCCTCCCTGATAGAATAGAGAAATAAAAAGAAGATTCTAGAAATCACTAGTAAGATCGCTGAGCTGCTGACAGGAGAGGTGAGCGGTGCCGGGAATTCTGGGACATTATCCAGTAACAGACAAGGGATGTGTCTGGATGGTGACTGTATCATTGTGTGTGTCAGGTTCCTATAAGGTGTCAGGATGTCACTGTCTATTTCTCCATGGAGGAGTGGGAGTATTTAGAAGGACACAAGGATCTCTACAAGGACGTCATGATGGACAATCAGCTGCCCCTCACATCACCGGGTAAGAGGAGACTTTATCGTAAAGGAGAGAGCAGTACGGAGGCTCCACCTAGATCCCCCATCATCTGATAAACACATAGAAACAATGTATTCAGTCAGTGTGTGTGTTTCCTACAGATGGATCCAGTAATGGGAACCCACCAGAGAGATGTCCCCGTCCTCTGTATTCCCGGGATTCCACACAGGAAGATCACACCATCCCCCACCATCATCAGGTAGATGAGGAACAATTACTGATAGTATCTTTAGGATCTGTAAATTACCAGTATTGTTACAATTGATGTCATTTTTATTATATATTCAGAGTGGAAACCTGAGAGATTCTAAAGTTGCTGTTAAAGAAGGGATAAAAGAGGAGGATGATGAGGATGGGGTGATGGAGGAGTCAGAGTTTCTAAAAGGACACAAAGATCTGTACCAGGACACCATGGTGGAGTCATCCAGCTACAGGAACCCACCAGAGAGATGTCCCCGTCCTCTGTATTCCCGGGATTCCACACAGGAAGATCACACCATCCCTCACCATCATCAGGTAGATGATTGACAATTATTGGTAGTTCTGATTTATACACCACTTGTTTGTTACAATGAATGTTTTATTATATCGTTCAGAGCGGAAGCCTCGGGGATTATAATATTGTTGTTAAAGAAGAATATACAGAGGAGGATGAGGAGTATGGAGTGATGGAGGAGTTTTCAGAAGGACACAAGGATATGATGGAGCCACCTAATACCAGGAACCCACCAGAGAGATGTCCCTGTCCTCTGTATTCCTGGGATTCCACACAGAAAGATCACACCATCCCTCAACGTTACAAGGTTGGTGGGAAATGTTCGTGCATCTATAACTTGTAGAGACTATGGGGTTGATTTACTAAAGGCAAATCCACTCTGCATTACAAGTGCACTGCAAGTGCACTTGGAAGTGCAGTCGCTGTAGATCTGAGGGGAAGATCTGAAATGAGGGGAAGCTCTGCTGATTTTATCATCCAATCATGTGCAAGCTAAAATAAAATAAAAATGTATTTCCTTGCATGTTCCCCCTCAGATCTACAGCGACTGCACTTGAAAGTGCACTTGTAGTGCAAAGTGGATTTGCCTTTAGTAAATAACCCCCAATGTGTGTATTTTGTATGTGAGCTTATATTTTACAGATTATATTTTTGATCCTTTTCTTGGTTTAGGATGAAGATTTGATAAATATAAAAGTTAAGGTTAAATCAGAAGAAGAGACGTATGTGAGGGATGATGATCAGTCTATGGAGGAGGATGGAGTAACGGGGACATTTATAGAGGAGGACACTCCTACAGAGATCAGCACAGGTGGGTCTAAATATATTCCTCCACCCATTCTGCTCACTAATTGGTCTAGAGTAGGGCAAGTACTGGGTGATATCAGCCTGTAATCCCCTGGTCACTTTCCTGAGCTGTGTTCCCTGTCCCGTACTCCTGTATTACGATCTGATAATCTTCCTTCTCTGTGCTGCAGACACAATTTATGTACCGTATCTATACTATATTTGTGACTGTACCGTCCCAGCACTCAGCTTTGGTGCTTCCATCAGTATACCGCTTCCTCCAGTCTGGACATATATACCAGATATTATAGCTGATCATACAAGACTAACAAACAGCTTGTATGAAACTGAAACCCTTTATTGAAAATCAGACACATATTTTATACCCCCACAGGAGAACAGTCCCCTCCTGATCATATTACCCTAACAATACAAACTGTAACCAGAAACATAATTAACTTGAGCTAATTAACTAGTCCTTTCAACCAGCCTAGGTGACTCAATGCCCACCCAGAAAATGTTGTGATTAATCAGACAATAGATGACCCAATTAACAATGGGAGAGATATGCTTAGCAGAAAAAACATAACACCTTATTAAACAGACAATAGCAGGAAACCTACTTACAATAAACACATTATGGCAGGGGACCCCACTGGCTTGAGCAGATTACATTAACATCTACAGTCATTGCTGGTTTGAGGCATAGAGGCCCCAAATATGGACAAGAAACCTCCAGTTCCCAGAGTCTGTGTGTTTTGGGGATACTTTAATCTGAATCAGAAACAAGACCACACCACTGATCCCCCAGGCATACACCTCCCAAAGAGTAGTGTTCCCTTAAATGCCAAGACCCATAGTCAGTGGGTAGGAGGCTTGCTCCTAGTCCTCTCCAAAAGCATCTGTCCTGGTTAGGCATGTCACATTTCACCCCCATCAAAAGTGAGATAACAAGGTCCCAGACCTCCACCTGGTCTGCACCTGATGTATTCGGGCAGAGTAAACCCACACAGGTGGTCAACCTGATTTCCATTCTTGGCCGCAGGGAATTGTCATCGGTAGGTGTGGGGCAGAGGTTGTTGACTCCCTGTCCGGCTGCCAGCGCTTCAGCTGGGTGTAGAAGCTTTACTACATCAGCTTGTCGCTGGAGAGAGGGGCCTACTGTCCCTGCTCTCTGGAACTCTGCAGTTGTTGTCGGTGCTGTCCTGTTATCAAAACTGCTGCTGGGGACCCCACATAATCCGCTCTGGCTAACTGTTGGTGAAGGAGGCTGACCTCTTCCACTCCCAAACTGTGGATCTCTCGCTGGGGAGGAAGGATGACCACATTCTCTTCCGAACCGTGTATGTGCCATTTGGGAGATGAGCCGGTTGCTCCATCTCTCAGACTCCTGCACACCTGCTGTGGAGAGAGGACGGCTTCCTTCGCTCTTAAGTCACTACACTGCCATTGGGGAGGGAGGATGAACACCTCCTCACCCTTCTCCCCCTGGATCATGATCTGCTGCTGGGGAGTGACCACCACATTCTTACCTGGGCCCCCAGAACTGCGGCAGGTGTGGGACAGAGGTCTTGGACCCTCTGTCCGGTTGTCAGCACTTCAGCTGGAGAAGGTTCTTGTAACTCTACAGATGCTGCTTGCAGGAAATCCCATGTCCCTGTCAATGGTGTAGGAGAAAGGCCAGCTGCCTCTTCTTTCAGGGAGGCTGAAGCTGCTGTTGGTGCTAGGCCGAGCTCAGTGATGTTTGGCCCTGATTCCAGCTCTTCTGCTGGAGGCTCGCCAGTTTGTTTTTCCTCAGCAGAAAAGTCTATTAAATCCCCAGTCTCTGGAATTGCTGAAAGTCCATGGCACGGGCTGGTGGCACTTGGGCCCAGTGCCAACACTTTGGCAGGCTACTCATCATTGTTTCCTCCAGCCTGGATATAGATACCAGATATTATAGCTGACCATACAAGACTAGTCGACAAATAGCTTGTCTGAAACTGTAATGCTTTATTGAAACTCAGACACATATTTTATACCCCACAGGAGAACAGTCCCCTCCTGATCATATTACCCTAACAATACAAACTGTAACCAGAAACATAATTAACTTGAGCTAATGAACTAGTCACTTAAATCAGCCTAGGTGACTCAATGCCCACCCAGACAATGTTGTCATTAATCAGACAATAGGTGACCCAATTAACAATGGGAGAGGTATGCGTAAAACACATAACACCTTATTAAACAGTCAATAGCAGGAGACCCACTTACAATAAAAACATTATGGCAGGGGACCCCACTGGCTTGAGCAGATTACATTAAAATCTACAGTCATTGCTGGTTTGAGGCCCCAAATATGGACATGTAACATCCAGTTCCCAGAGTCTGTGTGTTTTGAGGGAGACATGAATCTGAATCAGAAACAAGACCACTTCACTGATCCCTCAGGCATACACCTCCCTAAGAGTAGTGCTCCCTTAAGTGCCTAGGCCCATAGTCAGTGGGCAAGAGGCTTGCTCCTAGTCCTCTCCAGAAGACCCTGTACTGGTTAGGTATTCCAAAATATTTATGTAGATTCTGGGGTTCAGTTGGCACCAGAATGTTGATTTTCACCATAGGCGTCACTCGATCTAAGCAGCTGGGACATGTGCCTTGGGTCTTCTGCCCCATCCCCGGGTCTATTAAATTTTTTGGCAGAGCAATTCTACCAGAGTTACTTATTTGTTTGCTGTCTGTGCCGGGTGGAGGGATATGTCTGTATAGTTTCAGACCCAAGTCACCGAGTGCAGTCTCAGGAGATGGGAGGCAGCAGGGTGGGACCTCTGCAACTTTATTTCAGTTACTTAAACATTTAAGTTACCACTGATTACTGAAAACCAGTAACACGATTCCTGACTCTTACACTATATTATTTATATTGCACATTACATACTCCTGACTTATGCACTATATACTCTGTTGTACATTACATAATTCTTATACTGTATAGTCATAGCGGTTGTATCTTATATAATATGTTGTGCATTACATAGTCCTGACTTCCGCTCTCTACCCACTGCTATATATAAACATAATATGTATTCTCTTTAGTTACACCCATTTCCTACCAGCTGGACATTATATATCTTATGGTTTGATTGGAGCACAGACTTTTACATGTTGATAATAAATGTGATAACCTCCTCCAACTTTGGAATCTTAAACATAAAGTGCTAATGGGAGGAGTCAATAACCCAATAATGGTGGACTTCAGGATCAGTCCAGTCTTCATCTTGGTTGTTCTCCCCCCGTCCTCACTCTCTGACCTCTGGTGGGGCTCAGCCCCGCTGTTATTCATGACTAAATCATGGACTAAATAAGGAAGTGCAGGACTTCTTGTGTTGGGAAGATGGCAATGAGTGATAGAGGGGGTGGAGACACTCATCCTTTAATCCCCTCATCACTGTCACTCCTGAAAAAGACAGTTCTCGTTGTTTCCTCACTCTCTGACTAAGGTCCATGATAACTTGTAGGAGATTCAGAGGACCCATTTACTAGTTACATTGAGGATGGAATTGTAAGATCCTCAGAGACAAAGCTGCCTGATGTGGGCGGAGTCCTGATTTAGGGGAACCAATCTGCTCATGTCTAGTAATAATCTTTTTCTTTCTATTTTAGTAGATGGACGGGAGATGAGGAAAACCTCAGAGGATTGTCTCACTTTGTCTCCAGACTGTAAAGTAGAAGATGAGGACATCACACAGTATAGTCCAGGAGAAAACCCGACTACCTCAAATGTCCATCTGGCACCACACAGTGTAGATGGACCATCGTATTCCTCTTATCCTGAGGAACCTCAGACTGAGAGGGACGGTGCCGTCCTTCCAACAGAGAAGAGGTTTTCCTGTACTGAGTGCGGGAAAGGTTTTTCGAAGAAGTACAATCTTTCCATACATCAGATATTGCACACAGGGGAGAAACCGTTTTCCTGTCTTGAATGCGGGAAATGTTTTTCACAGAAGTCCAATCTATCCAGACATCGGAGAATGCACACAGGGGAGAAGCCGTATTCCTGTACTGAGTGCGGAAAATGTTTTGTACAAAAATCTGATTTTGTCTCACATCAGAGCTCTCACATGGGGGTGAAACCATATTCCTGCCCTGAGTGTGGCAAATGTTTTTCACATAAGTACAGTCTTAACAAACATCAGATATTGCACACAGGGGAGAAGCCGTATTCCTGCCCTGAGTGTGGGAAACATTTTTTAGAAAAATTCAGTCTTAACGTGCATCAGAGATTGCACACGGGAGAAAAGCCGTATTCCTGTCCTGAGTGCGGCAAATGTTTTGTACTAAAATCAGTACTTGTCAGACATCAAAGGTCTCACGCAGAAGAAAAGCCATATTCCTGTCCTGAGTGCGGCCAATGTTTTTCACAGATGTCCACTCTTTACAGACATCGGAGATGTCACACGGGAGAGAAGCCGTATTCCTGTCCTGACTGTGGAAAAAGTTTTTCACAGAAGTCTAATCTTTACATACATCAGAGATTGCACAAGAGATAGAATCTGTACTCCTGTCTTGAGTGCAGGAAATGTTTTTCACAGAAGTGATATCTTTTCACACATCGGAGGTCTCACGCGGGGGAGAACCAACTTTCCACTTTACTCTCTGAAGTCCTATCTTCCAGTACATCAGAGATCCCACACAATTGGAAATGTCTTCTATATGAATGTTGCTGGACATCACAGCTCTCATGTGGGGAAGAAGCACACCCTGATATACACCTCAGATATACTCCATGGCTGATCTTCATCATGTAAGAAACAGTTCATAAGGAGATCAGAGATCACCAAAGACATGGATGAAGTTGTGTACCATGATGGCCATTGATAGCAGTAGAAAGATAAAAATGGAGTCATTACTTTTTATCCCTTTTGCAAGCTTTAGCCACTAGATGGAGGTGACGATCATAGGAAATCATGGTGTTACGTTCCGGCCAAATTTTATCGCAACTGGGCAAATGCTTTTCACAGTCGTCCAACAAATTTTCTGTTTATTAACCCATTAGTTTACTGTTTCAGATATGGTTTGAGCTCATACTCATGCACTTAGGAGTACAGTAGACATTGAAGTACATAGGTTAATTAGGCCAACAAAATTTAACCAACCATTGACTTAAAGCGGAGTTTCCCCACCGAAAATATATATATATTTTTTAAAGTTAGCAGGTACAAATACTGCAGCTGCTGATTTTTAAATTATGGACACTTACCTATACAGGGTGCCCGCGATGTCCTCACACGAAGCCGATCTGTCTCTCGGGTGGAGGCGCCGCCATCTTCGGTAAGGGAATCGGGAAGTGAAGCCTTGCGGCTTCACAGCCTGGTTCCCTACTGCGCATATGCGAGTCGCGCGTTCTCACTGGTCCCTGCTATCTTCTGGGACCTGTGTGTCTCCCAGAAGACAGCGGGGGGGGGGAGGGCGGAGGAGGTGCTGGACATTGTGTAGATCACCGCGGAGCCTGCGGTGATCTATGGCCGGAAGTGGAAGCAAATACCTGGATTACTGGATTATACAGGTATTTGTTCCCCCCCTCCTCCCTGAAAGGTGCCAAATGTGACACTGAAGGGGGGGAAGAATCTGATCAGCGGAAGTTTCATTTTTGGGTGGAACTCTGCTTTAAAACTCAAAATACCAATTTTGGCTATTAAATCGAATTGAGAATCATAAACATTAGCCCCATCTTGTAGCCAAATGTAGTTTTACTGTCTCTCACATTATTGTGTTGATTATAGAGCCATCTATTGGATGTTCACTACAATTGCAGTGTATTCTTTTCAGAAACAGGAAGTGCTTTGTATTTGTTAATAAAGTTTCACCCTCACATCAGTCAGAACCATTTTGCAGAGCACATCAATGAAGCTCTTCTCCTTTTCCCTTTAATACACATATGCTTGTAAGTCTATTTATCATTTGTTGAAGTTTATGACATACAGTGTATCTGGAAAGTATTCACAGCGCTTCACTTTTTCCACATTTTGTTATGTTACAGCCTTAAATGGATTAAATTCATTATTTTTCTCAAAATTCTACAAACAATACCCAATAACGACAACGTGAAAAAAGTTTGTTTGAAATCTTTGCAAATTTATTAAAAATAAAAAATGGAAAAAATCCCATGTACACAAGTATTCACGGCCTTTGCCATGACACTCCAAATTGAGCTTAGGAGCATCCAGTTTCCACTGATCATCCTTGAGGTGTTTCTACAACTTGATTGGAGTCCACCTGTGGTAGATTCGGTTGATTGGACATGATTTGGAAAGGCACACATCTGTCTGTATAAGGTCCCACAGTTAACAGTGCATGTCAGAGCACAAACCAAGCCATAAGGTCCAAGGAATTGTCTGTAGACCACGGAGACAGGATTGTATGGAGGCACAGATCTGGGGCAGGGTAAAAAAACATTTCTGCAGCACTGAAGGTCCCAATGAGCACAGTGTCCTCCATCATCTGTAAATGTAAGAAGTTTGGAACCACCAGGACTCTTCCTAGACTGGGCCGCCCAGCCAAACTGAGTGATCGGGGGAGAAGGGCCTTAGTCAGGGAGGTGACCAAGAACCCGATGACCACTCTGACAGAGACCTCCAGCGTGTCTCTGCGGAGAGATGAGAACCTTCCAGAAGAACAACCCTCCCTGCAGCACTCCACCCATCAGGCCTGTATGGTACAGTGGCCAGGCGGAAGCCACTCCTCAGTAAAAGGCACATTACAGCCCGCCTGGAGTTTGCCAAAAGGCACCTGAAGAATTCTCACACCATGAGAAACAAATTCTCTAGTCGGATGAAAAAAAGATTGAACGCTTTGGCCTGAATGGCAAGTGTCGTGTCTGGAGGACACCAGGCACCGCTCATCACCTGGCCTATACAGTCCCTACAGTGAAGCAAAGTGGTGGCAGCATTATGCTGTGGGGATGTTTTTCAGCGGCAGGAACTGGGAGACTAGTCAGGATCGAGGGAAAGATGAATGCAGCAATGTACAGAAACATCCTTGATTAAAACCTGCTCCAGAGCACTCTGGACCTCAGACTGGGGCGAAGGTTCATCTTCCAACAGGACTGCGACCCTAAGCACAAAGCCAAGATAACAAGAGTGGCTATAGGACAACTCTGTGAGTTGGCCAGAGCCCAGACTTGAACCCGATTGAACATCTCTGGAGAAATCTGAAAATGGCTGTGCACCGACACTCCCCATCCAACCTGATGGAGCTTGAGAGGTCCTGCAAAGAAGAATGGGAGAAACTGCCCAAACATAGGTGTGCCAAGCTTGTGGCATCAAACTCAAAAAGACTTGAGGCTGTAATTGGTGCCGAAGGAGCTTCAACAAAGTATTGAGCTGTGAATACTTATATACATGGAATTTAGTTTTTTTTTTTGTTTTGTTTTTTTATAAATTGCAAAGATTTCCAACAAACTTCTTTCATATTGTCATTATGGGGTATTGTTTGTAGAATCTTGAAGAAAATAATGAATTTAATCCATTTTGGATTCTGTAACATAACAAAATATGGACAAAATGAAAGTGCTGTGAATACTTTCCAGATGCACTGTATCTGGATTGAAATGCTATGTATTTTTCTGTGGGATTTGAAGGTGTGCTGTCTGCAAAGGAAATGTGTTTATTGTATGCATGTAAAAGAGACTTGTGTAAAAGCATATTGTAACCACAATTTATGTGATTGTATTGCAGTATTACAGAACTATTCACAGAAGTAAATTCAGTTATGGAATGAAACATAGTGCTGGTTTTGTCAGTTTTGTTCGCTAACTGTCAGTTAAGAGTAATGCCCCGTACACGCGGTCAGATTTTCAGACGGAAAATGTTTCGATGGGAGCTTTTTGTTGGAAACTCCGACCGCGTATAGGCTCCATTGGACATTTTCCATCGGAATTTCCAAAAATTTGAGATCTGATTCTCAAATTTTCCGACAACAAAATCCGTTGTTGGAAATTCCGATCGTGTATACAATTCCGACGCACAAAGTTCCACGCATGCTCGGAATCAAGCAGAAGAGACGCACCGGCTATTGAACTTCATTTTTCTCGGCTCGTCGTACGTGTTGTACGTCACCACGTTTTTGACGTTCGCAATTTCCGACCAACTTTGTGTGACCGTGTATATGCAAGACAAGTTTGAACCAAAAATCCATGAATTTTGTTGTCGGAATGTCCAATCAATGTCCGATCGTGTGTACGGGGCATTAGTAGGACAGCACAGTAAAAAAAACAGAGTGGGGAAAATAATTATTTGATCTCCTGCAGATTTTGTAAGTTTGCCCACTTATAAAGAAATAAAGGGTCTATAATTTTTTTATTATAGGTGTATTTTAAGTGATAGATACAGAATATCAACCAAAAATCCAGAAAAAACACGATACAAATGTTATAAATGAAGTTACAGTTCAGTGAGTAAAATAAGTGTTTGATCCCCTACCAAGCAACAATAATTCTGGCTCCTACAGACTGGCTACAGTATGTGCTCATGTGGTACACAGATTAGTCCTGTCAATTTAGTAAGGTGCTCCTAACGACAACTTATTAGGTTTATAAAAGACACCTGTCCACAGAATCTCTTTCTTCCATTCAAATCTCACAATCATGGGCAAGACCAGAGCTGTCAGAGGACATCAGGGACAAGATTGTAGACCTGCACAAGGCTGGAATGGGCTACAAGATCATCAGCAAGAAGCCTGGTGAGAAGAAAACGGTTGGAGTGATTATTCACAAATGAAAGAAATACAAAATAACCATCAATCGTCTTCGGTCTGGAGCTCCATGCAAGAGTTTGCCTCATGTGGTAGGAATGATCATGAGAAAAGTGAGGGATCAGCCGAGAACTACACGGGAGGAGCTTGTGAATTATCTCGAGGCAGTTGGGACAGTCACCAAACCATTGGTAATACAATACACCGCCATGGATTGAAATTCTGTAGCACCCGCAAGGTCCTCCTCCTCAAGAAGGCACATGTACAGGCCCATCTTAAGTTTGCCAGTGAACTTCTAAATGATTCAGAGGAGGATTGGGAGAAGGTGTTGTCAGATGAGATCAAAATTGAGCTGTTTGGCATTAACTCAACTCGCCGTGTTTGGAGGAAGAAAAATGCTGACTATGACCCTACAAACACCATCCCTACAGTCAAGCATGGTGGGGGAAACATTATGCTTTGAGGCTGTTTCTCTGCTAAAGGTACAGGCCAACTTTGCCGCATTGAGGGGCCAATGGATAGGGCCATGTATTGTAAAATCTTGGATGAGAACCTTCTTCCCCCAAAACACTGAAGATGGGTCTTCCAGCATGACAATGGCTAAAAACATACCGCTAAGGCAACAAAGGAGTGGTTTAAGAAGAAGCACATTAAGGTCATGGAGATGTCTAGCCTGTCTCCAGACCTTAATCCTATAGAAAATTTATGGAGGGAGCTGAAACTTTGAGTTGCCAAGCAACAGCTAATAATCCTTAAGGATTTAGAGAAGATCTGTAAAGAAAAGTGGACCAAAATCCCTCCTGAGATGTGTGCAAACCTGGTAATCAACTACAAGATACGTATTACCTCTGTGTCTGTCAACAAGTGTTTCTCCACCAAGTACTAAGTCATGTTTTGCTTGGGGAACATTTGTATCTTGTGTTTTTTCTGGATTTTTGGTTGATATTCTGTCGCCTGTGACCCCTTTCACACTGGAAGACTTCCCTAAAATCTCTAGCAAAGACAACCTTAGGATAACTTGGCGACATGTTGTTGGAGGTCAATGCAGCCAAGACTGAAGGCCACTTACCAGAATCGGGATACCTTGACACAGCATGTGGGATTATACCAGTAGTTGAAACGTTCCCATGTAGTAATTTTTTTTTTAAGGCTCTAAGTACATGGAAGATCATTACGTCTCCTTCCCACCATTAAGTTTCTTCACCCGGTTTATTGCTAGCTAAGCAAAGACTAGAAACGACCCAGTAAATACATAGAAGGTAGAAAGAAAAACACGGTAACAAACCATTAGTGTGACGGAGTCACTTTGGTCGGGGAGGGGCCTGTGGAACCCAAAATCCCTTGGGGTGGTTGGGAAAACCTTGTTTCAGCTCCCCATGCACCTCCTATGTCTAAGTCACCATGTGTCTCTAAAAGGGGCACAGGCTGACCGAGAAATCCAGTCTGATCTGTACTAATCGGACTCACTGTGTTTGTGCGTGTGTATGTATGTATATTTTTATATATATATATATATATATATATATATATATATATATATATATATAATGTCTGCCTTGGATATTATGGGATGCGTATGTAGATTAGCGGTGAGATTGGTGGGGGCGAATTCCTCCAAAAGCTCTCACTGCTGTTTGGACAGTCTACCCTGCCCGGAATGCAAAGGTGGGGAGGTTGTCCAGAGTATTACCTGTGTACCTGTGTTTTCAAATCTCGGAATACAGAGAACGGATGCTGAATGTCTCAGAAGTTCCCTGGGCACTGGAAGATTTGGAGTTTCTAGACAATCAGGAAGTGGAGCTGGAGATTGCCTACAGACAGCTGCTACATTCTGCTCAGAGCAGGTCTGGGCTCCCTTTGCCTGGGACTATTGGGAAATACCAGCTGACAACGCTGAAATCCTGGCTGAAGAGTTGGCAATGTGACAGAGTAACAGTGTGCTGTGCCAACCTGCCCCTGAAGCTATGGACACAGAGGTCTTATGGCAGATGCAGCAAGTGCTGACTGACCTTGATGATCCTGTTTCTGCATGGGATGATCTTGGATGGAGGAATGCGTCTTTTCAGCAGCTGGATGAGGGTACGAGAGATGGAGCAGTCAGCTCATCTCTCCAGCCACAGACCACAGAATGTATGGATTTAATTGACTGTTCATGAGAGGATATTATAGATTATGAGTCACCTGCCAAAGTGTTGGCACTGGGCCCAAGTGCAACCAACCCGTGCCTTGGAATTTCCTCAATTCCAGAGACTTTTGAATTAATCTACTTTTCTGCTATGGAAGAACAACCGAGTGAGCCTCCAGCAAAAGAGCTAGCATCAGGGCAGAACATCACAGAGCTCTGCCCAGCAGCATCTGTGGAGTTACAAGGAACTTCCCCAGCTGAAGCACTGTCCACTGGACAGAGGGTCCAAGACCTCTACCCCACATCTGTGGCAGTTTCAGAGGTTCAGGGTGAGAAGGTGGTGGTCACTTCCAAGCAGCAAATTAGAATACAGGGGGAGAAGGTAGGGGAGGTGTTCGTTGTCCCTCCCCAACAGTCGGCCAGGGTGGAGGAAGCAGTCTTTTCTTCACAGCAAAGATCCGTGCACCTAGGGGACAGTACAAGAGACATGTTGTCCCAGCAGCCAGATGAGGAAACAGAAGAGGAAGCAGCCGGCTCACCTCCCCAATGGCAGCTACACAGTTTGGGAGTGGAGCAATCCAGCCTCCTGCCCCAATGGTTAGCTGAAGTGGATGAAGTGCTGGCAACAGGGCAGAGTGCTACCAACCTTTGCTCAGCACTGGCAACAACTGTGGAGTTCCAGGGAGCCTGGGCAGTCAGCCTAGATCCCCAACAGCATGATGGAGTGAGCCCAGCCACCCTGTCTTCTCTCCAGTGGCTGAAAGTCATCCAGGGAGAAGGGCCAGTCCAGGCCTCTCCCCAGTGGCGGATATGTTCTCTAAGAGAGGCAGAGGTTGGCTGGGTGAGTAATGCTCTGTTTGGGACAATTTGTGGGTACCGGCATTGGGGGACTGGAACTACTGACTAACTTCGGAGTCAACCTGTCTGGGGTCTCCTCCTGTGTTAGTCTGCTGCCGAAAGAGGAGGAGAGATGTGATGGAGTCACTTTTGGCGGGGGGGGGGGAGCGTGGAACCCAGAATCCCTTGGGGTGGTTAGGAAAACCTTGCTTCAGCTCCCCATGCACCTCCTATGTCTAAGTCACCCTGTGTCTCTAATAGGGGCACAGGGTGACTGAGAAATCCAGTCTGATCTGTACCAATCGGACTCACTGTACAGCCACACTGGAATGTTGTGTGTGTGTGTGTGTGTGTGTGTGTGTGTGTGTGTGTATGTATATATATATATATATAGTATATTGTCTCATTTTGTTGTGTACTCTTTGCTGGGTCGTTTTGGGTGTGGCTGTAATCCAATGTTCTATTGTGTCTGTCTGCCTTGGATATTATGGGATGTGTATGTAGATTAGCTGTGAGATTGGTGGGGGCGAATTCCTCCAACAGCTCTCACTGCTGATTGGACAGTCTACCCCGCCCAAAATGACAAGCTGGGGGGATTGACCAGAGTATTACATGTGTATCTGTGTTTTCAATAAACAGTCCATGTTCAGCAACCAAACGAGTATTGTCTTGTTTGTTGTTATCAGCAGTTGGAATATCTGATATCTATATTCAGACTGGGAGGAAGCGGTATATGACGAAAGCACTCAAGTGGAGTGTGGGACGTTTCGTTACAATTAGAGTCAATCAGAAAGACAGAGGTGTCAGCCACTGATGTAGCTTAACAGCTTAACAACTCTCAAAAGATGTCCATGGACCCAGACAGTTCATACCCATTCCATAAAAAAAAAAAACACACCCACTGTCAAAGTTCTGTGGATTCAGAGACAAGCACACTGATGAAAGTAAAGCTTGCCCAAAAAAAATGCTATCTGCTTCAGATGTGCATCCACCATTTAGGTTGGGTCAGTTGGAGAAGTATACTTAGGTGGAGCTCCCACACCAGCAGTTGTGACAGACTGCCTGACACCCCGACTGGGTATTTCCACCAAATTATTGTTGCAGATGCAACAGCTTTCAGCTTAGACTATTTACTGCAGTTCCCAAACAGGACACTAGATGTCGCTAATGCTCAGTGATATGCTATGCTATACATTTTTCTATGATATGTTGTATTTCCTGTATGTAATGCTGTACTGTCTGTGTTTTTCTTACAATGTGAGGTGACATTTTAACCAGTGTCGTTATGTTCCAATAAAGAAGCCAGTTCCACAACGTCTAATCTGAATTGACTCTGCTGCACCCAGCAATCGTACTCTGCAACAGGTTATGGGCCCAGTGTCCGGATATGGTTGCCACCTGTCCGGGATTCACCCGGACAGTCCGTTTTTTACATCCTCTGCCCGGGTTTTTGACTGCCTGTCACCCGGACACCAGCCACCAGGGCACCCTCAAAAATACTTATAACACCCCCAAAGAAGCTTAATCAAAATTTAGGATCCATAACATGTATCAGAATGTCACATATCTTTACATATATGTAACTGTCTTGATGGAAACAGCCCTAATTACAAGGGACTTCTTTCTCTCTGTGGAGGGATACAGAACCTCCTGGCCGCATTTGCCGATGCTCTGCTTCTAGTCCCGGCTACTGGAGCCCTGTCAGGACTGTTCACAGACTAATCTAGTAGAGAGAGCTGTGAATGTGTGTGGGCGGGCAGAGGAAGGAGCTGCACGGAGTGTGAGAGGACAGCAGGACAGAGAGGGGAGGAGAGAAGAGAAGAGAAGCTGGCTGCCCATTACCAGACTACATTCATATGTATGTATTTATCTCACAGTATGTTGTGTCAAGTGTATTTATGCCTGTTTGTGTGTATCTCAGTGTGTGTGTATATGTATATAATTGAGTATATGTGCAATATATATATATCTAAGTGTTTGTTGTATGTATCTGAGTGTGTATATCCCTCCCCTCCTCTGTGTCACCCCCCTCCTCTGCAACACCCCCCCTCCTCTGTGACACCCCCCCCCTCCTCTGCAACACCCCCCCCCTCCTCTGTGTCACCCCCCTCCTCTGTGTCATCCCCCCTCCTCTGTGTCATCCCCCCCTCCTCTGTAACACCCCCCTCCTCTGTGTTATCCCCTCCTCTGTGTCATCCCCCCCTCCTCTGTAACACCCCCCTCCTCTGTGTTATCCCCCCCTCCTCTGTGTCATCCCCCCCTCCTCTGTAACACCCCCCTCCTCTGTGTTATCCCCTCCTCTGTGTCGTCACCCCCCCTCTGTGTCGTCACCCCCCTCCTCTGTGTCGTCACCCCCCTCCTCTGTGTCATCCCCCCCTTCTCTGTGTCACCCCCCCCCCCCCCTCTGTGTCGTCCCCCCCCCTCCTCTGTAACACCCCCCTCCTCTGTGTCATCCCCCCCTCCTCTGTGTCACCCCCTCCTCTGTGTCACCCCCCCTTCTCTGTGTCACCCCCCCCCCCTCTGTGTCATCACCCCCCCTCCTCTGTGTCATCCCCCCCTCCTCTGTGTCACCCCCCTCCTCTGTGTCATCCCCCCCTCCTCTGTGTCATCCCCCCCTCCTCTGTGTAACACCCCCCTCCTCTGTGTTATCCCCTCCTCTGTGTCATCCCCCCCTCCTCTGTAACACCCCCCTCCTCTGTGTTATCCCCTCCTCTGTGTCGTCACCCCCCCTCTGTGTCGTCACCCCCCTCCTCTGTGTCGTCACCCCCCTCCTCTGTGTCATCCCCCCCTTCTCTGTGTCACCCCCCCCCCCTCTGTGTCGTCCCCCCTCCTCTGTAACACCCCCCTCCTCTGTGTCATCCCCCCCTCCTCTGTGTCACCCCCCCCTCCTCTGTGTCACCCCCCCTTCTCTGTGTCATCCCCCCCCCCTCTGTGTCATCCCCCCCTCCTCTGTGTCATCCCCCCCTCCTCTGTGTCATCCCCCCCCCTCCTCTGTGTCACCCCCCTCCTCTGTGTCATCCCCCCCTCCTCTGTGTCACCCCCCCCTCCTCTGTAACACCCCCCCTCCTCTGTGTCACCCCCCCTCCTCTGTGTCATCCCCCCCTCCTCTGTGTCACCCCCCTCCTCTGTGTCACCCCCCTCCTCTGTGTCACCCCCCTCCTCTGTGTCCCCCCCTCCTCTGTGTCATCCCCCCTTCCTCTGTGTCACCCCCTTCCTCTGTGTCACCCCCTCCTCTGTGTCACCCCCCCTCCTCTGTGTCGTCACCCCCCTCCTCTGTAACACCCCCCCTCCTCTGTAACACCCCCCCTCCTCTGTAACACCCCCCCTCCTCTGTGTCACCCCCCTCCTCTGTGTCAACCCCCCCCTCCTCTGTGTCATCCCCCCCTCCTCTGTGTCACCCCCCCCCCCCCCTCCTCTGTGTCACCCCCCCTCCTCTGTGTCATCCCCCTCCTCTGTCATCCCCCCCCCTCCTCTGCAACCCCCCCCTCCTCTGTGTCATCCCCCCTCCTCTGTGTCGTCACCCCCCCTCCTCTGTGTTGTCATCCCCCCTCCTCTATGTCATCCCCCCTCCTCTGTGTCACCCCCCCTCCTCTGTGTAAGCTCCCCCTTCCTCTGTGTCAGCTCCCCCTCCTCTGTGTCAGCCCCCCTTTTTCTCTGTCACACACTGTTTCAGCCTCTCACTCACCCCCACCCTCTCTATCATCCCCATCCCTCTCACCCCCACCATCTCACCCCACCCCCACTCTCCCCCCTCTCTCTCCCCTCTCTCTCCTGCCTCCTCCCCCCTTTCTCTCACCACCGCCTCTCTCTCACCTCCTCCTCTTACCTTCCCCTTTCTCACCTCCCTCCCCCACCTCTTTCATTCCTCAGGGGATGGGGGCCCCATGAGTATAGCTGTATGGGGCCCCAATAATTACTAACAGCAGCCTTGTGAGTGAGTGCACCAGTTCAGATGTGTCCTGAATCCTGTGTCTTGCCGACACACTTCTCCCCAAGGCTCCCACACAATGGAAGGAAGGAAAACAGCACTACAATAGAGGAGCTCCACCCCCAAACTCCGCCTCCCACACTTCCTGGCTTGAAGCGGCTCTCGGTAAGGCAGTCCAATGGGGGTTTTTCGGGGCAGGGGACACTGATGGGTGGGTTCCCTGATCTAATCGGGGGGGGGGGGGACCGATATAAGGGAAGGTAGTCTGTGGGGAGGGAGGTGGACGATGTCAGTAGGGCAGAGGACGGTGTCAGTAGGGCAGAGGACGGTGTCAGTAGGGCAGAGGACGGTGTCAGTAAAGCAGTGGACGGTGTCAGTAAGGCAGAGGACGGTGTCAGTAGGGCAGAGGACGGTGTCAGTAGGGCAGAGGACGGTGTCAGTAGGGCAGAGGACGGTGTCAGTAGGGCAGAGGACGATGTCAGTAGGGCAGAGGACGGTGTCAGTAGAGCAGTGGACGGTGTGAGTAGAGCAGAGGACGGTGTCAGTAGGGCAGAGGACGATGTCAGTAGGGCAGAGGACGGTGTCAGTAGGGCAGAGGACGGTGTCAGTAGGGCAGAGGACGGTGTCAGTAGGGCAGAGGACGGTGTCAGTAGAGCAGTGGACGGTGTGAGTAGAGCAGAGGACGGTGTCAGTAGGGCAGAGGACGATGTCAGTAGGGCAGAGGACGGTGTCAGTAGGGCAGAGGACGGTGTCAGTAGGGCAGAGGACGATGTCAGTAGGGCAGAGGACGGTGTCAGTAGGGCAGTGGACGGTGTGAGTAGAGCAGAGGACGGTGTCAGTAGGGCAGAGGACGATGTCAGTAGGGCAGAGGACGATGTCAGTAGGGCAGAGGACGGTGTCAGTAGAGCAGTGGACGGTGTGAGTAGGGCAGAGGACGGTGTCAGTAGGGCAGAGGACGGTGTCAGTAGGGCAGAGGACGGTGTCAGTAGGGCAGAGGACGGTGTCAGTAGGGCAGAGGACGGTGTCAGTAGGGCAGAGGACGGTGTGAGTAGAGCAGAGAACGGTGTCAGTAGGGCAGAGGACGGTGTCAGTAGGGCAGAGGACGGTGTCAGTAGGGCAGAGGACGGTGTCAGTAGAGCAGTGGACGGTGTCAGTAGGGCAGAGGACGGTGTCAGTAGAGCAGTGAACGGTATCAGTAGGGCAGAGGACGGTGTCAGTAGAGCAGTGGACGGTGTCAGTAGAGCAGTGGACGGTGTCAGTAGAGCAGTGGACAGTATCAGTAGGACAGAGGACGGTGTCAGTAGAGCAGTGGACAGTATCAGTAGGACAGAGGACGGTGTCAGTAGAGCAGGGGACGGTGTCAGTAGAGCAGTGGATGGTGCCAGTAGGGCAGAGGACGGTGTCAGTAGAGCAGGGGACGTTGTCAGTAGGGCAGTGGATGGTACCAGTAGTTACCATCCACACTAAGCATGACGCATTATTGCTCTCCTCCAGGTCTTTAAAATCCTGTAGTGTATACCACAAAAAAATTTGCCATGCGCCGCTAAAGTGTTCAGGTTTGGCTTGAGGAAAAGGTGGCAACCCTATGTCCGGATAAAGTCTTATGACCAGGTGCGGCCCGGCCAGAACAAAGCCTCGAATGGGAGACAGTGTGGCTGATGCGGAGATCGACATAAGTAAGTTTTCCAGTGACATCTCCTATAGACAAGTAAGTCTGTTCATATATAAAGGAGGAAAAAAAAGATGTCCGGAAACTCACAGCTTAAACTCTCAGTGGCCAAGCTGAACAATGACAATTATCAGCTATGGAAGTTCAAAGTGGAAATGCCATTATCCGGAGATGACTTGTGGGAGGTTACCACCACAGAGAGGCCACAGGATAATAATCAGGACTGGGACAAGAAAAACAGACAGGCACAGGCCACCATAAGTGGAGGATGATCAGCTCATTCATATACGCCATGAGGACACAGCGAAAGGTATGTGGGATGTACTGAAAAGACTGCATGAAAGATCCAGTTTAAACAGCAAGCTGTTTTTGCTGCGGAAACTTTACAAAATGAGACAGATCTGACGGTAGCATTTGTAAAAACCAGGCTCATAGATGAGTATCAGAGAAGAAAGAAATAAGTGCATGACTCCACAGAAACTGACACAAGAACCGCTCTTAAAGCTACAGACGCAAGATTACACAGGAAAGAGACCAGAGTGTGTTTCAGATGCCAGAAACAGGGACACATAAAGAAAGACTGTACTATATGGAAAGCAGAGCAAATGAGACAGCGTCCCTCTTATGCTAAACAAAAGGTCAAAACCACAATCAATGATCCATGGGAAGGAAACTGGAATGCCACATTCAAAACGACAGGCAACAATAAATGCCAAGGCTGGTGCATCGATTCGGGGGCAACCAGTCACATGACGAGTGATAGAAGTTTCTTCACAGAACTTGATCTGAACAACAAAGAAACTATTTATCTTGCAGATGGAAGCAAAATACATGCAGAAGGACATGGGCATGGAGCGTACACACGGTGGGATGATGCTTTAAAACAGCTAATTTGCATGGTTTTTGTCAAAAAGTCAGATCGTGTGTATGGACCTTTATACTTTCACTGTCAGAAAGGAGATCACTGATCCCAACAGTCTGGTATAATTGCAGTGTCTGGTGATGGAGCCCAGAGAGTGTTTCAGCCGTCATCACCTCACTGCCACTCTGTACAGAGTCTTGGAACCTGCAGGATGACGACCAGTGATGGCACCAACGCCGTTAAAGTAAACGCCGTTACTTTAGAGGGTAACGAGTAATCTAACTGATTACTCTTCCCCTCGCGGTAACGCGTTCCCATTACTGGGGCGGCAATTACCCGCCGCGATCGCGGAGCCGTCCGTGGCCTCGGCCTTAGGAAAGGCCGCGGCTTCGGCCTAGCTCCGGAGCGGCGGCCACCTTGGTGCACCCGATGGCCGCAGCTCCGGCCTAGCTCCGGATCGGCGGCCATCTTGGTGCACCCGCTGGCCGTTTACAATGTGATTGCTCCGTCAAATGACGGAGCGATCACTTGTAAACAAACCGGCGTCAAGATGACGCTGGTCTCCCCTCTGTGTACAGATTTGTACAGTGGAGGGGAGGGATCGGATGGCAGCAGCCATCCCTCCATACCCAGCCAATATATTACTCTGCAATACCCAGCCAATACCTTGCCAATACTCTGCAACACCCTGACAATACTCTGCAATACTCTGCCAATACTCTGCAATACTCTGCAACACCCTGCCAATACTCTGCAACACCCTGCCAATACTCTGCAACACCCTGCAATACTCTGCAACACCCTGCAACACCCTGCAATACCCTGCCAGTACTCTGCAATACCCGGCCAGTACTCTGCAATACTCTGCAACACCCTGCAATACCCTGCCAATACTCTGCAATACCCTGCCAATACTCTGCAATACCCTGCCAGTACTCTGCAATACCCTGCCAGTACTCTGCAATACCCTGCCAATACTCTGCAACACCCTGCCATACTCGGTAATACCCAGCCATACTCTGCAATACCCCGTAATACCCAGCCATACTCTGCAATACCCAGCCATACTCTGCAATACCCTGCCATACTCTGCAATACCCTGCCATACTCTGCAACACCCTGCCAATACTCTGCAACACCCTGCCAATACTCTGCCATACTCTGCAATACACGGTAATACCCAGCCATACTCAGCGATACCCAGCCATGCTCAGCCGTACCCAGCTATACTCAGCCAATATTACAGTTGGGGAGAGGACGTGTGGATATTACAGTGGGTGAGATTATGGATATTACAGTGGGGGCTTTATGGTGGTGGAATTTTTAAAGGTTTTTGCAAATTCAATTATTATTTGCTGATCCGAAAAATTATCCGATCCGTGACTCTGATCCGAGCAAAGATCCGATCCGTGAGTTTGGGTGGGACAGATGTACAGAGGGGGAACAGATATATGTGTGTGGGGGGGGGGGGGCAGACGTGTAGTGGGGTACAGAGGGGAAACAGATATATGTGTTGGGGGGGGGAACAGACGTGCAGGGGGTGCAGAGGGGAAATAGACTTGCAGGGGGGAACGTGCCCCTTGCTTACAGTAATACTAGACCCGCCCCTAAGAATATTAAAAATAAAAGTCAGTTACTTTGCTGAGTAACTAATTACTTTTCCAATGTAATAACTGAGTTACTAACTCAATTACTTTTTTGGGAGAAGTAATTTGTAACTTAACTAATTACTTTTTTAAAGATGACCAACACTGATGACGACATAATGGGACAGTATCCTGGGACTGTCCGACTCCTGCAATATGTAAGATACTTGGAAACAATGAAAAGGCTGTGTT
Organism: Lithobates sylvaticus; assembly: GCA_028564925.1. Taxonomy (NCBI): domain Eukaryota; kingdom Metazoa; phylum Chordata; class Amphibia; order Anura; family Ranidae; genus Lithobates; species Lithobates sylvaticus. The sequence continues at coordinate 585,297,153 of CM053028.1, forward strand.
CATAGTATAAGGCCTCGTGCACACGAGACCCTGTTAAACGCACGTAACACGTTTCTTGTTGCTGCAGTTCCCCCGAGTTCCACAAGATGGTGATCTCACTTATAATGAGACAGAAAGACTTTATGGAACACAGACAGGAAGTGATGTCAGGAGCAGACAGGAAGTTCCGGGTGAGAGGTGAGTCGGGAGGAAGTAGAGAGAAGACATTACTGGAAGAGGCAGCAGAGGAGGTAATAAGATCTTATTTTCTATTTACACCCAGTAACCCCCCTCCCCCGTCATGTCCGTCCTCTTCCTCCATAGTCACTGTGACGTCTTTTATCTCCAGCAGATGATGATACACACATATATAGTGTGGAAACCTAGATTAACCCCTTCAGGGGCAGAACATTTCCCCCCACTTACAGGGCCGGAATATTCTCCTCATTTTGGAGATGGGTCACCTTTCCCACCAATCACCTTCTCACCTCGCCAGTCTATACTAACAGATTATATGACTTTTATTAGGGGCAGGAGATTGGGGGGGGGGGGGGCACTATTTAGGGTGAGATGAACAGTCCTGGGTTCAGTTGTAATGTCGTTCAGTGAACTTCGAAGATGTTTGGATGCCAAACCTGAACCCTATTATCCACTTGATGTCTAGAAGATTAACCCCCCTTAATGACCTGTCCATTTTTTACATTACGGCACTGCGTTACTTTAACCACTTAAAGCGGAGCTCCACCCAATTTATAAGCAATAGCTCCCGAATATTATTTTGCTCTTTTAAATACAAAACTGACCTTTTTTGTTAATATCTACCTTTTGTTTTCATGGATATCTTGCCTATTTCTGGGTTCTGGGGATTGCAGATATGGGCGGGGTTGCTGCGGCTATGTCGACACTTCCTTTTGTGCCGCACTGTCTCCTGGGATCCCTTTTGCTTTTTCCCAGGAGTCTGTGCGGCGGCCTGGCGCGAGTTATCGCACGGTTTAGAACCTCAGTTGCCATCGCAACGGGGCGGGACTTCCGACGCCGCCGCCCGTTGTGATGGCAACCGAAGCAGGACCTCTTAAATATGAGATCTGGGGTCAAAAAGATCTCACATCTCATATTTACACTAAAATGCAATTTAAAAAAAAAAAGTATTTTTTTTCCCTAAAAAAAAAAAAAATCCTCTTAAGAGCATTGGGCAGAAGTGATGTTTGACGTCGCTTCCGCCCTCCAATGCTATGGAGTCGAGTGGGTTGACCATCTTTCCTTCACTTGGCATCCAGGCTGTGAGGGGAGCGGGCGCGATCATCTCTGCCGCTACTGACGGCTCCAGTAAGCAGGGGAGACGACCGCAGCGCGGGGGGGGGGGCGGGGCCCTCCCATACGCCCCCTTTAAAAGTGATCTTGCGGCGAACATGCCACAGAGACCACTTTTATCTGAGAGCGGAACGCCCGCTGAAGTAGAGGATACCGGGGTTATGGCAGCTAACTGCTGCCATAACAATGGTATTCCTCTTCAAACAGTTGCCGTATAATGGCGGCGGGCGGTCGGTAAGTGGCTAACTGACAATTGCATGGGCGTGCGACACTGTACCCAAATAAAGTGTAAGTCATTTTTTTCCCATAAATAGAAAAACTATTTTGAAAAAAATATATATTTTTTTACTTTCTGCTATAAAACATATCCCATTAAAAAAAAAAAAAAAAATAATGAAAAAAAAAAATCAGATGTCTTCATAAATTTAGGCCAATATGTATCCTGCTACATATTTTTGGTAAAGAGAAATCCCAATAAGCGTATATTGATAGGTTTGTGCAAAAGTTATAATCAACTGTCGGTATAGGATTGTGTATATAGAATTTTATGATTTATTTTTTTTTTTTTTTCGGTTCAACTAGATCAGTGATGGTGAACCTTTTTGAGCCCGAGTGCCCAAACTGAAATAAATACGTTGGTTTTGTGTTGCAAAGTGCCAACACTGCAATTCACGAGAGAGGGGGGCTGAACGAAAAGAGAGGGGTTGTGTGTGTGAGAGAGAGAGAGAGAGAGAGAGAGGGGGGGGGAGACAGAGAAAGTGAGGGGTGTGAGAGAGATGCTGAGAGGGAGGGGGGGCTGAGAGAGAGCGGTGTGAGAAATATGCTGAGAGACAGGGGAACAGAGAGAGGGAGGGGGGCTAAGAGAGAGGAGGGACAGAGAGAAAGGGGTGTGAGAGAGATGCTGAGAGAGAGGGGGAACAGAGAGAGGGAGAGGGGTGTGAGAGAGAGGGGGAACAGAGAGAGGGAGAGGGGTGTGAGAGAGAGAGGGGGAACAGAGAGAGGGAGAGGGGGACAGAGAGGGGTGTGAGAGAGATGCTGAGAGAGACGAGGGAACAGAGAGAGGGAAGGGGGACAGAGAGAGAGCGAAGAGGGACAGAGAGAGAGGGGTGCGAGAGAGATGCTGAGAGAGAGAGGGAACAGAGAGAGGGAGGGGTGGGGGCTGAGAGAGAGGGGGGGACAGAGGGAGGGGTGGGGGCTGAGAGAGAGGGGGGGACAGAGAGAGGGAGGGGTGGGGGCTGAGAGAGAGGGGGGGACAGAGAGAAAGGGGTGTTAGAGTGAGGGAAGGGGACAGAGAGAGGAGGACACAGAAGGGGGGCAGAAAAAGAGGGGGGATTGAGAGGAGACCTCTAGCTCTGTCCTGTACCATCTCGCGTGCCCTCATAGATGGCTCTGCGTGCCAGCTGTGGCACGCGTGCCATAGGTTTGCCATCACTGAACTAGATGGACTTGTGTCTTATTTCAACCTGACTAACTATGTAACTATGTATAATGTCTACAAACTATGGGATGCAGGGTTAATGTACAATTTTTGTTGGTTTGTAAATGTTGCTGTAGCACATTGTACAGCAAAAAGGGGGCCTAGGGCCCCCTAAAGCTGCACGATTCTGGCTAAGATGAGAATCGCAATTCTTTTTTTACAATTCTCATGGCGTAACATCATCGTTCACATTATACAAAAAAATTGGGCTAACTTTACTGTTTAGTTTTTTAAATTCATTAACCACTTAAGGACCGCCTCCTGCACATTTTACGTCGGCAGAATGGCACGGCTGGGCACATCAACGTACAGGTACGTTGCCCTTTAAGAGCCCAGCTGTGGGTCGCCGGCGCGCTTGCGACCCGGTCCTGAGCGCCGTGACCGCGGCCGCTGGACCTGCGGACCCGATCGCCGCCGGTGTCCCGCGATCGGGTCACAGAGCTGAAGAACAGGGAGAGGTATGTGTAAACAAACCTCTCCCCGCGCTTCCTAGTGAGGCTGTCACTGATCGTCTGTTCCCTGTCATAGGGAAAGCCGATCAGTGATGTCACACACCAAGCCACTCCCACTACAGTAAAAAAACACACATAGGGTTCACTTAACCCCTCCCCGCCCCCTAGTGGTTAACCCCTTCACTGCCAGTGTCATTTACACAGGAATCAGTGCATTTAAATAGCACTGATTGGTGTATAAATGACAATGGTCCCAAAAATGTCCGATGTGTCCGCCATAATGTTGCAGTCACAATAAAAAATCGCTGATCGCTGCGATTACTAGTAAAAAAAAAAATATATTAATAAAAATGCTATAAAACTATCCCTTATTTTGTAAACGCTATAACTTTTGCGCAAACCAATCAACAATCGCTAATTGCGTTTTTTTATTTTTTTATTACCAAAAGTATGTAGAAGAATACGTATCGGCCTAAACTGAGGAAAAAACATTTTTTTAATTTATTTTTTGGGGATATTTATTATAGCAAAAAGTAAACAATATTGCATTTTCTTCAAAATTGTCGTTCTATGTTTGTTTATAGCGCAAAAAATAAAAACCGCAGAGGCGATCAAATACCACCAAAAGAAAGCTCTATTTGTGGGGAAAAAAGGACGTCAATTTTGTTTTGGAGCCACGTCGCACGACCGCGCAATTGTCAGTTAAAGCGACGCAGTGCCGAATCGCAAAAAGGGCCTGGTCCTTTGGCTGCAAATTGGTCCGGGGCTGAAGTGGTTAAAGTGTATTTTTTCCAAAAAAAAATCGCGTTTGAAAGACCAAATTCAGTGTGACATAAAATATTGCAACAACTTTTATTCTCTAGGGTCTCTGCTAAAATATATACAATGTTTGGAGGTTCTAAGTAATTTTCTAGCAAAAAAAAATACAAATTTTAACTTGTAAGCAACAAGTGTCAGAAAAAGGTTTAGTCTTTAAGTGGTTAAACTGACCTCATTTACAGACCGAAGTTCATCCCTTTGATCTAAAACAGAGGTCTCCAAACTGCGGCCCTTTGCTAGCCTTTATCCGGCCCTTTGGGGCACTATTCTTCCAAATTATATGAGGCAATTTTCCTCCCACTGACAAACATCCACTGATACCAATAATGGGGCACCATTCCTCCTCCTTGGAAGGAGGAATGTGGTGCCCTTCCTTGGAAGGAGGTGGAAGATACCATCAATCATTTTAGAGAGGGTCTAAAACAGTCCAGTAATCGGAAGGAAGGTGAATACCCCCCCCCCCCCTTTCACAATGAAAAGCACAGAACAATCTTCAACGGGCATCTGGTGGCCATTGGACCTCCACAGCTGACAGTAGTGGAGTTGGGTGAATAAGGTTCAGGAGGGCAGGCTTTTCAATATAAAGCCAAGATGGAAAACATGGGGACATGACCACAAACTACCAGGAGGAACATTCACTTACATTTTTTATTTTTATTTTTTTACCAAAAGGGTAGTTGATGCTTGGAATAGACTTTCAACAGAGGTAGTGAGTCAGTCAAGAGAAAATGGTTCCTAAAATAGATCTACTGTATATACTCGAGTATAAGCAATTTTCTGCAGCAAAAAAAATAATTTCCGACCCGAATTTGGTGCCCCGTATCTCAGGGCCACTTGGTGCTAGGAACCCCAATTTGGTATGCCAACCCAGTGGATATAGCACTACAACATATCCCAAGATGGGCTTCCTAGCACCAAGTGACCCCGAGATACGGGGCCCCAAATTCGGTCAACTGTGTTCATCTGCAGCAATGCCATTTCACGACCTTTGGGTCCAGAGACCCCAAATTTTGGCTGCAGCTAGGGGGCATTTAGGAACCATTAACTACCATCCCATATGTGGTTCCTAGCACCAAGTGACCCCGAGATACGGGGGCCCCAAAGTCGGTTCGGAAAATGTAATTCTCTGCTGCAGAAAAGTGCTTGACATTTTGCGACCCGAACTTGGGGACACTTGGCTCCAGGAACCCCAAATATGGCTGCAAATGGGCACAGTGAGGCATGCAAATGGGCACAGTGAGGCTGCAAATGGGCATTGTTGACCCTCTTTTCCACTTGCAGTAGCTGCGCATTTCTCACCCTAGGCTTATACCCGAGTCAATAAGTTTTCCCAGTTGTTTGTGGTAATATTGGGTGCCTCGGCTTATATTCGGGTCGGCTTATACTTGAGTATATACGGTATACAAAAAAAGTTAACAAAAAAAATGTGTAAGGAAAAAATGGGGCAGACTTGATGGACCTCTTGGTCTTTTTTTTCTGCCATCACTCTACATTTCACGATTACATGTACTCTTGTGGCAGCAGCTTGGGCACTACCTGTATTTTAAACAACCTGAACCTCCACCACAGAGTACACTGTGAGCAGAACTGTGAGGGGGGGGGGGGGGTGAACTCTGCAGCAACAATAGTACTGTCCTTTTCCCTCCTCATTTTCAGTTGCTGCAACATACCCAGGGCTGTTTTTGCCAAGCAATAGGTGTAGAAACTCACACAGCCCCCACCCATGGGGGAGAGTAACAATGTGAAACGTTGTGTGTGCTGAGTCAATAGGTGGATGTGCCAACATTGACATGGGAGGGTCTTAAAGGGGAATTGTTAAAACCAGGAGTGTTCAGGAGTGCATTACACACAGGGTGCAGGGTTCAGGAGTGCATTATGCACAGGGTGCAGGGTTCAGGAGTGAGTTATACGCAGGGTTCAGGAGTGCATTATGCACAGGGTGCAGGGTTCAGGAGTGAGTTATACGCAGGGTTCAGGAGTGCATTATGCACAGGGTGCAGGGTTCAGGAGTGAGTTATACGCAGGGTTCAGGAGTGCATTATGCACAGGGTGCAGGGTTCAGGAGTGCATTATGCACAGGGTGCAGGGTTCAGGAGTGCATTATGCACAGGGTGCAGGGTTCAGGAGTGCATTATGCACAGGGTGCAGGGTTCAGGAGTGCATTATGCACAGGGTGCAGGGTTCAGGAGTGCATTATGCACAGGGTGCAGGGTTCAGGAGTGCATTATGCACAGGGTGCAGGGTTCAGGAGTGCATTATGCACAGGGTGCAGGGTTCAGGAGTGCATTATGCACAGGGTGCAGGGTTCAGGAGTGAATTATGCACAGGGTGCAGGGTTTAGGAGTGAATTATGCGCAGGGTTCAGGAGTGAATTATGCACAGGTTTCAGGAGTAATTTATGCACAGGGTTGAGGAGTGCATTACACACGGTTCAGGAGTGAATTATGCACAGGATGCAGGGTGCAGGAGTAAATTATGCACAGGGTTCAGGAGTAAATTATGCACAGGATTCAGGAGTGAATTATGCACAGGGTGCAGGGTTCAGGAGTGAATTATGCACAGGGTGCAGGGTGCAGGAGTGAATTATGCACAGGGTGCAGGAGTGAATTATGCACAGGGTGCAGGAGTGAATTATGCACAGGGTGCAGGAGTGAATTATGCACATGGTGCAGGGGTGAATTATGCACAGGGTGCAGGGCTCAGGAGTGAATTATGCACAGGGTGAAGTGTATAGGAGTGAATAATTTGCACAGGGTGCAGAGCTTAGGAGTGCATTATGTACCGGGTACAGGCTTCAGGAGTATGTTGCATACAAGATGCAGGGTTCAGGAGTGAATTATGCGCAGGTTTCAGGAGTAATTTATGCACAGGGTTGAGGAGTGCATTACACACAGGGTTCAGGAGTGAATTATGCACAGGATGCAGGGTGCAGGAGTAAATTATGCACAGGGTTCAGGAGTGAATTATGCACAGGGTGCAGGGTTCAGGAGTGAATTATGCACAGGATGCAGGGTGCAGGAGTAAATTATGCACAGGGTTCAGGAGTGAATTATGCACAGAGTGCAGGGTTCAGGACTGAATTATGCACAGGATTCAGGAGTAAATTATGCACAGGGTTCAGGAGTGAATTATGCACAGGATGCAGGAGTGAATTATGCACAGGGTTCAGGAGTGAATTATGCACAGGGTTCAGGAGTGAATTATGCACAGGGTTCAGGAGTGAATTATGCACAGGGTTCAGGAGTGAATTATGCACAGGGTTCAGGAGTGAATTATGCACAGGGTTCAGGAGTGAATTATGCACAGGGTTCAGGAGTGAATTATGCACAGGGTTCAGGAGTGAATTATGCACAGGGTTCAGGAGTGAATTATGCACAGGATGCAGGGTTCAGGAGTGCATTATGCACAGGGTGCAGGGTTCAGGAGTGCATTATGCACAGGGTGCAGGGTTCAGGAGTGCATTATGCACAGGGTGCAGGGTTCAGGAGTGCATTATGCGCAGGGTTCAGGAGTGCATTATGCACAGGGTGCAGGGTTCAGGAGTGCATTATGCACAGGGTGCAGGGTTCAGGGGTGCATTATGCACAGGGTGCAGGGTTCAGGAGTGCATTATGCACAGGGTGCAGGGTTCAGGAGTGCATTATGCACAGGGTGCAGGGTTCAGGAGTGCATTATGCACAGGGTGCAGGGTTCAGGAGTGCATTATGCACAGGGTGCAGGGTTCAGGAGTGCATTATGCGCAGGGTTCAGGAGTGCATTATGCACAGGGTGCAGGGTTCAGGAGTGCATTATGCACAGGGTGCAGGGTTCAGGAGTGCATTATGCACAGGGTGCAGGGTTCAGGAGTGCATTATGCACAGGGTGCAGGGTTCAGGAGTGCATTATGCACAGGGTGCAGGGTTCAGGAGTGCATTATGCACAGGGTGCAGGGTTTAGGAGTGAATTATGCGCGGGGTTTAGGAGTGAATTATGCGCAGGGTTCAGGAGTAATTTATGCACAGGGTTGAGGAGTGCATTACACACGGTTCAGGAGTGAATTATGCACAGGATGCAGGGTGCAGGAGTAAATTATGCACAGGGTGCAGGAGTAAATTATGCACAGGGTGCAGGAGTAAATTATGCACAGGGTTCAGGAGTGAATTATGCACAGGGTTCAGGAGTGAATTATGCACAGGGTTCAGGAGTGAATTATGCACAGGATGCAGGAGTAAATTATGCACAGGGTGCAGGAGTAAATTATGCACAGGGTTCAGGAGTGAATTATGCACAGGATGCAGGAGTAAATTATGCACAGGGTTCAGGAGTGAATTATGCACAGGGTGCAGGGTTCAGGAGTGAATTATGCACAGGGTTCAGGAGTGAATTATGCACAGGGTTCAGGAGTGAATTATGCACAGGGTTCAGGAGTGAATTATGCACAGGGTTCAGGAGTGAATTATGCACAGGGTTCAGGAGTGAATTATGCACAGGGTTCAGGAGTGAATTATGCACAGGGTGCAGGAGTGAATTATGCACAGGCTGCAGGAGTGAATTATGCACATGGTGCAGGGGTGAATTATGCACAGGGTGCAGGGCTCAGGAGTGAATTATGCACAGGGTGAAGTGTATAGGAGTGAATAATTTGCACAGGGTGCAGAGCTTAGGAGTGCATTATGTACCGGGTGCAGGCTTCAGGAGTATGTTGCATACAAGATGCAGGGTTCAGGAGTGAATTATGCGCAGGTTTCAGGAGTAATTTATGCACAGGGTTGAGGAGTGCATTACACACAGGGTTCAGGAGTGAATTATGCACAGGATGCAGGGTGCAGGAGTAAATTATGCACAGGGTTCAGGAGTGAATTATGCACAGGGTGCAGGGTTCAGGAGTGAATTATGCACAGGATGCAGGGTGCAGGAGTAAATTATGCACAGGGTTCAGGAGTGAATTATGCACAGAGTGCAGGGTTCAGGACTGAATTATGCACAGGATTCAGGGTGCAGGAGTAAATTATGCACAGGGTTCGGGAGTGAATTATGCACAGGGTTCGGGAGTGAATTATGCACAGGGTTCGGGAGTGAATTATGCACAGGGTTCGGGAGTGAATTATGCACAGGGTTCGGGAGTGAATTATGCACAGGGTTCGGGTGTGAATTATGCACAGGGTTCGGGAGTGAATTATGCACAGGGTTCGGGAGTGAATTATGCACAGGGTTCGGGAGTGAATTATGCACAGGGTTCGGGAGTGAATTATGCACAGGGTTCGGGAGTGAATTATGCACAGGGTTCGGGAGTGAATTATGCACAGGGTTCGGGAGTGAATTATGCACAGGGTTCGGGAGTGAATTATGCATAGGGTTCGGGAGTGAATTATGCACAGGGTTCGGGAGTGAATTATGCACAGGGTTCGGGAGTGAATTATGCACAGGGTTCGGGAGTGAATTATGCACAGGGTTCGGGAGTGAATTATGCACAGGGTTCGGGAGTGAATTATGCACAGGGTTCAGGAGTGAATTATGCACAGGGTTCAGGAGTGAATTATGCACAGGGTTCAGGAGTGAATTATGCACAGGGTTCAGGAGTGAATTATGCACAGGGTGCAGGGTTCAGGAGTGAATTATGCACAGGGTTCAGGAGTGAATTATGCACAGGGTTCAGGAGTGAATTATGCACAGGGTTCAGGAGTGAATTATGCACAGGGTTCAGGAGTGAATTATGCACAGGGTTCAGGAGTGAATTATGCACAGGGTTCAGGGTTTAGGAGTGAATTACGCACAGGGTTCAGGGGTGAATTATGCACAGGGTGCAGGGCTCAGCAGTGAATTATGCACAGGGTGAAGTGTATAGGAGTGAATAATTTGCACAGGGTGCAGAGCTTAGGAGTGCATTATGTACAGGGTGCAGGCTTCAGGAGTATGTTGCATACAAGATGCAGGGTTCAGGAGTACATTATGCACAGAGTGTAAGGTTCAGAAGTGAATTATGCACAGGGTGCAGAGTTTCAAGGTGCAGTTTAGAAGTGAATTACACAAAGGGCGCAGGGTTCAGGAATATATATCTTACAGGCCAGTTTACAACCAAAAAGGACATACAGAACTCTCTTTCCATCCCCAAAAAAAGGAGTTAATTAAAAATAACCAGAAATCCAAACTAAATTATTGTGAGGAGAGGAACTACTGCACCCAGTATATAACAACAACCAGAAGAATATACACTCACTTGCCACTTGATTAAGTACATCTGTTCAATTGCTTAGTAACACAAATTGCTAATCAGCCAATCACGCGGCAGCAACTCACTGCATTTAGGCATCTAGACGTGTTGAAGAGGACTTGCTGAAGTTCAAACTGAGCATCAGAATGTTGCAGAATGGGATTTAAGTGACTTTGAATGGTTGTTGATGCTGGGCTGGTCTGAGTATTTCAAAAACTGAGGATCCACTGGGATTTTCACACACAACCATCTCTCAGGTTTACAGAGAATGGTCCGAAAAAAAGAGAAAATATCCAGTGAGCGGATATTGTGTGGAGGAAAATGCCCTGTTGAGGTCAGAGGAGAAGGAGAAGCCTGGTTCCAGATTAAAGAAAGGCAACAGTAACTTAAATAAGCACTCGTTTCAACCAAGGTATGCAGAATACCATCTCTGGACACACACAACACTCCGAACCTTGAAGCAGGTGGGCTACAGCAGCAGAAGGCTCTGTTTCCACTACTTTGAGTTGTTGTGCGACTTGACACGTGAAGTTGCATGTCAAGTCAAAATCCCCGCTCTAATTGGCGCGACTCAAGTCGCAGCGACTCCAAAAAAGGTTTTTGTACTACTTTGTTTTCCGACTACGGTGCGACTTGTTCACCCGTGGTTCTCACCAGTCACATGACATCGCATCAATAATCGCATTGCAAAGTCGCGCTGTAAACCGCGTGACTTTGGGGTCGCAATAGTGGAAACCTAGCCTAAGACCACACCGGGTGCCACTCCCGTCAGCTAAGAACAGGAAACTGAGGCTACTATTCACACCGGGTTGGTCACCAAAATTGGACAATAGAAGATTGGAAAAATGTTGCCTGGTCTGATGAATCTCAATTGCGACATTCGGATGGTCGGGTCATAATTTGGTGCAAACATGAAAGCCATGGATCCATCCTGCCTTGTATCAATGGTTCAGGCTGGTGGTGGTGTAATGGTGAGGGGGATATTTTCTTGGCACACTTTTGGTCCCTTAGTACCAATTGAGCATCATTTAAACACCACGACCTACCTGAGTATTGTTGCTGACCATGTCCATCCCTTTATGACTACAGTGTCCCCATCTTCTGGTGTCTCCTTCCAGCAGGATAATGCACCATGTCACAAAGCTCAAATAATCTTACCACTGGACAATGAGGTCCCTGTACTCCAATGGCCTCCACACTCACCAGATCTCAATTCAATAGACACTCACCAGATCTCATCCAATAGAGACACTCACCAGATCTCATCCAATAGAGACACTCACCAGATCTCATCCAATAGAGACACTCACCAGATCTCATCCAATAGAGCACCTTTGGGATGTGCTTGAATGGGAGAGTGGCATCATGGATGTGCAGCCAACAAATCTGCAGAAACTGCGTAATGCTATAATGTCACTCTGGACCAAAATCTCTGAGGAATGTTTCCAACACCTTGTTGAATCGATGCCACCAAGAATGAGGGCAGTTCTGAAGGCAAAAGGGGGTCCAACCCGGTACTAGCAAGGTGTACCTAATGATAAAGTGGCCTTTGAGTGTAGATACACACCAGTATAGACATAATACAAACTTTATATGATAAAAGATCACTAATAGACTGTATACACACACACACATACAGTCAGGTCCATAAATATTAGAACATCAACACAATTCGAATCTTTTTGGCTCTATACACCACCACAATGGATTTGAAATGAAACGAACAAGATGGGCTTTAACTGCAGACTTTCAGCTTTAATTTGAGGGTATTTATATCCAAATCAGGTGAACGGTATAGGAATTACATTACAGTTTGTATATGTGCCTCCCACTTTTTAAGGGACCAAAAGTAACGGGACAATTAAATGCTTAGCTGTTCCATAGGTTGTGTGTTATTCCCTCATTATCCCATTTATAAGGAGCAGATAAAAGGTCCAGGGTTAATTTCAAGTGTGCTATTTGCATTTGGAATCTGTTGCTGTCAACTCTCAATATGAGATCCAAAGAGCTGTCACTATCAGTGAAGCAAGCCATCATTAGGCTGAAAAAAACAAAACCAACTCATCAGAGAGATAGCAAAAACATTAGGTGTGGCCAAATCAACTGTTTGGAACATCCTTAACAAGAAAGAACGCATCGGTGAGCTCAGCAACACCAAAAGACCCGAAGACCATGGAAAACAACTGTGGTGGATGACCGAAGAATTCTTTCCCCGGTAAAGAAAACACCCTTCACAACAGTTGGCTGTTATATTCTTAATATTCAAAATTTAATTTGGTTTAAAAAATATCTCTCTGCAGAGTTTCCCCTTAATTAGTGTGAATGAGTTTTTGTTTTTAATACATTTCAGATGTGATAATCAGCTGGGTTTAAGTTCTAAACTAAAAACTGTTTTAGATGTTTGTTGGACATTATAAATATGCAACTGATATTCTGTTTGGAAAAGAAGGCTAGTTACCTTCCCCCATTTCTGTAGATAGGGTTTCACTCTTGCTGTGTTTAAAGTGAAACAGATGGTATATGCTCATGTTTCCACTAGACACCCTCCTTTTGATGGGTGGAGTTAAAGAGGAAGGAAGGTGTGCCTATCTTTCGGCGGCAATTTCAAACGCTGTCTAGTTTATAAAAAGTCATTTCATCTTGATATTCTTTCTCTTGATGACCAGACACAGCTCCGAACACATCTCTTCAGCACACACACACAGCTCTCATCACATTTTCAGCCACACAGACATTCCTTTGACACAAAGGGTTAAACAGCCATTTTCTTTTAAGCAGACCACGTGTCCTGCTATGCTAAGAACCTTTTGAAAAGAACAATACACTAAGAACTCTTTAGATCTTTACTAAGCATAACATTCTTTTGTATTTTGTAAGTATTTTTCTATTTTGGTGTGTACAATAAAACACACTTTTTGATTTATCGCTGACTCAGAAATCATTTTAAGAAATTCATCTCACAATCATCATTTGAAAGCTTACACAGAATAAGCAAGATATTACATTGGCCAGATCAAGAACACTCTCCAGGAGGTAGGTGTATGTGTGGAACACTCTCCAGGAGGTAGGTGTATGTGTGTCAAAGTCAACAATCAAGAGAAGACTTCACCAGAGTGAATACAGAGGGTTCACCACAAGATGTAAACCATTGGTGAGCCTCAAAAACAGGAAGGCCAGATTAGAGTTTGCCAAACAACATCTAAAAAAGCCTTCACAGTTCTGGAACAACATCCTATGGACAGATGAGGCCAAGATCAACTTGTACCAGAGTGATGGGAGGAGAAGAGTATGGAGAAGGAAAGGAACTGGTCCAAAGCATACCACCTCACCAGTGAAGCATGGTGGTGGTAGTGTCATGGCGTGGGCATGTATGGCTGCCAATGGAACTGGTTCTCTTGTATTTATTGATGATGTGACTGCTGACAAAAGCAGCAGGATGAATTCTGAAGTGTTTCGGGAATATTATCTGCTCATATTCAGCAAAATGCTTCAGAACTCATTGGACGGTGCTTCACAGTGCAGATGGACAATGACCCGAAGCATACTGCGAAAGCAACCAAAGAGTTTTAAGGGAAAGAAGTGGAATGTTATGCAATGGCCAAGTCACTCACCTGACCTGAATCCGATTGAGCATGCATTTCACTTGCTGAAGACAAAACTGAAGGGAAAATGCCCCAAGAACAAGCAGGAACTGAAGACAGTTGCAGTAGAGGCCTGGCAGAGCATCACCAGAGATGAAACCCAGCGTCTGGTGATGTCTATGTGTTCCAGACTTCAGGCTGTAATGGACTGCAAAGGATTTGCAACCAAGTATTTAAAAAGTGAAAGTTTGATGTATGATTGTTAATCTGTCCCATTACTTTTGGTCCCTTTTAAAAAGTGAGAGGCACATATAGAAACTGTTGTAATTCCTACACCGTTCACCCGATTTGGATGTAAATACCCTCAAATTAAAGCTGAAAGTCTGCAGTTAAAGCTCATCTTGTTCGTTTCATTTCAAATCCATTGTGCTGGTGTATAGAGCCAAAAAAAGATTAGAATTGTGTTGATGTCCCAATATTTATTTATGGACCTGACTGTATATTGTTATTAGGCAAAAATACCTGGTAGATGATTGCATGTGCCATTTCCTATTTGTTTTTTGAAAAGCTGAACACTGGGTCAGTGGTGATGCAGATATCTCTGTAGGCAATCAAGTGTCAGCCAATCTACTTCTGCTTCTCAACCCCTTGCTTCCCCGTCCTAATATTGTACAACCAATACAGTCCAGATAATTCTCCGTCTACAGGGAAACCTGCATAGATCACATGACCACATCAATGAGGATGGAGGAAGACCGGAGTCACATGACTGAAAAGATACTAAACCTCACCCTGGAGATCATCTACTTACTGGCCGGAGAGGTGAGAAGGATTCTGAGAGGTCACATGACATCACTTTTATCTCTATTAATAAAACACAGACCTGACCGGAGAGGTGAGGAGAATTCTGGGAATGTGACATAATATTACTATTTTTTTTTAAATACAGAGTTTTTCTTCTGTGAAGTCAGGTGATCATATGACCATCACGGTGCCTTCACCTCACTCCATGAAACCCAAGAAAAACCATGACAAGAAGATACTAGAAGTCACCAAGAAGATGATGGAGCTGCTGACAGGAGAGGTGAGCGGTGCTGGGAATTCTGGGACATTATCCAGTAACAGACAAGGGATGTGTCTGGATGGTGACTGTATCATTGTGTGTGTCAGGTTCCTATAAGGTGTCAGGATGTCACTGTCTATTTCTCCATGGAGGAGTGGGAGTATTTAGAAGGACACAAGGATCTCTACAAGGACGTCATGATGGACAATCAGCCGCCCCTCACATCACCGGGTAAGAGGAGACTTTATTGTAAAGGAGAGAGCAGTACGGAGGCTCCACCTAGATCCCCCATCATCTGATAAACACATAGAAACATTGTATTCAGTCAGTGTGTGTGTTTCCTACAGATGGATCCAGTAATGGGAACCCACCAGAGAGATGTCCCCGTCCTCCTCTGTATTCCCGGGATTCCACACAGGAAGGTCACACCATCCCCCACCATCATCAGGTAGATGAGGAACAATCACTGATAGTATCATTAGGATCTGTACATTATCTGCATTGTTACAACTGATGTCATTTTTATTATATATTCAGAGTGGAAACCTGAGAGATTCTAAAGTTGTTATTAAAGAAGAAATAAAGGAGGAGGAGGAGGAGGATTGGGTGATCGAGATGATTGGGTTGGAGCCTCTAAAAGGACACAAGGATCTCTACCAGGACATTATAAAGAAGTCGCCTAATAACAGGAACCCACCAGAGAGATGTCCCCGTCCTCTGTATTCCCGGGATTGCACACAGGAAGGTCACACCATCCCCCACCATCATCAGGTAGGTGGAGTTGAGGGTCTGGAACATAAAGTGATTGAACACTCTGACATGTGGAGACGATGTGTGGACTCTACAAGATGATATTTTCTATGTGATCTCACATCATAAATACGTCTATTTTACAGATGTTATTTTCTGCCATTCTGTTGGTTTAGGGTGAAGATCTGATGAACATGATCATTGAGGCTGACGTAGAAAAGACGTATGTGAGGGATGATCAGCAATATACGGAGGAGGCTGGAATGACGAGGACATTCAAAGAGGAGGACACTCCTACAGAGATCAGCGCAGGTGAGCCATAATATATTCTTCTGTTATCTCTGCTCTGTTACTGCACACTGATTGGTCCAGAGTAGAGTGGGACATGAGTGATATTAGCCAATAATAGGTTGATAATAGTCACTGATGCCCATCCTGAACATTAGAACTTCTTCCCTCTCTCTCAGATAAACCCCCTTCTCTGTGCTGCAGACACAATTGATGTACTCCAACATGATTTATGTACATTCTGTGGCCAGCATGAGGGGTGTACCTTGCTGGAGGAACCCTTTGGCAAAGCCCCTTGTCCTCAAGGACATGGACCTCTTCCCCACAATCCTGGCCCTTGTGGTTGTGGGGGGGGGCTTGTTTAAATCTGGAAGCCCCCGTTTTAAAATGAATGGAATCTGGCCCCTCAGTGAGTACCCCTAATGTTAAATAAACCTGCAGACGCATGTCCCGTGACGTAGAACTGTTGTCATTCATGTTGTCCAGCGATACATATCCACATCAGTCACAATGAATGGAAGATGGATATCTGGGGTCTCCTCACTTTTAAAGGTGGCTTCCAGATTCCTTTCCTTACAGATCCTTATTGCTTTTCAACATTGGGGCAAGGTGCTTTGCCAGGGTACCCCCAATGTTTAAGGCATGTGGTCTGGTATGGTTCGGCAACTTTGCTTCCCTGCCAGGCCACATGCTTAGAAAAGGGTCTGGTATAGATTTTAGGGGGGACCTCACATTTTTTCTTTTTTTTGCATGGGGTTTCCTTTTAGAATTCATACCAAATCATAAAAAACTTGTATGAATTTTAGGGGACTCCACAAAATTATCTTTTATTTTTTCATATTATCTTTCCCTTTATGTTTACATTCATCTGTCAGTGGAAAATCCTCAGCTGACCACTGCATGGGCCAGGAGATATTACTAGTTGTTGGGACACATCGGCCACTGGCTCCCAAACAAGCAGCCTTAGCAGGAAGCTCATATTTGGCATTGGTAGTGAAAAATCTTGATTATCAGAGATTACTTGACCAGTGTCTAGGCCTGTAAAGAGCATGCACCTCCCAGTTCCTATTGGTTCTTGCTCTCAAGGTTGTGAAAGTGTAGACATGATCTGGGAGGAGGACCAAAGGTCTTTTGAGTGAAAGGGGGAAGAGTTCCAACTGGTTGGAACATCAACAGAGAACATCTACTCACTTAAAGTGGAAGTAAACCCTCCTATCGTTTTAAGCCAAGGAAGCTGCCATCTTTGCCTCTGTTTAATCTTCAACTGCCACAGTGCTGCACATGTGATCCGTTATGACACCAGCCATTGGATGGTTTGACTGTTTGGTTGAGAGCACAGCCAATGTGCAGTTAGCATTCACGGCATGCCTTTTTTTTTTAAACTGTTAAATCGATGGGTTTACTTCCGCTTTAAGTTTACCTGATCCGGATAGAATCTTGATTTAAATGTAACCCTCTTGTATACTATGCCGTGAAAAAGGATTCACACCCCCTTAAAATTTTCCATATTTTGTCATTTTACAATCAAAAACGTAAATGTATTTTATTGGGGTTTTATGTGATAGACCATAACAAAGTGGCACATAATTGTGAAGTGGAAGAAAAATGATTTACAAAATGTTTTATAAATATGTGAAAAGTGTGCAGGGCATTTGTATAGCGCCTCCCTGAGTCAATAATTTGTAGAACCACCTTTCTCTGCAAATACAGCTGCAAGTCTCTTTGGGGATGTCTCTACCAGCTTTGCACATCTAGAGAGTGACATTTTTGCCCATTCTTCTTTGCAAAAAAGCTCAAGCTCTGTCAGATTGGATGGAGACGTCTATGAACAGCAATTTTCAAGTCTTGCCACAGATTCTCAATTGGATTTAGGTCTGGACTGTGACTGGGCCATTCTAACACATGAATCTGCTTTGATCTAAACCATTCCATTGTAGCTCTGGCTGTATGTTTAGGGTTGTTGTCCTGTTGGAAGGTGAACCTCCGCCCCAGTCTCAAGTCTTTTGCAGATTAATGCCCCGTACACACGAGCGGATGTTCCGTCGGAAAAATCTTGGATGGTTTTTCCGACGGAATTCCGCTCAAGCTTGGCTTGAGTACACACGGTCACACAAAAGTTCTCTGAACTTTCGACCATCAAGAACGCGGTGACGTACAACACTACGACAAGCCGAGAAAATGAAGTTCATTGCTTCCGAGCATGCATCAAATTGTTTCCGAGCATGCGTAGGAATTTTGCACGTCGGAATTTGTACAGACGATAGGAATTTCCGATCGGAACTTTTTCCGACCAAAAAATTGAGAACATGCTCTCAGTCTTTTGCTGGCCGAAATTCCACCTGCAAAAATCAGAAGGAGCATACACACGATCGCATTTTCCGAAAAGCTCTCATCGGACTTATGCTGGCGGTATTTCAGATCGTGTGTATGGGGCATAACAGGTTTTCTTCAAAGATTGTCCTGTATTTGGCTCCATCCATTTTCCCATCAACTCTGACCAGCTTCCGTGTCCCTGCTGAAGAAAAGCATCCCCACAGCATGATGCTGCCACCACCATGTTTCACAGTGGGGATGGCGTGTTCAGGGTGATGTGCAGTGTTAGTTTTTTGCCACACATAGCGTTTTGCTGCACCTTCTTTCACATGTTTGCTGTGTCCCCCACATGGCTTCCCCGAAACCCCCCCCCACACACACACACACACACACACGGCTTCTTATGGCTTTCTTTCAACAATCACTTGGATTGAACAACATTCTTCTTGCCACTCTTCCATAAAGGCCAGATTTGTGGAGTGCACAACTAATAGTTGTCCTGTGGACAGATTCCCTCACCTGAGCTGTGGATCTCTGCAGCTCCTCCAGAGTTACCATGGGCCTCTTGGCTGTTTCTCTGATTAATGCTCTCCTTGCCCGGCCTGTCAGTTTAGGTGGACACCCATGTCTTGGTAGGTTTGCAGTTGTGTCATACTCTTTTTCCATTTTCGGATGGAATTGAACAGTGCTCAAAGCTTGGGATATTTTTTTATAACCTAACCCTGCTTTAAACTTCTCCACAACTACAACAATCCCTGACCTGGTGTGTTCCTTGGCCTTCATGGTGCTGTTTGTTCACTAAGGTCCTCTAACAAACCTCGGAGGACTTCACAGAACAGCTGTATTTATACTGAGATTAAATCACACACAGGTGGACTATTTATTACTAATTAGGTGACTTCTGTAGGCAATTTGTTCCACTAGATTTTAGTTAGGGGTATCAGAGTAAAGGGGGCTGAATACAAATGCACGCCACACTTTTCAGATATTTATTTGTAAAAAAAAATGAAAACCATTTATAATTTTCTTTCCACTTCACAATTATGTGCCACTTTGTGTTGGTTTATCACAAACAATCCCAATAAAATACATTTAAGTTTTTGGTTGTATTATGACAAAATGTGGAAAACTTTAAGAGGTATGAATACTTTTTCAAGGCATAGTATACTGATGACATTTTTATATTTTCCAGGACACGCCATCAAGGAACCTTCACAGGATTTTTTCACTTTATGTGTTAAAATGGAAGATGAGGACATCACAAGAGATTGTGCAGGAGAAAAGACAATGAGCTCAGCTATGGATGGAGGACTTCACAGTGTGGATGGACCATCAAATCCCTCTGACTCTGATCAACCTCGTACTGTGAGGGATGGTGCCGGAATTCAGGGGGAGGAGAAATTTTCCTGTCCTGAATGTGGGGAAAGTTTTAGCTCTGAATTAAGTCTTACTGTACATCAGAGATCTCACACGGGTGAGACGCTTCATCCCTGTTCTGAGTGCGGGAATTGTTTCCTACTTAATTCCGAACTCGCAATACATTGCGGCGCTCACACGGGCAAGAAGCCAATTTCCTGCCTTGAGTGTGGCAAATGTTTTACAAAGAAATCAACTCTTGTTAAACACCAGGGACTGCACACAGGGGAGAAGCCGTACGCCTGCCCTGTATGTGGAAAATGTTTTTCACATAAAGCAAACCTCGTTAGGCACCACCGATTGCATACGGGGGAGATGCTACATCCCTGCCCTGAATGTGGGAAAGGATTTTCCGATAAATCAGACCTTGTTAGACATCGGAGATCTCACACGGGGGAGAAGCCGTATTCTTGCCCCGACTGCGGAAAATGTTTTTCAGATAAATCATACCGCGTTAGACATCAGAGATCTCACACGGGCGAGAAGCCGTATTCCTGCCCTGAGTGTGGGAAATGTTATTCACGAAAAGCAGACCTTGTTATACATCAGAGATCTCACACAGGGGAGAAGCCGTATTCCTGCCCTGAGTGTGGGAAACGTTTTGTACGGAAAGCAAACCTTAATATACATCGGAAATCTCACATGTAAGTCTGAACCCCATTCAAAGTAATGGGAGCAGAATCTTTTAAAATCAATTCAGGCAATTTTTAGTATGTAAGGTATTTGAGGGAATAATAAGGGACTCTATAAAGAAATTTGCCTGTGATAAAGGTATTGTAGGTGACAACCAGCATGGATTTATGAAAGACGGTGCTTCTCAAGGCCCCGTACACACGATCTGACTTTTTGACAAAAAACATGCAAATTGGCTGTTTTGGACCAACTTCCAACCGTGTGTACGCTCCATCGGACCAACTTTTTCAGTTTTCATCGGACTTTTGTTGGCTGTGCGAACGGACCAACTTTCTGCCAACAAAAGTCAGATGGAGCAAAGTCCGACCGTGTGTACACAAAACCAACGGACTTTTGTACAAACACGCATTCTCAGAACCAATGCAAAAGATCAGACAACAATACAGAAGTTGACCAAAGGTGGCGCTGGAGTATTTGAACGTCCTCTTTTGAAGTGTCGTCAGTACGTTGAAACGTCACTACGTTCGTGTTTGTTGCCTAAAAAGTCAGATCGTGTGTATGCAATACCAACTTGGGGCCAACGCCCTTTATACAAAAATCCACGGGAAAGTTTGTACAAAGTCCGATCGTGTGTATGAGGCTTTATACTAACCTATTATCGCTCTATGAGGAAGGAAGTGATTAATTGGATGGTGGAAATCCAAAAGACGTTCAATTCGTTTCATTTAGATTAGTTATTTGGAAGAAAATTTTGTTTTTGGAGATTCAGATGTATCCAAATTTCTGAATGAGCATAAAAACGGATAGCAACAAATTCAATAAAAGTTATAACGAAAAGAAAGAATGCATTCATGTACATAGTTACATAGTTAGTCAGGTTGAAAAAAGACACAAGTCCATCTAGTTCAACCAAAAAAAAATACAATCCTTCACCTACAGTTGATCCAGAGGAAGGCGAAAAACCCCAGCAAAGCATGCTCCAATTTGCTACAGCAGGGGAAAAAATTCCTTCCTGCTACCCCGAGAGGCCATTCGGATTTTCCCCGGATCAACTTTACCTATAAATGTCAGTAACTGGTTATATTATGTACATTTAGGAAAGTATCCAGGCCTTTTTTAGAGCAATCTACTGAGCTGCAGGGAGTCTATTCCACATTTTCACAGCTCTTACTGTGAAGAAACCTTTCCGTATTTGGAGATGAAATCTCTTTTCCTCTAGATGTAAAGAGTGCCCCCTTATCCTCTGTGATGACCTTTAAAGTGAATAACTCAACACCAAGTTCACGATATGGACCCCTTATATATTTGTACATGTTGATCATATCCCCCCTTATTCTCCTCTTATCAAGAGAGAATAAATTCAGTTCCTCTAATCTTTCCTCATAGCTGAGCTCCTCCATGCCTCTTATCAGTTTGGTTGCCCTTCTCTGCACTTTCTCCAGTTCCCCGATATCCTTTTTGAGAACTGGTGCCCAAAACTGAACTGCATATTCCAGATGAGGTCTTACTAATGATTTGAACAGGGGCAAAATGATATCTCTCTCTCTGGAGTCCATACCTCTCCTTATACAAGAAAGGACTTTGCACGCTATGGAAACCGCAGCTTGGCATTGCATGCTATTATTGAGCTTATGATCTACCAAAACCCCCAGATCCTTCTCCACTATGGATCCCCACAGTTGTACTCCCCCTAGCATGTATGATGCATATTCTTAGCCCCCAAGTGCATAACTTTACATTTATCAACATTAAACTTCATCTGCCACATAGTCGCCCAATTAGACAGAGCATTGATGACGGCTTGTAAATTGGAGACCTCCTGTAAGGACGTTATTCCACTGCATAGCTTGGTGTCATCTGCAAAGACAGAAATGTTACTTTTGATCCCAGACCCGATATCATTTATAAAGATATTAAAAAGTAAGGGTCCCAGCACTGAACCTTGGGGTACACCACTGATAACCTTAGACCATTCAGAGTAAGAATCATTAACCACTACGCTCTGAATACTATCTTTTAGCCAGTTTTCTATCCATTTACAAATTGATCTTTCCAAGCCTGTAGACTTTACCCCGTGTGTGGGGAACTGTGTAAAACGCTTTTGCAAAATCCAGGTGTACCACGTCCACAGCCACTCTGTCCAAGGTTTTACTTACCTCCTCATAAAAAGAAATCGGATTTGTTTGACAACTTTCATGAATCCATGCTGTCTGTTACTTATAATATTTTTTTCCAGCATAAGCTCGTCTATGTGGTCTTTTATTAAACTCTCCAGTATCTTCCCAACATTTCATTCAGATGACGTTACATTTTTGAATTTGCTCGATGCACCACAAATTCATTGTGAATAGCTGGTTGTTAAGGAGTGGGCGGCCACTGTGTCCTTAAGATCCACGACTCATCTGCTGTCGGTAGGATTCCCCGCTGACAGCTGAATGTAAACACACAAGTGCTGGATCTGGTATGTATTTTGAGGGGAACCCAATGCCAATTTTTTTTCTATAAATGGCATGGGGTCCCCCTAACATCCATACTAGATCCTTGGGTCTGGTATGGATTTTTTGAGGAACCCCACACCGAAAAAAAAAAAAGGGCACGGACCCCCCCCCCTCCCCAGACCCAAACTAGACCCTTATCAGAGCAAGCAGGATGGCAGGCTAGGAAAGTGGATGAGCGAGTGCACCCCCTATCCTAAACCATACCAGGCCACATGGGGTGCTTTAGGAAGAGGGGGTTCCCCCCAAAGCACCTTGTCCCCATGTTGGAAAAGTAGAGCCGGTAACTACAATAGTCCTTACGATAGCTTTATTGTTTACATGACAGCGAGGAAAATACACAGGTGCTTACGCGTTTCAGCAAAAGGCCTTGGTCCCAGCACAGACACAGGTGCTTTTGCCAAAATGCGTAAGCCCCTGTGTATTTTACTCACATGTAAAACATATCATGTAAACAATAATGCTACCGTAAAGGACTATTGGAGATGCCAGGTCTGCTTTTCTTTCCGGTAAACAAAGGGGCGAGGTCCCCTGTCATTGGGTGACCCCCACTCCTTTGTTTACCGTCGGTGGGAACCTGAGCTGTCAGTACCCACCGACTGATGGCCCCAGTTCCCCTGGTAAATAAACAAAGGGGTATGGATTTTAGGAGAGTGTGGCCTGGTATGGTTCAAGAGGGGGGCTCATCCTGCGCCTTTCCTGGCCTGCCAGGCTGGAGGCTCGGATAAGATTCTGATATGAATTTTGGGGGGGACCCACACCATTTTTTTTTTTTTTTTTTTTTACATTTTGGCGTGGGTTTCCCTTAAAAATCCATACCAGACCCAAAGGACCTGATATGTATTGGGGGGACCCCTACGCTGTTTTTTATTTTTTACATTGTGTTTTGTCAGCGGAATCCCACGGACAGCTGATGAGTCATGGTTGTTAAGGAGTGGGTGCCCCCCGCATCCTTAACAACCAGCTAATATTCACAATGAATTTGGATCTTTCTGAAAATAGAATAGGGACTTATTGAAACCTTTCACACGGTATAATGAACATACAAAGCGAATCCTGAAGAAACAAAACTCATCCTGTAAACGAACCGGACTGACACTATGAATAAACAAAATTACTACCTAAGGAAGGCAATTGATATAAGACTAAAACAAAATTTTCTGGCGTGCACGTGTCTAAAATCCAGTGGACAGAGTTTTTATCTAGATTTTGTTACTTTTAAATGTTTAATCTATAAAATACGTTTTGTTGGAGTTGATGAAATTGTATGTACATGGATAGGAAACTGGTTACATGAACATGTCCAGAAAGTAGTGATAAATTTACTCATTCTCTGAATGGCGGTCCCCCAGGGTTGTCATGGGGCCAGTGCTGTTCAATTTGTTTATTATTTATATAAAAGTTGTAATAAAGAGCTCAGCTGCAGCTTTTGCTGATGACACCAAAATTATGCCAGGAAATAACTTATGCTGCGTACACACGATCGGAAAAGACAGATGAGAGCTTTTGGTCGGAAAATGCGACTGTGTGTATGCTCCATCCGACTTTTGCTGGCCGAATTCCCGCCAGCAAAAGCAGATGAGAGCTTTTGGTCGGAAAATGCGACCGTGTGTGTGCTCCATCCGACTTTTGCTGGCCGAATTCCCGCCAGCAAAAGATTGAGAGCATGTTCTCAATTTTTAGTTCGGAAAAAGTTTTGAAATTCCGATCGTCTGTACCAATTCCGACACGCAAAATTCCTACACATGCTCAGAAACAATTCGACGCATGCTCGGAAGCACTGAACTTCATTTTCTCGGATCGTTGTAATGTTGTACGTCACCGCGTTTTTGACGGTCCAAAGTTCAGCAAACTTTTGTGTGACCGTGTGTATGCAAGCCAAGCTTGAGCGGCATAAGGCACAGCATGTACTGTAGCATCATTACAAGAGGACCTTAACAAAATGGGTTGGGCAGCTACAGGGCAGATGTTCAATATTGAGAAATGTAAAGTGTACAGGACACCGAGAATGTGTCCTGGATGGCAGGTACACCCCCCCCCCCCAATATTTGAGTTGTGGTCCCTTTAAGGGTGACAGTTGCAGAGCTTTTGTGGTACTCAGGGGTTCTAACCCATGCAGGGTGAGGTGTCCCGGGTTAAGTTTGGCTGAGAAGGACTGACTTCCAGGACTCTTTGGATTGCTAAATTTATGATAGGGACCCAAGATTTTGAAGGTTCAAAGAGACTTGGGGGGGGGGGGGGGGGGGGCCTTCAAACTGGGACTAACCAGGACTTTGGTCCTGAAGGAGTTAAGTCCGAGGTGAGGGAGGCTTGGAGGGCAGCAGAGGGAAATCAGCACCTGTGTCAAGGAAGTGAGTGGAAGAGAGAGACTCACAAGCTGTGCAGCAAGTGGGAGCTCTCAGACAAACTGAGACACGGGCTGCTAACCCCCCTTTGTGGCCTGCCTGGCACCCTTACTTTGGAGGAGCCTAACCCCTGTATGGGACCGAAGACTTATCGGCAAGCCTGCTTTTTAATTACCAATAACAGGATTTGGACTGTTTATTGTTTTATTTTGGCCAAAGTAATTTGTCTTTTTGTTGAGCCGTGATTAAATAAATGAACTGCTTGCTTTCACCAAACTGGCTGGTGGTTATTTTAGAGCTTGGGTGCCAAAACTTGGGTGCCAAAAATATACATTAGGAGGGACTCTCTTTGGGGAAATCAGTGATGGAAAATGATCTGAGGGTGCTTGTAGATCACGGACTTAGAAATGCCTAGTCACAGCTAACAAAGCCAGCAGACTACTCTCATGCAGTAAAAAGGACATACATTCCATTTTATTAATGTCTATGTAGCACGACCCCCTTGAGGACTGCTTGGATTTACCTGTTCATCTGCATCACCATGACCCTGTGAACATTCCAACCCACCTGACACTGTGGGTTCAGACAGCTTTTACAGCACCTTTTAAATGACACGTCATACAAGTCAAATATGTTTGTTTATATTTTTTACGGGCATAAGCAATGTGGTATTTATATACAAAGGAGGGTAATTGGTCAACCGAGTTCTGGATAACATACCAAACTCGGGAGAAGAATTGCCCTAAAAAGACAGCTTAGGAACAGTTCAACAACACAAGAGCACAATATACGTATATGTACAGTAAAATGTCACCTGAAGCATAACCTGTAAGCACAGTAAAGGGTTAGCTATTTAATGTAGGTAGACACACACTAAAGGGAAACCCCAGGCCAGCATATTCAACCTTTATATCCTAATGAAAGATCAGACAGAATAGGGGTAGCATAGGGCCCTTTAAATAGTAACAACAGCAATGTCCAAGATGTAGGCCTGATCGTTTTCAACCAGCAGTTGAAGCTCATTAGATTATATCCAATAAGGCACAGTGATGTGATAGCAAGCCGAATGGCTTAAAGAGGCTAGTGGTACTCCTTGAAGTGGTTTTAGGTAAAGGTGTCTATGTACAGTGTTCAAATAGAAGTGCAGTAAAGTGATCTCAAGGTAAAGGTGTCTCTACACAGTGTTCAAATAAAGTAACCATGGAAGAATTGCAAAAGATGGGCAATTGCCCTCTCACCAATGACCGGATGCCTTGCAGTCAACGACCTGGGAAGAGACGTCCTTTAGTAAAGCGACCAGCCATGACCCACGGCTGCTGAGGCTACGTAGTGTTGATCTGCTGGGTTGGTGCCGCGTAGAGCTCTGACGAACAGCAAGCATGATCCCACCCGGTCCCAGAGGGGCCGGGTGGGAATCGATTGATTACCGCGTGGTAAGCTGCAGCCTCCTCTCCGCCACAGAGAGATGTGCACTTGGCAAGGCCCAGGAAGAAGAGGGCATGGGGTGGATCTCCTGACTCTTATAGTTCCTCCCAAAAGTCTCCTCGGGTTGTAGAAAGGATCCCTGGGATGTGTAGTCCAGATGTAATGTCATGCAACAGAATCGCCAGTCTGGAAGACTACTATTCCCACAATCCTTTTGGTTGGGCTCACAGATATGACCGTCACTGGTGCCCAGCACTAGAGGGATAAAACTATAGATGAAAAGTGACGGGGAAATTGCACAATATTATAACTGTAGTCCACCTTCCCTACATCTAAAATGCATATTTACTTTAAATAACATGCTTGGGAGATGAATTAAAGCTGCCTGCGAAGTGGCACATGTATGATGTAAACAAGGAAAATTGACAATTGCAAAAAAGAAATGTACCGTATATACTCGAGTATAAGCCGAGTTTTTCAGCACATTTTTTTTTTGTGCTGAAAGTGCCCCCCTCGGCTTATACTTGAGTCATGCACTTTTCTGCAGCAGAGAATGACATTTTCCGAACCGACTTTGGGGCCGTCAGCCTGGTGAAAGACATGGGCTCACCTGAGATGCAGAGTCTAGGGATCGGGGACGCAACCAACACTACACACTACAACCGACAGAAGACAAACCAAAGGTTGGGACAACAAGCAGACAGGAATGGTTAAAAGGAGCCGAAGGTAGGGGCAACAAGCAGACAGGGATGGTCAGGAGAACAAGTCAGTACACGGCAATCAAATGTAGAGCACAGGGCAAGAGTCACTCAGCCTTCACACAATTGTTGTTTGGGCAAGGCTGGCTTGCAGTGTGTAGGGTTAAATAGTGTTTCCCTATTCCGTGGTCCACAATTCCTATAGCCGCATTGACTACTTCTTAGTCTCCCAATCCCTGCTTGACATCCCGCTTAAAGCATCCCTAGGTAACATACTATGGTCTGATCATGCCTCTGCACACCTTAGCCTAGCCAACCCCCCAACATCGCGTAGAACATTCTCATGGCGTCTAAACGACAACCCATGTATTGTGGCGGTTGAACAGGCGATTTAGGACATTATTCAAGACCATCAGTCTGACGACACCAACCCTCTTACTAAGTGGAAGGCTCTAAAATGCATTCTCCGGGGGACTATCAAACAACACGGCTCCCGCTTAAAGAAGGCTAGGTCTGCCAACCACCCAAATATTGTCCACTATAAATACACTTGAACTAGCACATAAACGTGACTCAGACCCAGCGACATATGTTGACCTCTCTAACGCACACAGAGAACTGCTCTGCATTTTAGACACCAATTCCCTCATAGCTAGGGATCGGGGACGCAACCGGCACTACACGCTGGCCAACAAATGCGGACAACACCTAGCGAGGGTTCCTTATCCTCGCCCCCCACGTCAACCCATCCAACACATCTACACTGCAGGTCACAAAAAATCAGCAACACAAGCGGTATCTCGGACACCTTCCAAAGTTATTACACTAACCTGTACAACCTGCCTCCACTGACCACACAAATCCATGTGGGAAACCTACACCTTTCCAACATGAAGGATTACATTGCAGAAATGGCCCTGCCACAAATAGCTACCGAGCAGGCAACTGATATGGATAACCCACTAATGGTAGCAGAATTCCTCACTGCTATTAAAGGTTTGAAAGCTGGTAAATGCCCAGGCCCTGATGGGTCCTCCAAAAAGGGCTTGAAGCAGACTGCATCGTTCAATCCAGGAGGGTGTGTGGCCCTTAGAGTATATATCCAACGCAGTTCAAGCTGGAGGAGACTTCTGTTCCAATCTCCTCCCCTTGGACTGGGATGGATACAGTCTAGAATTAAAAACGTAATCCTAGGAAAAGTCCCCCGGTAAACCAAGATGGTGTGCCTACCCAAGGGCAAATCGGGATTACAGACCTGCATACTTCTGATGTGTCGGTAAGCTCTTTTCCAAAAAGGAGCTTTGTCTTCCCGATATAGAAGCCACCGCAATCACATCTGAGAAGGTAAACTACCCCAAATGTCCTGCAGTTTACAAAGTGTCGAGGTTTAAAGGTTTGGCCATTGGGTAGGGTGGGGCTTTTGTTGGTATCCATATATCTACAATAGCCACATGAGCCACCCTTGAAGGTGCCTTTGTATTAGCAATGGTCCACTTCCCCGTCTCCCCTATACTTGCTTTTTACCAATCTAGAGGCAATCGATGTTGCTCTCCTAAAGGGGTGTCTCTGGGACCAAACGGCTGTAGAGAAGGCGGCTTACTCCTGCGTCAGTCGGCAAAACCTTTGACTTTGTCAGCAGCTGCCTGAAGGGAATCAAGAACGTCACGTCAAATAGCATTGAATGATTCTTGAACTGTAGCCAGAAGCTGGAATGTCCAGAGAACAGGTCATAGGAAGAGGAAGCTGAGGGTGTCTTTCATAAACTGTGAGAAATGGTGTCTTCTGGGAACTGATGTTAACATGATTATTGTGAGAGAATTCTGCCCATGGGAGTAGAGAGGACCAATCATCATGATGAACAGAGACTAAAGTGCGGAGAAAGACCTCTAACTCCTGATTAACCCACTGAGTCTGTTCATTGGATTGAGGGTGGTAAGAAGAGGAAAAATCCAAGATAATATTGAGGGATTTGTAAAAGGCTCTCCAAAAGCGAAATGTAAATTGAACAGCCCTGTCAGAAACAATATGGGAATGAACAGCATGGAGGCGGAAGATTTCTCTAACAAAAATGGGAACCAAAGCAGGAGCAAAAGGGAGACCAGGAAGAGGAACAAAATGAGCCATCTTGGAGAACCGATCGATTACCACCCAAATGACCGTATTATTCTCTGACGGTGGAAAATTGGTGATAAAGTCCATGGCAATGTGAGATCAGGGCTCCTTAGGAATGGGCAAGGGCATGAGAAGACCAGCAGGAGCTTGCATGGAAGATTTAGACTGGGCACAGACATGACAAGCCTTAACATAGTCTTTGACATCTGAACGGAGAGTAGGCCACCAGTAGTGACGACTAATGAGAAGGAAGGATCGGAGGAGCCCAGCATGACCTGCCACCTTGGAATAATGTCCCCAACAAAGGATCCTAGCTCTAAGCCCAGTAAGGGCGAAGGTCTTGCCAGGAGGAATTTTTGACTTCAGGGTGGTAGAATGGGCATGAATGCCTGAGGAAGGAATGATCGGCTCAGGTTCAGAGGTGGGCTCCTCATCCAGAGTTTTAAATGACCTAGAGAGTGCATCAGCCCAACAGTTGCAGGAACGAGGTTTGTACTTAATAGTGAAATTAAAAAGGGAAAAGAAAAGACTCCACCTGGCCTGTCTGGGATTCAGTCGTTTGGCATTTTGTAAGTACTGCAGATTTTTATGATCAGTGAAAAGTGTTATGGAGTGAGGGGGACCCTCCAAGAGATGATGCCACTCCTCTAATGCCAATTTAATTGCAAGAAGAATCTCTGTATCCCCCCCTGTCCACAGCCACCTCTGTATCACCCCTGTCCACAGCCACCTCTGTATCCCCCCCTGTCCACAGCCACCTCTGTATCCTCCCTGTCCACAGCCACCTCTGTATCCCCCCTGTCCACAGCCACCTCTGTATCCCCCCAGTCCACAGCCACCCCTGTGTCGCCTGTCCACAGCCACCTCTGTATCCCCCTGTCCACAGTCACCTCTGTATCCCCCTGTCCACAGTCACCTCTGTATCCCCCTGTCCACAGCCACCTCTGTATCCCCCCTGTCCACAGCCACCTCTGTATCCCCCCTGTCCACAGCCACCTCTGTATCCCCCCTGTCCACAGCCACCTCTGTATCCCCCCTGTCCACAGCCACCTCTGTATCCCCCTGTCCACAGCCACCTCTGTATCCCCCTGTCCACAGCCACCTCTGTATCCCCCTGTCCACAGCCACCTCTGTATCCCCTCTGTCCACAGCCACCTCTGTATCCCCTCTGTCCACAGTCACCTCTGTATCCCCCCTGTCCACAGTCACCTCTGTATCCCCCCTGTCCACAGTCACCTCTGTATCCCCCCTGTCCACAGTCCCCTCTGTCCACAGCCACCTCTGTATCCCCCCTGTCCACAGCCACCTCTGTATTCCCCCTGTCCACAGCCACCTCTGTATCTCCCCTATCCACAGCCACCTCTGTATCCCCCCAGTCCACAGCCACCTCTGTATCTCCCCTGTCCACAGCCACCTCTGTATCCCCCCTGACCACAGCCACCTCTGTGTCCCCTGTCCACAGCCACCTCTGTACATCTATGTCCACAGCCATCTCTGTATCCCCCAGTCCACAGTCACCTCTGTATCCCCCTGTCCACAGTCACCTCTGTATCCCCCCTGTCCACAGTCACCTCTGTATCCCCCCTGTCCACAGTCACCTCTGTATCCCCCCTGTCCACAGTCACCTCTGTATCCCCCCTGTCCACAGCCACCTCTGTATCTCCCCTATCCACAGCCACCTCTGTATCCCCCCTGTCCACAGCCACCTATGCACCTCTATGTCCACTGCCACCTCTGTATCCCCCAGTCCACAGCCACCTCTGTATCCCCCAGTCCACAGCCACCTCTGTACCTCTATGTCCACAGCCACCTCTGTATTAGTGAAGCACCTTAAAGTGAGGTAAACCTGTACTGTTATTATTACTATGTTAGGATTATTATTATCTTTATTTATTAGCAGGTGAATGCGGCCCTCCATGCATTTACATACATTGGCCCTTAAGTGGAAAAAGGTTGCTGACCCTTGACTAAGGAATGCTAAGGACATCCCCTAAGCATATTTATAGGAATTTTATATTTTTGTTGTTTTCCCACTAAACAAAATTTTAAAAAAATGTTTGCATTGGTACATGCCCGCCAGGGCAGTGTCCAGCTACCCATGCCCTTTGCTTGACAACCTCTTGCCTATTACCCCTGAAAATAAAGACAATTTTCAAAACTCATCTCCCATTGACTTTAATCCCCCTGTATCCATTTGCAATTTACAGATTTTTGGATGCTTACGCCGAATGACCCTGTCAATTGAACCCAAGCAGATTCACTTGTTTTTTTTAGATTTCCTATTCAATGACACTGTGACTATCTGTATTATTTAAAGTGGATGTAAACCCTCACATATACCCAGCAAAGTGAACAGCCTCAGATGATTCACAGGGATGAAACAAATCTCCCTACATAAGTTTTACATGTATATCTGCTGTCTTTAGCTTTATATACTGTTTAGAAAGTGCAAGTCCTGTTAGAATTTTCTCTTCCTGATTCACCTGTGGGTGTGGATTCTTGTCATACACTGTGAGACAGCTGATTGGAGGAAAGGCACACACCCCCCCCCCCCCTCCACATAGGCAGAGATTTGCAGAGCTGTGCTGTGAATAGACCAGCTCTCTGCTAATCTATTTATAGCTCCCACCCTGACACAAATTTCAGGCTGGTTTTATCACAGTTGACAGACAACTTGTCAGAAGTTATCATGCTGATAACAGAAGAATGGAGCAGGAGAAAGCCAGGGGACTTAGTGCTTTGGAGAGAGATAGGAAAACACTGCAGATATATGTGCCCTGCTCAAATTTCATGAATCGGGTTTACATCCACTTTAAGTAATATTTGCGATACAATAAGACCCATTGTTGGTGTCAATAAAATAAGCCCCATCGTTGAGAAGAAAGAACATTCAATGAGAACAAAGTCTAACTCCAGCCCAGAATTGGTGGTCAGTGGTGGTACTTACCGGATCACACACTCACTCTTCCTCTCTGCTGATGTCGGAGTTATACTTGCACTGTCAGAAAGGAGATCACGGCTCCCAACAGTCTGATATAAACGCAGTGCCTGGTGATGGGCCACAGAGAGTGTTCCAGCCGTCATCACCTCACCGCCACTCTGCACAGTGTCCTGGAGCCTGCAAGATAAGGACATAATGGGACAGTAGCACAGTGGTGTAATCGGGTAGTACAGTGGTGTAGTGGGTAGCACTCTCGCCTAGCAGTAAAAAGGGTTGCTGATTCGAATCCCAACCACGACACTACCTGCCTGGAGTTTGCATGTTCTCCCTGTGCCTGTGTGGGTTTCCTCCAGGTACTCCGGTTTCCTCCCGCACTCCATAGACATGCCGGTAGGTTAATTGGCTTCTGTCCAAAATTGGCCTTAGTATATGAATGTGAGTTGGGGACCTTGGATGTGGGCTCCTTGAGGGTAGGGACCGATGTGTGTGGAGTGCTGTGTAAAATTGAGGGATAGGGACAATTGTAGACATGCACCCACACTCACTAGATTGGCTGGTGTCTTTATTCAACCTTACTAACTATGTAACTATGTAACTAACTAAAAAGTAGCAAAACATCCTGGGACTGTCCTGTAATATCTAATGCCGTGTACAAACGACCGGACTTTTCGACGGACTGAATTTGCGACGGACTTTCAACGGACTTCTACACACAATCACACCAAAGTCCGATGGATTTGACCATGATGACATACGACCGGACTAGAATAAGGAAGTTCATAGCCAGTAGCCAATAGCTGCCCTAGCGTTGGTTTTCGTCCATTGGACTAGCATACAGACAAACAGATTTTTCAACTGGACTCGAGTCCGTCGGAAAGATTTGAAACATGTTCTAAATCAAAATCCGTCTGATTCTCGACAGAAAAGGTCAGATGAAGCCCGCACACGGTCGAATTGTCCGACGGATTCGTTACGTCGGACCAGTTCGGTTGAAAAAGTCCGGTCGTGTGTACACGACATTAGACAGCGTTGGGCTCATAATATGACGTTTCTCAGAGCTGCAGTTCTCCTGAGCGCCATAAGATGGAGTTCTCACTTCTACCAAGATAAGACGTCTCTATGGAATAAAGACAGGAAGTGATGTCAGGCACAGATGGGCAGTGATGTCAGGAAAAAAACAGGAAGTATCGGGTGAGAGGTGAGTCGGGAGGAAGTAGAGAGGAGACATTGCTGGAAGTGGCAGCAGAGGAGGTAATAAGATCTTATTTTCTATTTACACCCAGTAACCCCCCCCCCCCCCGTCATGTCCGTCCTCTTCCTCCATAGTCACTGTGATGTCTTTTATCTCCAGCAGAGGATGATACACACATATATAGTGTGGAAACCTAGATAAACCCCTTCAGGGGCAGAACATTCCCCCACTTACGGGGCCGGAACATTCTCTTCATTTTGGAGATGTGTCACCTTCTCACTGGAGATGAAATGAACTGTCCTGAGTTCAGTTTGTGTGTTTTTCAGTGAACTTCAAAACGTTCTGATGACAAACCCAAACCCTACTGAAATCAATGGGAGGAAAATATGTCAAATAAAAAAATAGGCACAGGTGTCTAAAAAAAATACGTAGAGAAGGGAACAAAGAGAAGAAGCGCCACTTAAGTAAAGCTGTATAGTTTTAATCAGCAAAATGCATTAAAACACTCACATGGAGGTATCTGTAAAACGGCATTATGAGGTCCTGTTGAACGTCAATCTCCTGTATTGGCTGGCAACATCAGGATCTTCCTGTGGGGCTGTGTGCAGCCGAGCCGGCGTTCTGTTTGGCAGGTCATTTCCGTCTTTCGGGCGGGAGCCAAGCGAGGTCTGGAATGCAGTCAGCAGGCCTAGGAAGAGGGCTGGAGTGCAGCATACAACGGAATGACGTCTCGGGTATGATGCGACGCGTTTCAGAGCGTGCGCTGTGGTAAGATGGAGGGACTGTGTGCTGCTTTTTCAAGCAAGCTTGAAAAAGGAGCGCGCAGTGCCTCCATCTTACCACTGAAAGAACCTGATGTTGCCAGCCAATACAGGAGATTGACGTTCCACTGGACCTCATTATGCCGTTTTACAGATATTTCCATGTGAGTGTTTTAATGCATTTTGGTGATTAAATCTCTACAGCTTTACCACTTAAGCCTTGGACCAATTTGCAGCCAAAGGACCAGGCCCCTTTTTGCAATTCGGCACAGTGTCGCTTTAACTGACAATTGCGCGGTCGTGCGACGTGGCTCCTAAACAAAATTGACGTCCTTTTTTTCCCCACAAATAGAGCTTTCTTTTGGTGGTATTTGATCGCCCCTGCGGTTTTTATTTTTTGCGCTATAAACAAAAATAGAGCAACAATTTTGAAAAAAAAAATTCAATATTTTTTTACTTTTTGCTATAATAAATATCCCTAAAAAATATATATAAAAAAACATTTTTTTTCCTCAGTTTAGGCCTATACATATTCTTCTACATATTTTTGGTAAAAAAAAAAAAACGCAATTAGCGATAATTGATTGGTTTGCGCAAAAGTTATAGCGTTTACAAAATTGGGGATAGTTTTATAGCATTTTTATTAATATTTTTTTTTTTTTTTACTAGTAATGTCGGCAATTAGCGATTTTTATTGTGACTGCAACATTATGGCGGACACATCAAATTTTTTGACACATTTTTGGGACCATTGTCATTTATACAGAAATCAGTGCTATTTAAATGCATTGATTCCTGTGTAAATGACACTGGCAGTGAAGGAGTTAACCACTAGGGGGCGGGGAGGGGTTAAGTGTGTGTGTGTGTTTTTTTTTTTTACTGTAGGGGGGCGTGGCTTTGGGTCTGACGTCACTGATCGGCTTTCCCGATGACAGGGAACAGCCGATCAGTGTCAGTTGCGCTAGGAAGCACGGGGAGAGGTTTGTTTACACATACCTCTCCCAGTTCTTCAGCTCTGTGACCCGATCGGGTCCGCTGGTCCCGCGGCCCCGGTCCTGGAGCTCAGGACCGGGTCGCGAGCGTGCCGGCGGCGAGCAACCCACGGCTGGGCTCTTAAAGGGTCGTGCCCAGCCGTGCCATTCTGCCGACGTATATCGGCGTGAGGCGGTCCTTAAGTGGTTAAGTGGCGCTTCTTCTCTTTGTTCCCTTCTCTACATGTTTTGGAGTTTTCTTCAACTTCCCTTGCAAGGCAGCCCTAAGTACTAAACACTGTTGTAGTGACCATAACCCTCGATGGGGCGGCCTTGACTTTTGGGCTTACCAGTTACCTCCTCGTGGCTTTTCTTCCAGGTCTAGGGGTTCCCAGGGTTAGTACCCAACAACTTTGGACGATGACACCATAAAAGTCTTTTAGAAAGGTTTTTATTTGCAGGGGTAACATCCAACAAACACAGTCTTGTATGGGAACAGAGGTGAAGGGTGAACAAACTCAGGCACCTTGAACTGCTAAGTATGTGAAAGTCTCTATTTGCCAACCCAGAGAGTAGCCACTCGCAGCTGGGCGCTTCAAAGCTGAACAAATCTCTAGCCAGAGATTATGGCAGTCAGCACTTGAATTTGGAATTTGCAAAGTCTCTGACCTTGAATTAAAGTAGAAATCAGAAGTAAACAGGAACCTTTCCTCAGTACCTGGAACGTTATCTGTCTCCTTGGCAGTATTGGGGAAGCGTGGATTCTCTAGTGTCCTTGACAACCCAGCAATCAGGCACTTCTCAGGATACCAGCTTGTTGGCCCTCCTCCGAAGAGTCCTCCCCCGGTCGCTTACACGAGCTGCGGTGCCCCTCCAAGATGAGAGCGCACCCGGACTCCTTGAATCCTCCCTCAGTTACTGCGCCTCGGACCAGCCGGTTCCGAGACTCAGGAACAGATGGATCCTTGCCCCAGACCGAGCAGGTCTGTGGGGCTTGTCAAACTGACCATGTTGCAGGGCGGCACACTCTCCCGTGACCGGGACCCCTCGCGGGGGCTACCCCGGTCCAGATCCAGGAACAGGCAGCTATGGCCGAACGAACCCCGAACACGTGACTCCAGCATCTTAAGTACCCTTCCCCAGACTCCTCAGCGGGGCCAAACACACCCACTGATTGGCTCCGGGGAATGCCTGTACCCAAACGTCCAACCAGGCCTGGTTCTAAACCTGTCATGTGTACCTTACTGCACACATGATCAGGCAGAACACCAACACAGCCCAGCCAAACTGATGGTTACCAGAGTTTTAAAATGGCTGCCGTGCTTTCCAAGATGGCTTCTGCTTAAAGAGGGATTACATCTTGCGTCCTCTGAGTTTCAAAATATAAGGTGTCAAGGAATCTTCGTGAATGTGGAGATATGGAGTCTGTGTCTGATTGAGTGTCCTTCCATTGCATCTATCTTGATCCTATATACCACTCTGGACAATAGGCTCATAAAAATTATAATAAGCCTAGCCCAGATCTTTTTCATTGGTTAAAAGATCTATTGATTACCTTTTTTTGTAGATTTAGGTAATACCACTAAGCGTGTCCAAAAGGGCAGCAATACTTGTTCAAAAAAATCTTCTAAGTAATATGTTCAATCTTCATAATATATATCTGCTTGTACAGTGGTGCTGATTGCTGATTTTATAATATATATATATATATATATATATAAATAACATTTAGGAATTCTGGTAACCAGTACAATGTGAGGGTATAATTTTACTCATCAATATCACATAAAATGATTAACTATGTATAAATGTGTTACACTTGTAGATACTATGAGTACTTATTCATCTAGGTAAAAACACATGCTATATGGATATATTTATGTAGACATGGTCACGATATTTACAGTATATGTTATTCACAACACTAATTGGTATACTTCTGAGTAAGAAAAAAAAAATCAGATAGTTCTTTGAGTTGCTTAACATGAACTTTGCTCATTCTAACTAACTGTTTAGCCAGTTCAGCTGGATAAACAACTCTTGGAGTCTTCACAATAGTCTCTGTCCACAGACAGGGATTTCATCTGGAGAACAACCAGTCAAGTGTTTATATTGTCGACTCATCTTAGTGGTATCATGTTTTTTTTTTTTTTTTTTATCTAACCAACCAGAAAATGTTAATATCTTTTGGTTCTTTGGTTTCTAGCTTTGCAAATAGTTTGTTTATAGTATTTAAGGATAGGCGATTCATTAAAAGTTGGGAAACAGTTGAAGTCATTGTGACCCTTTTTTCACCTTCCTCTCATGGGGCTCATGACATAAAAAAAATAATTAAAAAGATATTATTTCTTCTCAAAAGGTCTAACAATTATGCATAGCATTCAGGAGTGCATTATACACAGAGTGCAGGGTTCAGAAGTGCATTGTGCACAGAGTGCAGCGTTTAGGAGTGCATTAGGCATATTGTGTAGGGCTTAGAAGTACATTAAGCACAGGGTGCAGGGCTTAAGAATGCGTTATGCACAGGGATGCGGGGTTCAGGAATGCATTACATGTAAGGTTCAGGAGTGCATTGTGCATAGAGTGCAGAGTTCAGGAGTGCTTTATGCACAGGGTGCAGGGTTCCGGAATGCATTACGCACAGAGTACAGGGTTCAGGAGTGCATTACGCACAGAGTACATGGTTCAGGAGTGCATTACGCACAGAGTACAGGGTTCAGGAGTGCATTACGCACAGAGTACAGGGTTCAGGAGTGCATTCTGCACAGAGTACAGGGTTCAGGAGTGCATTCTGCACAGAGTACAGGGTTCAGGAGTGCATTCTGCACAGAGTACAGGGTTCAGGAGTGCATTCTGCACAGAGTACAGGGTTCAGGAGTGCATTCTGCACAGAGTACAGGGTTCAGGAGTGCATTACGCACAGAGTACAGGGTTCAGGAGTGCATTACGCACAGAGTACAGGGTTCAGGAGTGCATTACGCACAGAGTACAGGGTTCAGGAGTGCATTACGCACAGAGTACAGGGTTCAAGAGTGCATTACGCACAGACTACAGGTTTCAGGAGTACATTGTGCACAGGGTGCAGAGTTTAGGAGTGTGCTACACACAGGATTCAGGAATGCATATCTCACATGCAGTGACCTCCACCCTCTTACACAGCTCTTTTTCCATCCCCAAATAAAGGGGTTAACCAATAATAAATTAACCAGTAATCCAAGCAAAATTATCGTGAGCAGAGGTACTACTGCACCCAGTATACAACAACAACCACAAGTATATAGATACACACCAGTATAGAAATAATGCAAACTTTATATGATAACACTTATCCGGAGGAAAAACTCAGGATGGGGGCCCTGCGTGTGGAGGTGCCAAGCCTGGACTGGGAGAATGTACAGGAATATCCATTCCTCCAATTGATCTCATTCAATGACTGGCTGATACAGTTCGAAATTCTGCATAGAGTCTATCCGACGCCACAACGTTTGCATGAAATATACCCTAGGGGTCTCTGCGCGGTGCTGGAGATGTGTTGGTGACCCGGCAGATTCCCTGTTATATCTAATTTATGATCTGAGGTGACGATCTTTATATATTCTTTAACCACAATTTCTTTAGTCGTCTGTCCAGGACAGCACTAGAGAGATAGGCTCCACCTCCTTATCTTTAAAGGGTGGCTTCTGTCCTTTCCCCTTCAGTCTTTGTGTTTCCTCCACCGGAGGAGGAGGCTGGATTAGAGCTCTCCTTCCCCTGAAACTGGGATAGCCCATGAAAGAAGGGGAAGGAGGTCTGTGTACCTGGGCATCAGGATGACAGATATCTGGGGTCCCCCGGTCAGGTTGAGCTCAGCTGTGAACCAGCGTCCTCCTTCTAGAAAGCCCG
Source organism: Lithobates sylvaticus (assembly GCA_028564925.1). Lineage (NCBI taxonomy): Eukaryota > Metazoa > Chordata > Amphibia > Anura > Ranidae > Lithobates > Lithobates sylvaticus. The sequence goes on from CM053028.1 coordinate 585,336,247, forward strand.
GGGAGGGCTGGCTTTCCCCGCCTGGCGATCGGATTCAGTTTTGGCGCGGGTCAGGCGGGGGGCGGGCACAGGCTTCGAGTTCCGGCCTGTGGAAAGGCAGGAGGAGAACGGGGACTTCCGGCGAACCACTTGCGGTTCTGGGTCGCGCGGCGAGCGTGGACGGCGGAACCAAGACTGCTTATTTAAGACACTGTGCTGCACCACAGGCTTAGGGAAAAGCCTCCAGGCGGTCAGGCAACTTCCGAATGGAACATGGATGCAGCGGAATGTGGCAGTGGAGCCGAACCAGCTCAGGTAGGCAAACACAAGGGTGTCTTGTACCTACGGGGCTGGGAGAGGGGGGGGGGGAGTGATGGACTAATCGGTGCAAAGGCATTTTGAAATGGTCCATTTTGTTTGTCCCCCCGCCCTCTCTATTTAAACAGGATCCGGACTAATGTGTCTTGCGAATCCTGCTAGTGGCTGGTGGGGTGCACATAGGTGTTTGGTGAAGGCATCCTATTTTGCTAAGGTTACGCTGATGTTAGCTTGTCTCTGTTCCCTTCCTTTTCTTCTCTCCTTGTCTTAGGCTCTGCCCAAAGAACCAGAGAGGTCAGGGGGGAAGAAGAGATGTCCATCGTGTATGAACAAATTTAAAGAGGGATGGGTTAGGCCCCTCTGTAAAGCCTGCATAGACAAATTGATCTATAAGAAGGCTACGGGGGCCTGTAAGGAACTTATTTCTGGGGTGCAGAAAGAAATGCAGTCCATCAAGACAATGCTAGCGAACCTTGAGACCCCAAAACCAACCGCAGTTCCCCCTGCTTCCACCCCAGAGGAGAGTGACGAATCAGGGGAAGAGGAATTAGATTCTCTGGATGGCCTAAGTGAGGCAACATCATCCAGGGATATTCCGATTCAAGGGACAAACTCTCCCAGATATAGGCTCTCACTTGAGGAGGTTGATGCCTTATTGGGGGTTATTTATGAGACGCTCAAAATTAAAGAAGAGCAGGTCTCTCTGTCCTTGCATGACCGGATGTATCAAACCCTGAAGGAAGATTCAACCAGGGTTTTCCCGGTTCACAGCACACTGGTGGACTCTATTAAAAAAGAGTGGCTGGAACCAGAGAAAAAAAACTATTCTTTCCCAAAAGTATGAAGAGGAGATTTCCCTTCAGTGAGGATCCCACCACCGTGTGGAACAAAATACCCAAGGTAGACGCAGCCTTCTCCCAGTGCGCAAAATCAACAGACCTCGCTTTTGAGGATATGGGTGTCCTCAAGGAACCCATGGACAAAAGGATGGAGGTGCTGTTAAAAAGGACATGGGAAGTAGCCATGACCAATTTAAAGCCTGCAATGGCCACAACAATAGTGGCTCGCAATCTGGAGGTCTGGCTGGAATAATTGCAAGGGCATTTAGAAAGTGGGACCTCTAGGAAGAAAATCTTGGATTCCCTTCCTATGCTGCACAAAGTAGCAGGCTACATGGCAGACGCTTCTGCAGAGTCGGTCAAACTTTCAGCAAGGACCACTGCCCTCGTAAATTCATCTCGCAGGGCACTATGGCTAAAATCCTGGTCAGGGAACCCAGCTTCGAAGGTGAGGCTATGTGGTATCCCCTTTGAGGGAGACCTCTTGTTTGGGCAGGATCTAAAAAAGGTTCTGGATCGCAGTGCGGACAAGAAGGCCTTCCCAGTTAAAACTAAAAAGGCACCAGGGAAACTCTTTTTTTTTCGTCCCCAAAGGCAGGGACAGTCGCAAGGACAGACCTCTAAGGGGTCAGCTCCTAAAAACCAGTAGACAGGGGGAAAACAGAAAGGCAATCTGTTTTCCTCTTCTAAGAAAACCACTAAGTCCCAGTGACTTGGTTCCCGTGGGGGGAAGACTGGGGCAGTTCCTCCCACAATGGGAAAAAAACGACCCCAAATACTTTTATTCTGAGGATAATCAGGGAGGGTTACCGAATACAGTTCAAGCACACTCCGCCTACGAGGATATGTGACCAAACCTCCCAAAGATCCTCAGATGGTGACGGCCTTGCTGTCGCAAATTGGCGATTTGGTAGACCAGAGGGTTCTAGTTCCAGTGCCAAGACAGGAGGTAAACCAGGGTTTCTACTCGCATGTGTTTTAGTGAAGGAACCATCGGGCAAATTCCGGTTAATTTTGAATTTAAAGTTACTAAACAAGTGGGTAACATACAAAAAATTCCAGATGGAAACAATCTTTACAGTAAGGTCAATCCTTCCCCCAGATTGTTTCATGGCCTCCCTCGATTCAGTGGGGAAGGCAGACCCGACACTTTCAGTTCAGGGCCCTGCAATTTGGCCTATCTTCCTCCCCCAGGATATTTATAAAAGTCCTGGCGGAAGCATTGGCTCCCCTGAGACTGAAAGGAGTCGCGGTCACCTTTTATTCTTCGCCCCCTCCAAACTCCAACCACAGGGAGACCTGAGGGTAGCCATTTCCTGTCTAAAAAGACTGGGGTGGTTAATAAACGAAGAAAAGTCGCACTTGATACCGACGCAGGCCATACAGTATCTGGGTTTCCTGGTAGACTCTGTGACACAAAAATTCTTCCTCACAGAGGAGAAAGCAGAAAGGGTGAAGGCAACTGCAACCTTTTTGCGAAACAATCGGGCAATTTCCCTCCGCTCAGCTATGTCTGGACTGGGTCTGTTAGTGGCAACAATTCCTGCGGTTCCTTGGCAAGGGCCCATTTCAGGTGCCTTCAGGCCGACATCCTGAACAGCTGGGACGGAGCACAAGAATCCATAGACATGACTATCCACCTATCCTCAAAGACCAGGAAGTCCTCTATGGTGGTAGAGAAAAGAGGAGAACCTAGTAAAGGGTCTATGGTGGTCTTCTCCAGTGTCTGTCCGCATCACTACGGATGCCATTGCTTGGGGCTGGGGGGCCCATTTGGGGTCAAAAATAGCCCAAGGACGCTGGGGGAAAGCACAATTCCAAAGGTCGGCCAATTGGAGAGAGTTGCAGGCGATCTGGGAAGCGTTGAGAGCATTTACCAGAGATCTGAAGGACCACCACGTACAGGTCCTCTCGGACAGCGTGGTAGCAGTCTTGTATCTAAACAAACAAGGAGGAACGAGATGCCCGTCCTTAATCAGGCTAACAAGTAAAACCTAGGGTCGGTCTAGGCAGTCCATCTGAAAGGGGTGGACAACCACCTGGCGGATTTTCTGAGTCGACACCAAGTGTGTGAATCAGAATGGTCCCTGAACAGGGAAATCTTTCAGCTGATAGTGCAGAAGTTGGGTCTCTCAGAGGTGGATTTGTTCGCCAGCAGAGCGAACACCCAGGTTCCAGTGTACTTCTCACTAGAGAGGGAAGCAGGGGCCAAAGGTATAGACGCTTTGGCACAAACCAATCCAAGGGAAGTAGAATTCCACCAACTGGATGTGAGAGCCTGTGTCTTACAGTATCTGGAGATGTCGAAAAGCATTAGGAAATCCAATGCACTATTTATTTTACATGCGGGTAAAAAATTGGGGTCACAAGCTTCAAAGAACACAATTGCAAGATGGATCAAACAGGCTATTGTAGAAGCTTACAAAATTATGAAAATGGAATGTTCTTTTTCCCCCGTGGCCTACTCCACACAGGCACTATCGGCTTCCTGGGCAGAGCAAGCTGGAGTGATACCAGAACAAATCTGTCGAGCAGCAACATGGTCAAACTACTCGACTTTCATGAAGCACTATAGATTGGACCTTATCTCAGCGCAAGACCAATCGTTTGGGAGAAAAGTCATCCAAGCGGTAGTCCCCCCCCCCCCCCCCCCCCCCCAATCTGGTAAGTTCTCGTCGATCCTCTCTAGTGCTGTCCTGGACAGATGACTAGAGAAAACTAGAGTTGGACTTACCGGTAACTCTGTTTCTAGGAGTCATCCAGGACAGCAGGGATTCCCTCCCTATATGCTGTTATAATGTTGGACAAGTGTTTTTGTTGTTACAGAAGCCGTTCCGGGGAAGTTCTCGGTTATAGACTGAAGGGGAAAGGACAGAAGCCGCCCTTTAAAGATCTGTGATGTGTTTCCTGCCTCTGGAGGTGGAGCCTATCTCTCTAGTGCTGTCCTGGACAACTCCTAGAAACAGAGTTACCGGTAAGTCTAATGCGGCGTACACACGGTCGGAATTTCTGATGGAAACAGTCCGATGGGAGCTTTTCATCGGATTTTCCGACCGTGTGTATGCCCAACGGTCTTTTTCTGTCGGAATGTCCGACGGACTTTGAATTGAGAACCTGTTCTCAATTTTTCCGACGGAAAACCTTTCTATCGGATTTTCCGATCGTGTGTATGCAATTCCGACACTCAAAATTCTGACGCATGCTCGGAAACAATTCGACGCATGCTCGGAAGCATTAAACTTCCCTTTTATAGTGCTGTCGAACGTGTTTTATGCCGCTGTGTTATTGACCATCGGAATTTGGTGTGATCGTGTGTAGGCAACACAGCTTGAGCGGAATTCCGTTGGAAAAACCGTCAGTTTTTTCCGACGAGAATTCCGATCGTGTTTATGCGGCATTACTCCAGTTTTCCATTCCATTGACAATGGATATTTGTCTGTTAGGCCTGGTAAATTCCCTAGCTCGTAAATGGCCCTCCAGAACTTTCTTTGGGTTAATGCTTTTTTATGCTAGGAAGGCTGAACCTGCCCCTGCCCCTACCCTAGATTCCTCAAAGGCCCTGATCAACTCTGTTAATCCACTTTATAAAGACACCTATAAGTCTTGTGACTGTCCCCGTAAATTCAATAAGGTTTGGAACCTTTGGGTTGACTCAGATACCACCACAGGTTCCTACGTGACCCCCTCGGCTCCCTAAAATGAGCTGCTCTTTTTCTATGTGGTGTTGAGACGGTTTTGTCTCCCTCCTGTGGGTAGGACCCTATTATATTCTTTAAGTTCTTACCGCCTAAGGGACATAATTATAACTGTAGACCCTGTAGATGGTACTGAGCACTAGTTGTTAAGTTGTATTGCATTTGTAATTATAGAATTGTATTTTGCTGAGCTGGGGTATGCCCTGAAGCTCTGTTTTGCAACTTTACCTTCATATACTAATAAAAAGAATTTCCAAAAAAAAAAGAATAGGTTTAATAGACATTAAAAAATGTATGTGAATTGCCTATGTGTATATGTTCAATTGCATGCACAAGCTCTATTATCAGTGAAAGCTTTACCATGTGGAATGTAACATGTAATTACTGTTAAGCTGTTGATTTCTCCCTTGTTGTGCCTTGTAAGTGGGATACTTCTTCTGTTCACGTTCTACAACAATAAACCTCAATTAGACATACCCTAGACTGTTTTCTGAGCTGGTGTGAGTGAACTGTTTGCTGTGTGCCTGGCTGCCTCTGCACTGAATAGGAAATCCACTGGCCCCTTCAGGGGTAAGTGCTACATAACAGCTAAATAAATAGATCTCCTAGCAATATTATTACTAGGGTGCAGCTAGGGGGAGCTCTAATGTTTACAGTGTGACTGCAGGAGAGTGATTCCTTCTAGTTCACACTAACGATTTCATTGCTAGAGCTGGTTTTTGCAATTTTTTCCACAGACTTTAAAATGCACATTTTGGGCCTGAAGATTTGTTATAACATATATTTTCTGACAGCAGAGGCCCTGAAGAATAAAATGGCGGTAATTTTTAAGGCGTTCCTTGTACACAGATTTCACCTTAACATTGCTTTCTATTTTTTTTTTTCCATTTTCTCATCCATATGGGGACAAGGTGCTTTGCCAGCCGGCACTCCCCATGTTGCCTAGTATGGTTCAGGAGGAAGGGTCCACATGCTCGCCCCTCCATTCCTGGGTCCACCTGGTGCCTTTCCAGGGTAGATCCCCTCTGCAAAACACCTTGTCCCCATGTTGATGAGTACAAGGGCTTCTTTACCACAAAGGTGGCGGGTGTTTGCAGGGTTCTGAGAGCAGAGGCCTTAGTTAATAAGGAGGCCCCCAGATACTGCCCCCTATATAAATAGGTATGGGGTACATAGTTTTTAAAGGTGCCACTAGCTTAATGACCACTCCTTGTGCTATTACCAGATAAAGGAAGAGATGGGCTAATGGTGACATCACTATCACTCCAAAATTGCCAGAATCCTCCTCCTCCGTCTTTTCTTTTGTGGTTTGTCACATCGCAAGAATGGTGTCTGCATAAAGTGGTGCCTTGAGAGGAAAGGAAGTCCTTCTCTTTCTCCCACTGTTCTACCTCGAGTGCCCTGTCCATAATGCCACACAGTCTGCTCCAGCAGGAACACAACAGGGATTGTGTCACTGATGCATGCATTGTCACGGCTCACCATCCCTGTCACCTCCTCAAATGGTGACAGTACAGTGCATGCATTCTTTATCAGCAGCCATTGGCATGGGGGGAAAAAGCTGAGCCGGCCTGAGCCTGTCATTGTGCCATACTCACACAGGCCCTCTGCTGCATGTGCAGCCGCTGCAGCATTGCCAAAGTCAAGTTCCACCAAGTGGGCCTGCCACAAATCAGGCGGTATTCCTGCTGAATTTCAGCTAACCGAGCACTGGCTGTGTATGACTGCCTGAAATGGGCACAGACTTCTCTGGCCTGCTTTAGCAGATCTTCCAACCCTGGGTACCTACAGTTATTTAAGAAACGCTGCACCACCAAATTGAGGTCATGTGCCAGGCATGGCACATGTGTCAACTTTCCCTGTCTAAGATGTCCTCAAAAGATTTCATCTTCTACTCCCTCTGTGGGGACAGGATGAGTTCAGAGACTTTCCCCTTGTAACGATGGTCAAGGAGGGTTGCCAACCAATAGTGATCCTTCTTGATATTACGTATTCTCGGGTCCTTTCACAGGCTTTGCCCATGCACCCCAATTTTGCGGAGGCACAAGAAGCAGACTCCTCTGGGTCACTGTGGATTACAGTGGACAATTCAGCAGAAGAGGGCATGGAGGAGAAGGAGGGGATGGAGCTCACAAATCTTTCATCATCACCACTAGCTGTATGGAGATGTGGTGGCACAACAAGCTGCAGCACTGAGCCCCGTCCTGCATCCTTCTGAGTTGCAAGCAGAGTTACCAAGTGTTCTGGGAACTAGATATATTGTCCCTGACCATGCTTGCTGGACCACGTGTCAGCAGAAACGTGAACCTTGCGGCTGACTGCCTTGCCCATCGATGCCACAACATTGCCTTCCACTTGATGGTACAGAGCTAGTGACCGGGAACCTGCCATTGTGGTACAACACATTCTGCAAATTCACGGAAGGAGGCAGAATCCCCCAGATGGAAAGGCAGGAGTTGTAAAGCCAGCAGCTGTGGGTGGAAGTGACTGTATGTTTTTTTTTTTTTTTTTGCTGCAGCAGATGGTGCAAAGAAATGTGCCTGCTATAGTCTACAGCTGGTGATGTGCTACTGGGAGACATGCTGCAAGAACCTGTGACACCCTTTGCTATAACTTCATCCCTGTCAGTGGAGGCTGCTGAGAGGTCATGAGGTATAGCGAGGTAGACCTGAAAGGTGAGGAGGAGCAGAATTGTGCACCTTTTTTGTGGCTTTCAGGTGTTCTTGCCAACGGGCTGAGTGGCGGGAGATTAAATGCCTTGTCAAGCATGTGGTACCCAAATGGCTGTTTTTGCCACGCTTGATCTGCTTGAGGCAAAGTTTGTATACTGCAACAGTGTGATTGGCTGCACATGTGCTTAAAAAAGGCCCAGACAGCTGAGCTGTGGAAAGTGGTCTGGGAGATAACCGCTCCCCAATCTGGTGGAATAGGGTGGCTGCTCTCTACCCTTCCATGATGGCTGCTTCATTGGGGTTGTGCCTCACCCTCACTTTTTCTCTGCTCTATCCGGCACCCAAGTCACATCAGTGACCTCATCATCCTCTCCATCCTCATCATCACTGGAGCCAACTTGGCAGTATGCTGTGGCTTGGAGGAACATGACTGACAATTTGTTGTTTACAAGTGTTCTCCCCTCTCTGTAAGCTCATGTTCCTACCTTCATCAAACTCAGAATCAAGATCTGAATCAAGTAATGGCTGTGCACCATCAAGGAGCAAGTGGCTGTCGCTGTGTTCGAATAACTTAGCTGACTCATCCATGCCTGATGCTGGGGCTTTTGCAGAAGTAGCTGTGGACAAGGAGGCAAAATAAGCAACTCTGGCAGCTGCAGTAAACTGCATACTAGTGTCTGCTTGGGTGATGGAGAATGAGGAGGATGAGGATTGTTTAGTAAGCCAGTCCACCAACTCCTCTGCATGCTGTGGCTGGATAGCATGGGAAACATCGCTAAACAAAGGAAATGATGCCCTGCCTGAGGACGGAGCATGCCCACCTTTGCCTGTGGACACAGACACTCCTGGACCCCTCACAGTGCCATGGAAATGTCTGCCTCTCCTTGTTGGCCTCCCTGACATGATGGGGGGGGGGGGGGCTTATTAACAAAATGTAATAAAGATGGGGAAATGTTTACATGGATGCACTTTAATCAATGGAAAGTGATCCTTTGTGCACCTTAACTTGAGTACTCACTACAAAGAGACACTCCTAACGCACTACAATATACTATTGTAATCGTGAAATAATGCACTGAAATATACTGCTTTAAATGTATAATAATGCACTGAAACATATGGCGGTAAACATGCAATAGCGCACTGAAATATACTGCGTTAAACGCGCACTAATGCACTGCAATATACTGCGTTAAACTTGCAGTAACATACTGCAATTTACTGCAGTAAATGTTCACCAACGTACTGAAATATACTGCGTTAAACATGCAATAACGCACTGAAATATACTGCAAGAAACCTGCCCTGACAAAATAAATGGACACTAAAGTAAAAAAATCAATGTTCGCACTACACTCACACTGCACTACACTCACACTGTACTATCACTAGATTCACACTAAACTGATACTTTAAACTCACAATAGCCCACTAACTTGCTAGTAGCACTAAACAGCAGTGATGTAAGTAACTGAGTTAAAATAAACGGAGTTACATAACGCAGTTACTTTAGAGGGTAACGAGTAATCTAACTGATTACTTTTCCTCTAATGGTAACGCAGTTCCCATTACTTGGGCGGAGTTACCTCAATTACATCTACTGCCACTAGATGGCAGTAGTGTAATTCCGGTGTCCTGCCAAAAAAAGTTCCCCCGCCAGATAAGGACCCCCTGTTCTGCGCAGGTGCAGCGCTTGCGCAGTACGAAGGACTACGGAGCTTACGAAAATTGCCGAACCTAAACAGCTCTGAGTGAACTCTACACCGCGCAGGCGCAGTTAACATGTAATTGTACGAGGCAATGCCGTGCGCTCCCGATGCTTGTGCTACTCTGCAAGGGGCGTCTATCGTGTAACTAAGGGGCGGGTCTAGTATTACTGTAACCAAGGGGCGCATTTATTATTATTGTTATATATCGGGCTCTGCCCATTAATTTAACATTCGCCCTCTTCTGTAGCCATCCGCCCCTTACACGATATAATAATAATAGACCCGCCCCTTGCTTACACGCTATAACAGATCTGCCCCTTGGTTAGAGTAGTAATAGAGCAGCCCCTTGGTTACACGATATTTAACAATAATAATAAGTGCGCCCCTTGCTTACAGTAATACTAGACCCGCCCCTTAGTTACACATATAGAATATTTAAAAAAAAAGTCAGTCACTTTGCTGCGTAACTAATTACTTTTCCAATGTAGTAACTGAGTTACTAACGCAATTACTTTTTGGGAGAAGTCATTTGTAACTTAACTAATTACTTTTTTAAAGTAAGATGACCAACACTGCTAAACAGAGCCCTGTTCTATCTCTCTCCACTCCAATATCACACTGCAAATGGCCGCTATGGGAGGAATATTTTTATAGTGTGGGGTGGGACTAAGAGCAATGAGCCATGATTGAATAGAGTCATCATGACAGTGTCCAATAGGGATGAGCTCCGGCGTGTTCGCGTGAACCACATGCAGAGTCTGCCAGGAAGTCAGGGCAGCACTGCGCTAATCACAGAAAGTGAGACATTGCCCGATCTCTGCAGCCGCGCATCAGAGGAATGTCTCACTGCCTGTGATTAGCGCAGCGCTGCGCCGACTTCCTGGCAGGCTCTACACGTGGAGCATGCGAACACGCTGGAGCTCATCCTTAGTGTCCAATCATGACTCTAACTGTACTATTTGCCCTGATTGGGCAAAGCTTTCATTGATTCAGCTAATCAGGACTTCCAGTGTACTGTGTTGCGGCACAGTGCATTGGGGTTTTTCAGCGGGCCGAACAGACGGTTGAATGTACCGACAATTCAGGGGTTCACCAAAGGGGCGAACAGCCAATGTTGGGTCCAAACTCATGCTTGGACCAAACTGTTCAACCATTACTACTACTAACTGTCAATTGCTCAAGAGCAGTTAGGAGTATAGAGTGTATTAGAGGACTGTACATGGTTAACAAGTCTGGGAAGCTGTGAGTCCAGCCTTTCTCAATCAGGGTTCCTCCAGAGATTGCTAGGGGTTCCTTAAGCAATGAGTAATTTCTGCCTCATAGACAAGAAACCACTGCCAACAATGATCTTCTTAGCTATCTGTAAGGGGGGCATTCTTCACACTGACCATCAATATAAGGGACAATCATCACAGCGACCACAATGTGAGGGATGTTCATCCCAGTGACCACCAATGTAAAGAACATTCATTCCAGTGATCACCAATGTAGAGACATTCATCCCAGTGACCACCATTATAGAGAGACATTCATCCCAGTGACCACCAACGTTAAGGACATTGACCCCAGTTACCATCACCCTTATGTACTGTGAGCTGTGGCTATAGTAATTTTTAGCAGGGTTCCCTGCGACCTGGAAATTTATGTCAAGTGTTCCTCTATGTTAAAAAGATTGACAAAGGCTGTTTTAACCTGAAACCGGCAAAAATCCTCTAAAGGCAACATTAACGGAGAACATCAAACAAATCGTGGAGGACTCGCACAAAAATAGCTCAATATAAACAGCATAAAATCATCAGTAACAATTCGTCCAACATTCACATGTAATGTCGGCTGCAGAGTCTTCAAGAAGTCTAATCAGTGTGTTCTCCTGGTACGCAGTGTACAGCTAATCAGTGTGCATAAGTAAATACTGTATATATATTTATTTTCTATTTACACCCAGTAACCCCCCCCCCGGTCATGTCCGTCCTCTTCCTCCATAGTCAACGTAACGTCTTTTATCCACATTATTATTAGGGTTGCCACCTCATCCCTTTAAACCCAAAAACATAGGAATCACACAGGTTCTGAGGCTAATTTAATGCAGATACGGCACCAAGTGAGATTAATTGACACTAGGGATGGGCTCGGTCGCGTTCGCACACTTCACGTGCAGAGCCGACAGGAAGTCGGCGCTGCGCTAATCACAGGTGGTGAGACATTTTCCCGATGTGCGGCTGCAGAGATTGGGAAATGTCTCACTGCCTGTGATTAGCGCAGTGCCGTGCCGACTTCCTGGCGGGCTCTGCACGTGGAGTGTGCGAACACGCCCAAGCCCATCCCTAGTTACCACCTTAATCAGCCACAGAACCTGTGTAATCAATATCTCTTTATTTATTTGCTGCAATAAAAAAAAAACACAGGGAACTCACCATACTTTTTTCTATATCTATATCGGGGCGTGCAGCTAATTCTTGGCTCACTTAGAGTATCACCTTACTGTTTTTTATAATTAATATGTGTTTGGGTTTAAAGGGATGAGGTGGCAACTCTAATTATTATTCATCTTTTTTGTATAAAGTTACTGAACACTACAGAGGCAAACACCATCCAGAGAGGCTGAACTTTCAGTATTGGAAGTACTGTTTATTATCCTCCTTTATACTATAGTCCTTTTGACGGATTAGGAGTGCAGAGAGAGATCAAACAGAGGCATCTCACAAGGGTCATGACACGCGCGGCCGTTAATTGGGGAATTCCGGGTACAGGAAGGCTGGCAGTAGGAGAAATAGTCCAGAAGGCACAGCAATGAAGAGTGACCTTCAGGATGGCAATATTGGACAGCAAAGTGGACATAGTCTACAGGGCAAACAGAAGGCACAGCAACGAAGGGTGTTCCTTAAGGTGCCACTATGGGGCAGCAAAGGAGAGATAGTCCACAGGACAAACAGAGGGCACAGTGGGGTTTAAGTCCTTGGCACACAGGCAAAGAAGTGTTTGGTACAGCAGGGGTTAAAGTCCTTGGCATACGGGCAGAGCAGGGTTGGTACAGCAGGGGTTAAAGGACACACCAACCAGCAGATGAGAGCATTGGGGCAGAGAGAGAGTTCAGATACTCTAACAGAGGCAGATTAAGCAGGAGTCTTCTACAGGGTATAAGAAGGGGGGGAGCTGTGGGGTCTGGCCGCAGCATGGACCTCCCACGGCAGCAGTCAGGCGGAGAGCAAGCCGCTCCCTGGCAGAGGTCTGCATGCAGAGCGCTGGGCATGGGATGGTGGTAGGGACAATAAGGTGATGTCTGTGCTGGGGAAAGCAGAAGAGTAATCAAGGGGAGCAGGTTTCCTGTGACCCCCCCCCCCCTCCTGCCAGCAGGGGAACCTCAACAGGTTGCCCTAGAGGCACTTTTGTATCATTTTGCTTTACTAGGGATTTTGTGGACAGGATAGCCCAGTGTTTCTCAACTCCAGTCCTCAAGGTGCCCCAACAGGTCATGTTTTCTGGCTTTCCATTATCTTGCCCAGGTGATTTGATCAGTTTCACAGCCATTTTATCTGAGGGAAATCCTGAAAACATGACCTGTTTGGGTGCCTTGAGGACTGGAGTTGAGAAACACTGGGATAGCCCATCAGCATTTTGGTGCTGGCTCCCCCCTCGGTTCTGAATAGTGAAGTTGCATGACCAGGCTTCGCCTTAGCAGGCGGCCATTATACCCAGTGATCCAATTCAGCCAGGTGAAGGGGTTGTGGTCAGTGAGGATGGTAAACTCCCGGCCATACAAATAGGGTTGTAGATTTTTCAAAGCCCATACTATAGCCAGACACTCATTTTCCGATGGTGGCATAGGCTACTGCCCTGTCCAGTAGCTTCCTGCTTAAGAAAGCCACAGGGTGCTCCTTCCCCTCCTCATTTACCTGGCTGAGGACAGCCCCCAGCCCATACGTAAAGGCATCAGTCTTGCTTGTAGTTTGGAGCTGCCAGGACTGGGTTGCGGGTGCGGGTGCCTCTTTCAGCTGGTCAAAGGCGATCTGTAGGCTGGGGTCCAAGTTACTATCTGGGGCATGGCCTTCTTGGTGAGGTCTATCAGTGGCTTTGTAATCGTGTTGAAATGGGAAAAAATGTATGATAATAGTTAGCAGGGCCGAGAAAATCCATAACCTGTTTCTTAGTCTAGGGGTGGGCCAGTCTCTAATTGCTTCTATTTTAGCAGGTTCTGGGCCCAGTTTACCCCCTCCCACCCGGTGCCCTAAATATTGTGCCTCTGCCATTCCCATCTGGCACTTGTCTGGCCAGATGGTGAGGTTTCCCCCCTGCAATTCAGTCCAGGGCAATGCTCACATGCTGGAGGTGGTCATGTTGAGGAATTCGAACAGCCCGAAGGGAGTAATGAAGTCGAAGCGCTCCTTACCCTCTGCGGTTTAGTGGATTTGCCAATAGCCCTTGCTTAAAGCAGAACTCCAGGTAAAAACTTTTTTCCATGTTCTCGTTGTTGATCTCGTACCTTCACCAACTATGTCATCCATGTTCTTCTGAGCTCTGTAGTTCCTCTGCAATAGCCTGCTGAACTTGCTGAAAAACCGTTATTGCCTGTTTGTAAGACCGCTGGCTGCTATTTCTCCAGTAACCTCAGCCAGCGGTCCAACACGCCCAGTTGCAGTTCTCTGAAAGTGAGCAGGGACTTGTACTTCCGCCTGGCTCGCTATAGTGGGCGGAGGCAGTCTCTCAGTCCCCTTGTCTGTGCCGTCCATAGAGGTGGTGTTGTCCTCTGCTCCCTCCTCCTCCCTGCCAGCACCACCCCCTCGTCTGCCACCGCCCGCCCGCCATTCCTCTCCAGTGCGGGGAGAGTTACAGATCATCCGGAGACAGAGAGCGGATCTCAGGCTGACAGGTCTGTATGTGAAAACACGGCTCGTCGTACAGCCCTGCCTCCCTGCACCGGCAATAGAACAGTGTGCTTTGTGCTGTCTATCACAATTCTGGTGCAGGGAGGCGAGGCTGTACGACGATCCGTGTTCTCACATACAACACCTGTCAGCCCGAGATCCGCTCTGTCTCCAGATGATCTGTAACTCTCCCCGTGCTGCACTGGTGACACCGCACTGATGATCACTGATAAGCTGCATTGGTGACACTGCACTGATGATCACTGAAAAGCTGCACTGGTGACACCGCACTGATGATCACTGATAAGCTGCATTGGTGACACTGCACTGATGATCACTGAAAAGCTGCACTGGTGACACCGCACTGATGATCACTGATAAGCTGCATTGGTGACACTGCACTGATGATCACTGAAAAGCTGCACTGGTGACACCGCACTGATGATCACTGAAAAGCTGCACTGATGATCACTGATAAGTTGCACTGGTGACACCACACTGATGGGCACTGATAAGTTGCACTGGTGACACCGCACTGATGGGCGCTGATAAGCTACACTGGTGATGTTGCACTGATGATCACTGATAAGCTGTACTGGTGACACCTCACTGTTGAGGGCTGGTAAGCTGCACTGGTGACACCGCACTGATAGGCACTGATAGGCTGCAATGGTGACACCACACTAATAAGGCTGCACTGGTGAGACTGCACCGATATGCTGCACTGGTGGGCACGGATGAGACCAAACTGATGGGCACTGATAAGCTGCACTGAGGCAACCCTGATGAGGCTGCACTGATAAGCTGCACTGATGGGCATTGATAAGCTGCACTGGTGGACAGTAATGAGACCACACTGATGGACACTGATAAGCTACACCGATGGGCACTGATGAGCTGCACTGGTGGGCACTGATGAGACCGCACTGATAAGCTGCACTGAGGTGGCATTGATGAGGCTGCACTGATAAGCAGAGTGGACACTGTCCACTGCCAAATATCTGTAGGAGAGGTTTCCACCATCCCTGCAAAGTTTGCAGTCATTTTTTATTTATTTTTTCTTATTTTCAGTGTGATGTGTATTATATGTGACAGTACATATCACAGAGACCGGTATTGTGGTGATATTGAAGCTTACTGAGATTTCCATACATTTTTTTTTTGTCATGCTGACATTTACTTGTGCCACATGCCGAGGTAAAGCAGCATGGCCCTGCTCTTTCTTTCTGTGGTGCGGCTATGGATGTGCTCATATACACCATCCAAGCACTGATTACTACTTAATCTCAAAGCTGCATGAGGCGGAATATTTCTACTACTGAATTACAGCAGAGTACAGTGTGTATAATATATATTTATGGGATGTGTATACAGTCCAGTACTGATTACATAAAGCATGTAAGGGAAATATGTTTATCCGCTGTTGTGGCTGGAGGGGGCCTAGCACAGACATGCTTAAGGCCCCTTTCACACGGACGGACCGTCTATCCGTTTTTCTTCCATCCGTCGACGGACGACAATGCATTCCTATGGGCAGACGGATGAACATCCGTCACCATCAGTTAACCTCCGCTTCCGTTTTCATCCGTTTTTTTAAACGTACAAGGCTACGTCCAGATCCGTCAAAACGGATATTAACTGACGTTGACGGACATTGTCCGTCAACGTCCGATCCGTTAAGATCCGTTTTGTGTTTATCTGTGAACTCAACCTCTTTAAGGCACAGGCACACATATAAACAGAACAAAACGTATACAAAAACGGATGAAAAAACGGACGTAAACGTGTGCATTTACGGATGTAAGCGGATGTTAACGGAACATAAGAAGGATGAAAACTGACATTAACGGAACGGATGACGGATGAAAACGGATGAGACAACGGATAAGAACTGATACGTTTTTGACGTGCCTATACTGACTGCGTCCGTGTGAAAGGGGCCTTACACTTATAAGATTTTCCCTTCACAATTCAGTCTGTGTTGTGCTCAGTAGTGTGGCTACAGAATGATGGGCGTGATTTATGTTGAAGTGGGCTTGTTTATTAGTGTACACAGGCCTAGTGTACCTCCCACTTTCACCGCAATGTGCAAAGCCTGAAGGGAAATGTAGTTTAATGACAGTGTAAAGAGAGGGGACAGGATATGATGCAATCACTGTTTTTAACAGATCCTCTCTAGCAAAAACATGATGCATTTTTTGAACTACAGAGCTGACTTCCTGAAAATTCTATTTGACATTTCTCTTGATTGGTAAGGAATTTCACAAATGTAGGAACTGTTTAGTGTTTGTGTGTGTGGTGGTGGGGGGTGTGTACTAATGGGGGATTTTTTTTCCTTCCTTACCAGAGCACTTTTTGCGATTCGGCACTGCGTCACTTTAACTGACAATTGCGCGGTCGCGCAACGTTGCACCCAAACAAAATTGACGTTCTTTTTTCCCCACAAATAGAGCTTTCTTTTGGTGGTATTTGATCACCTCCGTTTTTTATTTTTTGCGCTATAAACAAAAAAAAGAGCGACAATTTTGAAAAAAACACATTATTTTTTACTTTTTGCTATAATAAATATGCCCCAAATATTTATATATATAAACGATTTTTTTTCCTCAGTTTCGGCCGATATGTATTCTTCTACATATTTTTAGTAAAAAAAAAAATTTGCAATAAGCGTATATTGATTGGTTTGCGCAAAAGTTATAGCTTCTACAAAATAGGGGATAGTTTTATGGCATTTTTATTTTTAATTATTTTTTTTTATTAGTAATGGCGGCGATCTGCAATTTTTTATCGTGACTGCGACATTATGGCGGACACATCGGACACTTTTGACACTATTTTGGGACAATTGTCATTTATACAGCGATCAGTGCTATAAAAATGCACTGATTACTGTGTAAATGACACTGACAGGGAAGGGGTTAACCACTAGGGGGCGATGAAAGTGTTAAGTGTGTCCTAGGGAATGATTCTAACTAGAGGTCGACCGATATATCGGCCGGCCGATATATCGGCCGATATTTGGTGTTTTTTAATTAATCGGCATCGGCCGATTCTGCTGCTAAAAAAGGCCGGTTTTAAAACTTCAGCGGGACTTGCAAATGACTTCTGATAGAAGTCAATGCAAGTTGCCTGAAGTTTTCCCTGAAGCGTCTTGTGACTTGTCTGGGCAGACTGCCAAGTGTGAGAAAATATGATACAATGTTTCTCATCAATGAACTCTGTGGAGAAGTTCCCAGTTTAACCATTTAAAGCCTAAATCTTTTCTGACACTTGTTGCTTACAAGTAAAAATCCTGTATTTTCTGCTAGAAAATCACTTAGAACCCCCAAAAATTATATATATTTTTTTAGCAGAGACCCTAGGGAATAAAATAGCGGTTGTTGCAATATTTTATGTCACACGGTATTTGCGCAGCGGTCATTCAAACGCAATTTTTTGGGAAAAAAATACACTAATGATTAAAAAAAAAAACGAAAAAACAGCAAAGTTAGCCCATTTTTTTCGTCAAAGTTAATTTTGATTACCTGTTTTTGTGTATTTAATATATATTTTTTTTTTAGTTATCTAAATTATACATATAAGTGAACTGATTGGAGGTTTTGTTTTGTTTAATAAAATGTAAGAATTTTTCTGAATCACTTATTAATTAAGGCTGCTTTCACACTGGAGCGGGCAGGCATTGACGGTAAAACGCTGCTAGTTTTAGCGGTGCTTTACTGTCATTTTAGCGGTGCTATTCGGCTGCTAGCGGGACGATTATAACCCAGCTAGCGTCCGAGGAAGTGGTTAAATGCACCCATCTGGCGACGCTGCCGAATCGCTTTGCAGGCGCTTTAACAGCAGTGCTCATTAATTTCAATGGGCAGGAGTAGTGGTGTACACCGCTCCATAGGACTTTTTTTTTTAACATCCTGCCAGCGCATCTCCTCAGTGTGAAAGCACTCGGGCTTTCACACTGAGACTGCAGGGGAGCCATTTTGCAGGCACTTTACAGGCGCTATTTTTAGCCCAAAAGCACCTGAAAAACGCTTCAGTGTGAAATTTTAAATTTTTGGAGATGGAGGGGAAAAAAAAAAAATCGCCCCAAAAAAAAAAAAAAAAAAAATCGGCATCATATATCGGCCATCGGCCGCCGTGATTTCTAAATATCGGCATCGGCATCGGCCAGAGAAAAACCCATATCGGTCGACCTCTAATTCTAACTGTGGGGGGTGGGCTACCACTCACATGACAGCGATCACCGCTCCCGATGACAGGGAGCAGTGATCTCTGTCATGACACAAGTCAGAATGGGGAAATGCCTTGTTTACATAGGCACTTCCCTGTTCTGAGGCTCCGTGACACGATTGCCGGGGAGACCGGCGAACATCGAGTCCACCGGTCCCGCGGGCACGGTCAAGCTGTATGCGGCGGGCACACCTGCTATCCCCGGCTATTAAAGGGGACATACAGGTGCGCCCATTTGCCTACCGCTGCCATTGTGCCAACGTATATCGGCGTGCGGCAGTCGGCAAAGGGTTAAGTTCAGTTCAGTGTAGTGACATAGCGGACCCCAGCCAGACGGTCCAGCAGGTCATGGATACAGGGCATCAGATATGCATCACTAACCGTGTAATGTGAAAACTATGGAGTTGGTACATCGCTCCCCTATAGCCTGTTTTTTTAAGTGCCACACTATATACACTCTAGATGTCGACTGATATATCGGCTGATATTTGTCCATTTTTGATAAATTGGCATTGGCCAATGCCAGTGTCATCTGTCAGTTCCAAACCAGTGCCATGTGCAAACCAGTGCCATCTGTCAGTTCAAACCAGTGCCACCTGCTAGTGCCATCTCTCAGTTCCAAACCAGTGCCACCTGCTAGTGCCATCTCTCAGTTCCAAACCAGTGCCACCTGCCAGTGCCAACCAGTGCCATCTGTACTGAGGACATCAAGTGTGTGGTAGAGGGACAGGAGCAAGCAGGGAGGAGTGGAGTGGGTGAGGTGTTTTTTTTTAATTTTTATTTTTATTTATTTTTTTTTTTTAATCAGCCTTAAATATCGGCCACAAAAATCTGCATCATATATCGGCCATCGGCCACCCCAATTTCTAAATATCGGCATCGGCCAGAGAAAAACCCATATCGGTCGACCTCTAATACACTCTATATGTGAAACCTTATTAAAGCTCTATGATAAGGGGGCGTGACCGGATGGAAGAGGATGTGTGCGAGAGAGTGAGAGTGTAGTGAGAGTGTAGACCTCTCCTCTCCGCTCCTTGCTACCACAGAAGATGCCTACAGCTGAGGAGCGCGACGGCTGGAAAGACTGAAAGGCGCCTACCAAGCTGAGACATATACCTCTCAAATTTCAATCTTAAAAGAGATGGAAGCCTGAGGAGTGGCCTCCTTTCTTGTGCCTTCCCTCCTAAAACCCTACCTATCATCCGATCCCCTGTGCTGCGCCTGGTGTGTGGACTTTCTGGGAGGTGGAGTTTTGCAAACCCATGTGAGTTGAGTGGGGTCTTGGCTCTCCTATCGCTCTCCTCTCACCCCCGTGTGCCGCCGCTCCGGAAGCAGTCGGACCGGCTGAGAAACCAGCGCGCTGTATCGACGGCGCATCGAGGGAGCCAACTGCGGCTGAGACACAGCGGAACCCGTGGAGACGTGGCGGTGAAGATCGTGACCATCGGGAGGCGTGTGGTGAGTGCGGGCTGTGTGGCATGTCTGACGGGGGCCGATAAGTTTTTGTGAAGAAATGCAGGGGTACGAGCCTGCATACATTTTGATCTACCTGACCCCCCCGCATGTCTCCACCAGACCCCAGAAGTGATCTAATATCCCTGAGGACCGCATGTCTGCAGGACACCCCCCACTTGGCTAAAATTTGAATGAAGCGGTGAAACTGCATAAGTGAAGAGTGCAGTGGTGAGAGCCTGCAGTCACATAGTTACATAGTTACATAGTTAGTTAGGTTGAAAAAAGACACAAGTCCATCCAGTTCAACCACAAATAAAAAAAATATATATATATATACATATATATATATATCATACAATCCCATATACCCCATTCTATACCCACAGTTGATCCAGAGGAAGGCAAAAAAAAAACCCAGCAGAGCATTCTCCAATTTGCTAAAGCAGGGAAAAAAATTCCTTCCTGATCCCCCGAGAGGCAATCGGATTTTCCCTGGATCAACTTTACCTATAAATGTCAGTACCCAGTTATATTATGTACATTTAGGAAAGTATCCAGGCCTTTCTTAAAGCAATCTACTGAGCTGGCTAGAACCACCTCTGCAGGGAGTCTATTCCACATTTTCACAGCTCGTACTGTGAAGAAACCTTTCCTTATTTGGAGATGAAATCTCTTCTCCTCTAGACGTAAAGAGTGCCCCCTTGTCCTCTTTGTTGACCGTAAAGTGAATAACTCAACACCAAGTTCACTATATGGACCCCTTATATATTTATACATGTTGATCATATCCCCCCTTAATCTCCTCTTATCAAGGGTGAATAAATTCAGTTCCTCTAATCTTTCCTCATAGCTGAGCTCCTCCATGCCTCTTATCAGTTTGGTTGCCCTTCTCTGCACTTTCTCCAGTTCCCCGATATCCTTTTTGAGAACTGGTGCCCAAAACTGAACTGCATATTCCAGATGAGGTCTTACTAATGATTTGAACAGGGGGCAAAATGATATCTCTCTCTCTGGAGTCCATACCTCTCTTCATACAAGAAAGGACTTTGCTCGCTTTGGAAACCGCAGCTTGGCATTGCATGCTATTATTGAGTTTATGATCTACCAAAACCCCCAGATCCTTCTCCACTACGGATTCCCCCAGTTGGACTCCCCCTAGCATGTATGATGCATGCATATTCTTAGCCCCCAAGTGCATAACTTTACATTTATCAACATTAAACCTCATCTGCCACATAGTCGCCCAATTAGACAGAGCATTGAGGTCGGCTTGTAAATTGGAGACCTCCTGTAAGGACGTTATTCCACTGCATAGCTTGGTGTCATCTGCAAAGACAGAAATGTTACTTTTGATCCCAGACCCAATATCATTTATAAAGATATTAAAAAGTAAGGGTCCCAGCACTGAACCTTGGGGTACACCACTGATAACCTTAGCCCATTCAGAGTAAGAATCATTTGACCCCAACATATACCCTTTACTGGCCTAACTGCGGAACTTATATATCACTTATATTGAGCCTACATGTATCGGACATCCCCATACTTATTCTGAGCCATCAAACGAAAACTAAAAATCTACAGAGGGACAATCTTAAAGAGACTTGAACTTAATATATGCAGGGGACCATAGGGCTCTGGTTGATTGGCCCGACTCTTTCTCCTCTTTGAGGGGAAACAACCTGACATCCCCCCCCCTTTTTACCTGATACCTGAAGGGGAAACTTTTGGCTAAGACCGATATCAAGATTACTTAAAGCTTTAAGTGACGGGACCACTGGGAGGCGTGCGGTGCGGTGAGGGTGGAGTGTGGGGGTATACCTGAGGTTGGCTAAAAACAAACTGTTGGTAAAAAAAAAAAAAAAATGCAGAGGTGAGAGCCTGCATATATTTATAGGATACATATTTATATGTTTCAATGTTTTTATTAAAGTTTTATACAGTGACATTTGTACAAGAGAGTGTTTGATTTTACAAAATAGAGTTTGTACAGTATAAATATACGTTTGGTAATATAGACATAGTGCAAATGTAAACCACCTTTTACCACAACGGAGTAACAAAATTAAAAGGAAGTATGAGAGGAAAGATAAAAGGAACTGTAACCTGTCGGACAGTAATGGCTGGTGCTTTTCTATAGCTAAGTTTCTGGAGCTCAGGAGCCGCCGACCTGTTTTTCGCTATTACTCTCCGACCCTGTGCCCCCCCCCCCCCCGGGGCAGAACCCACCCCCATCCATCTATTCGGGGGGGTCATAGGCTTCACCCCCAGGCGGCGGGGGCCCAGGGCCGGGCTATATTCCTCTCTGGTGGTCGGTGCCTCTATGCTCCTTAGTTATAGCTCGTGTTTGTTAGTTATTCAATGTCTGCTGGGTCTCACTCAGAGATATAGCGACAAATGAGCAATGGAGGTGGTGAGACAGCATTTTAGAGGGGAAGATGACGGGGACAGGTAAGAAAGGGTAATGTTAGAGGGAAAGAGAGAGGGGGGAATGGGGGGAGGAAGGGGTATTGACGAGCCCTGGTCCTTCTCCTTTGTTGTCGTTTGTCATTGTCATTTTTATGTTGCTAAGGGTCTGGGGTCACTAGCCAGATAGTCTATCCATGGATCCCAGGTTTTGTGGAAACGCACCATTTTGTCCTGGACTAGGGCGGTTAGCCTCTCATTAAGCATCACCCATGAGATTTTACTCTTAAGCTGGCCTATCGGCAATGCTGCGGATCTCCAGTTCCTGGCTATCGTAATCTTTGCTGCTATGAATATAAAGGTAAGTAACCGCTTCTTAGGGCCGTATATCCCCGGTATGCTTGCCCCTAGCAGTGCATGTTTAGCTGACTTGATTAGATTTACCTGGGTAAGGGTATAGAGGAGATTATAGACTCTAATCCAGAATCTCCTGACCTTAGGGCAGGTCCACCAGATATGGTATGTGGTTCCCTCCTGTCCGCAGCCTCTAAAACATCTGGAAGTTATTCCCTGGACAAAGGTGGCCAATCTAGATGGCACCATATACCATCTTAACAATACCTTATAGTTAGCTTCTATTATTGAGGTATTTATGAGAGACTTAGATGCTGCCCCAGCTAGATCATGCCATTGTGTCAAGTCGAGGGTTTCCTGGAGATCCCTCTCCCACTGGAGCATATAATTTAGTTTGGTTGTGGCTTTCGTTAGTAGTATATATATTATTGATATATGTCCTTTGACTTTATCATATCCTGAACACAACTGCTCCATTGGGGTCAGCATCCCCAGGTCACCTCTACGAGCTAACTGTTGTAGAAAATGGTGTATCTGCGCATAGCGATAGCTTTCAGCTGGTGGCATTTGATATTTCTCCACCATGGTTTGTTGTGTTAGAATCCCTTTGTGATTACAGAGGTCGGCTATTCTTAGCAGGCTTTTGTTAGTCCACCATTCAAAGGCTTGCGGAGTGAGGCCCGGGGTAAACGCACCATTGTTAAGTATTGGAGCCAACGGGGTATGGGGGGATTTAAGTTTATGAATTCTTGTTATCCTATCCCATATCTCCATGGAATAGGATAAAGTTGGGCACAGAATTAGTCGTCGCTCCCTGCTTGGAAGCCACATGATGTGGGATATCGGATTGGGTTGGCATGAGTATGACTCCATAGTCATCCAGATCGCCTTTGGGGCTTTAGAGTGGTATCTGGCCAGTTGGGCCAATTGTGCTGCATAGAAATATTTTTGCAAGTCTGGTAGTCCTAGTCCCCCTTTTTGTTTTGGTGTATACATGGTGCTCTTGTTGACCCTAGGCCTCTTATCTCCCCATATGTACTGTAGGATCTTTTTCTGTAGCTGCTTAAGGTCTTTAGTTATCAGTGATATTGGTAAAGTTCTGAAATAATACAAAATCCTTGGTAAAATATTCATCTTTACTGAGTGGAGTCTGCCAAACCACGATGGAGGTTGTACTTGCCACCTTCCCATATCGTCAGTTAGTTTCTTAATGAGAGTTGGGTAGTTACTTTTGTAGAGTGTGTGTATAGAGGGGGTCAGGTGTATGCCCAAGTAAGGGATATCTTTTTGTTCCCACTTAAAGGGGTGGGACTGTTCTAGTGACTCTTGGATGGACCTGGGGAGTGAGAGGTTTAACGCCCTAGACTTACTATGATTTACGTATAACCCTGATATCTTAGAGAACGGATCCATGATTGCGTATAAGTTTGGGAGTGTGGTGGTTGGGGATGTCAGTGTTAGTATTAGGTCGTCTGCAAATAGCAGGCATTTATGTTCCAGTCCTCCACACCTTATGCCTCTAATATCAGGGCTCGATCGCAGTTTGATCGCTAACGGTTCGATTGCTAAAGCAAACAACAATGGTGATAGTGGGCATCCCTGTCTGGTTCCCCTCCTGACGGGCAGGGGCCTTGAGGAGTAGCCCCTGACCATCAGGGAGGCCGACGGGGTATCATATAGGGTCTGCAGTAGTTTCAGAAAAGGTTCTCCAAACCCAAAGCGTCTCAGCACTTGAAATAGATAATCCCATGAGAGGGAGTCAAATGCCTTCTGTATATCTAGTGATAATAGCATTCCCTGTCTAGTGCCCTCCCCGTCCCAGTTGGATTGGATTGCTGATATTAAGTTGATTAGTCTACGGGTTTGGTCAGAGGCCTGTCTTTGTGGTACAAATCCCGTCTGGTCAGGGTGTATATATTGTGGGAGGAAGGTGTTTAATCTTGTGGCTAGAATCTTTGTTAATATCTTTAAATCTGTATTGATCAGTGAGATTGGGCGGTAGTTTGAACAGTCTGTATGGTCTTTGCTTGGTTTCGGTATGACGTTTATGTATGCCGTATTTTCTTGCTCTGGTAGTTTAGTGCCTCGTCTCAGCTCATTAAAATATAAACAGAGATGTGGGGTGAGTAGGTGTTGATATTTCTTGTAGTATATCCCTGGATATCTATCTGGGCCTGGTGCTTTGGAGGAATGGGTTGCCTTTATAGCCATCTGTATTTCTGATTCTGTGATTGCTTCATTCATGAAAGCAGCATGGTCTTGGGTCAATTGAGGTAACCGTATATCTTGGAAAAATCTATCGACTAATACTCGATCGGGTGACTTTTGGGCAGTATAAAGTTTGGTGTAGAATTTATGAAATTCTCTTATTATCAGTTCTGGGTTTTGTGTGAGATGTCCCGACGATGTCTTTAATTTAGGTAGAGTAGCTGAGTATGGTCTGGGTACCAGTTTTCTGGCCAGTAGTGTAGTGGGTTTGTCTCCCATGGTATAGTATTTATGTTTTGACCAACTAATGCGTTTTTCTGCCTGTGTAGTTAAACAGAGGTTCAGTGATAGTCTGGCTTCTTCTATCTTTTTGCTAATGTCTGTCTTGGGGTTACTGTGTTGTTCTGCCATGAGGGCCGCTAGCTTCTCTTCTAGGTTTTTGATTGTAATGTCCCTATTCTTTTTTATTCTGGCCGTGATTTGAATAAGTTTTCCCCTTATGGTTGCCTTATGGGCCGCCCAGTTATTGACTGGGGTGGTATCTTGGGGTTTGTTATTTCTAAAGTATTCCTGTATTTCCTTTTCTATTTCGGTGTATAAGATAGGGTCGGTGAGTGTATTTATATTGAGTCGCCAAGGCGATGGGGTCGCCTTAGTCCATATCCCTTTAGTCACTAGTTTTATTGGGGAATGGTCTGACCAAGGTGTATTGAGTATTTTAACTGATGTGATGTATGGGAGTAAGGAGGTGTGTGCTAATATGTGGTCGATTCTGGAGTAGGTATGATGTGCTTGTGAGTAGAAGGTAAAGTCTCTTACTGTGGGGTTATGCTCTCTCCAGATATCAATTAAGTCTTGCTGGTGCATGAGACGGGCTATCTTGCTACTGTCGTTGGGGGGACGTCTTAGTATCGGTTTAGCAGTGTCTGATTTGTCCATGGTTCTGTCCAAGGATATGTTGCTGTCTCCTCCTAATATAACTTGTCCCTGGGCTTTGGGCATCAGTAAGTCAAACATCTGTCTAAAAAATTCTACTTGTCCTGTGTTTGGGGCATAGTATGATATAAATGAGACCAGTCTATCATGTAAGCGGCCTATGGCCATTAGGTACCTTCCTGCTTTATCTTTAATTATCGAGATGGGGGTAAAGGGGGTCCGCTTTGAAAAGCAGATCGCCACTCCTCCTTTTTTTTGTGGGCCGCATGCTAGAAATGTTTGTGGGTATTTTACATTTAGGTATCTAGGAGCCGAGGCCTTGGTAAAATGAGTTTCCTGTAATAATAGGACGTCTGCTTTTTGTCTATGATAGAACTGGTATGCCTTAGTTCTTTTAATGGGGGAATTAAACCCATGGACGTTGTGTGTTATGATCGAATAGTCTGTGGAGTATCTATTAGCCATCGTGGTTAGGCAGAGCACTCTTACCTTGTGTTAGTCGATTAGTCGGTGAGGAAAAGCTGAATATGGTTGACCCTTCATTTCTTTGTTTACGCTTAAATCTGTGAGTAGGATTTTGGACCAGAGCTCGTCGGGGGGGGGGGGGGGGGGGATAGAAGGATAGAGAGAGGAAGAAAAAGAGAGTATATTAAATACCATAAATAACAGAGCAGCCTTAGGCTGCAACATTCGAACCTAACGGGTTTGCTTAAAATATAACATAACTGGGGATGAACCCCTTCCGGACTGAATATCCGGTACAATTGGTGCAAGCGTATCATCCTCCTTGGAGGATAGATATTCTTGCAAGCGTGCAACATGTATTACCGCTCCGGCCCATGTAACTAGGCCTATTATCAGACTAACATTTTTAAATAAACATTATTGAGTATTATTAAGGTTTTTTTTTCTCTTCATTTCTTTTTTCCCCTCCTCTTTAGGACGGTACAGTGTTTGGATGACTATGAGTTTTGGTCAGGCCTCTCGTTTGTCGTGGTCCCAGGGCAGGCAGGGTCCCCATCGGTTACTCCTGCCCTCGGGACACGCCTTCTCAGGAGGCTAACTCGCCTCCTTTGGAGGGGCCTTTCCCTGTTGGTCAGATAAGTGTAGACCAAGATAGTCCATGTGCTGGACATGACTTCTTAAAGTTTCAGAGAAATTTCAGTGCTATATCATGATGTGACATCACAAACCAAAAAGACAATTAAATATATATATAAAAAAGGAAGAAAAATTATGGAAGGGGAGAAAACACACAAAAGGGGAAAAAAGTAGAACGAAAAAGGGGTATATTGGCAGTTTTGGGGCTGTCCCTATATGCCTCTGCGGGCTAATGTAAAAAGGGACTCAATAATAATGCAAAAATCAGCTGGCAAGTCCAACTTCTTAGATTGTGTCTCTGATATCAAATATCAAAAATCAAAAACCAAAAGTCGTGACCA
Source organism: Lithobates sylvaticus (assembly GCA_028564925.1). NCBI lineage: Eukaryota > Metazoa > Chordata > Amphibia > Anura > Ranidae > Lithobates > Lithobates sylvaticus. The sequence goes on from CM053028.1 coordinate 585,363,349, forward strand.
AAAAAAAGAGTAAAAAAAAAAAAAAAAAAAAAAAAAAAAAACAAAAGAAAAGGGAATATTCAAAACAGAACTGCAACAGACCCTAGATCAAAAATAAGGGTATTTCTTAGCTTATGTTTGTGTTGGCTATGTAGCCAGTGTCAAAGCTTCATCCCCCTGAGGGGGTTACCTATACGGTCCGCAGGGGGTCTCTCTTGGAATCAGTAAAGGTCTCCAACCTTCATCAGGGTTTTAGCCTGACCTTAGAGGGGTCCATAGTTGTCGGAGGTGTCTTCAGGTGGTCCGGTGCGATCTTCCGGGTAGCGATTGCTTGGGCTCTTGCCACAGGGGTGAAAGGGGTCTTTGGTCTGTCCGTCGAGGCGATGTAGCTGGAGATTCATGGTTAAGTATTCCAAGTTCGCTCAGGAGGTCTTCGCCTGCTTGAAAAGTTGTAAAAGAGTAGGTCCGACCTTTGAAGGTGAAAGATAGCTTGAACGGGAATGCCCATCTATATTTTATTTGCTTATTTGCCAGTTGTTGCAGAAGGGGTCTCAATGTTCTGCGTTTCTGTATGGTCGACGGTGCTAGATCTGTAAAAAGTTGTATACCTGCGCCCTGTATAGTCAGGTCTTTTCTGTTGCGTGCAGCATACATTAACTTTTCTTTTACGCTATAATAGTGTGGCTTAACTATTACATCGCGCGGCAGGCCATCGGTCCTCGGGGCTGTTAAGGCTCTGTGAATACGGTCTATTTCCATGTGATGGGGTGGTATATCTGGGATTAGCTCTGTCATCAGTTCACGCATGACCTCTTCTAGGTCAGTAAGGGTTTCTGGCAGACCCCGTATCCGTATGTTGTAACGGCGTGAGCGGTTTTCCAAATCTTCTATTTTTGTGTAGGCCTCCTCCAGCCTATCCTGGAGGTCTGTTATCATGGTAGCGTTCTGATTGACCTTTTTAACAGTATTGTCCAACTTGGTTTCTATCAAATCAAAACGTTCCCCAAAGCTATGTATGTCTTTCTTTAGGTCTGTTGTTATAAATGTGCAGGCCTTAGCAAGCTCTTGTTGGAGCAATGTGGAGAAGCGTGCTAGTAGTAGTGCATCTGGGGAGTAATGAGCAAGCTGGGCTTGAGGAGGTGCAGCCGTGTTCTGGCTTGTCTGGCTAGTCTGGCTAAACAGGGCCTCTGCTATTTCTGCCATATTCCCATCCATAGAGGATCTGGGGGAATCTAACAGTTCCTGTGATGCCATATAGCTGCCCGGGGATAAGGGCTGTAAATGTGACTCACCCCTCTGGTCGGTCTCCAGGTCGGCTGTAGATTGGGACGAAAATGGATCCCTTGACTGTGAGGGGAGTCCCGTTTTGTGTGGCTGGTGCTGCGTCTGGTCGTTTTTGGAGGCCGTGCTGCCTCGTGTGTCCGGCCGTCCCGGCGCCATCTTTGGATGCGGCCTAGTGTCTGCGGAGGGTCCCGGGGCTCCGTTCGTTTTGGCCTGTTTCTTTTGTCCCTTTTTCGGTTGTCCTTGCGCCGTTTTGTTCATTCCCCTCCGGGATGACAGATGGTCGTATGCGGTCGTCCGTAGGTCTGTTGTCTGGCTGAATATAGGCTATTAGGACCGGAGCGTGCGGAGCTCGGCTAGAACGCGTCCACTTCCGAGGTCCCGCGCATGCGCACTATACATATTTATATGAACTGCCACTACTATTTCGACCCCCTCTCCCTCCCGCATACCCCGCCGGACGCTAGAACTGATATCTCTGATAAGTTTATATCTACCGGATACCCCCATGTCAGTAAAATTTTAATTGAATCAGTGAACTCAAACAATACCTCTATTGTGCTTATAAAGATTGGATATCCCCCATCACTACTCCGCGCCACTAAATAAATAAAAAAAATAAATAAAAAAAAATCCATAAGAGGCGACGTAGCCTAAGAAGAAGAGTGGTAGGAATCAACGGAAGATATAGGGGCGAGATAGAAGTAAGAGACTGCACCCCCACCTGATGTAAAGGACGTTTCTTAAAATCAAGGGATTGGACTGTGTATAGATAATAGTTTATTTTTCCTATCCATCGTCTGCTGTTTTTTAGGCTGCTGTATGCCCAGTGTCATCTCCCCCCTTTCCCCCCTGTCCCTTCTGAAGCCTAGGGGAACATTGGGCTAATAAGGGGAGTACGAAATTGGTGAACAATTGGACTTATAGGCAATAAAACTGTGTATAGGGGATAGGGGTAGGGAGATTATAGAAAAGCTGTTTTCTCTACTTGCTCCATGAAATTGGTATACTAATCTACTGTGCTACACCCTATCACGTGAAATTTCCTTCTCCCCCCCCCTTTTCTTTCCCCCTTTTTTTTTTTTTTTTTTTTCTTTTGGGGGGAAAGACTATGCCAAGTCAACGCACCACTAAGGCTAGCCAAGCGGCAAAAGCCAGGCAAGTCAAGCAAGCCAGGCAGCCGCTAAGCTTGAAAAATTCGCCCATACCCCTGGCCAGGCTGCTCAAACTCCCCCTAAGAGTAATCAACAACCCCAACAAACTCAACTTAAAGCAGGGTCCTCGGGGATAAGAAAGAGCCAGGGTCAGGGACAGAGCCAGATGTCAGGGCAAAACCAGCCACCAGTATCAGTGGAAGTAGGGGGTATAGGACAGGATCGGAGATCTGAAATGGCCCAGGGGTTACCAGCAGGGGGGGAGGGTCTAACCCACACCGAGCCATCATTAAAGGAAGTTTTACAGGCGGTAAATCTATGTAGGGATTCCTTGACTGAAATGGCTGCCCAATTAAACTCAATACAGGCAGATCTTCTGCTGGTGAGACATGATATACAAAAAGTTCAGGAAAGGACTACAGCCCTAGAAACACGGATTGCCCTAATAGAGGACGACCTGGACCCCCTTAAAAGAGAACTGGTAGCCATGAGAGGACAAATAAGCAAGCAGGAGACTAAAATAGACGAGATGGAAAATAGGATAAGAAGAAAAAATGTACGTATCCTTGGTATTCCAGAACACAGTGAGGGTGTAGATGCAGCGGTTTTTCTGGAAAAGTGGTTTCGGGATACAATGGGTCCAGAAGTGTTTTCGCCATTTTTTTCCATAGAGCGGGCACATAGAGTACCGGCAAGACCTCCCCAGCCCGGTTCCCCTCCCAGACCTTTAATAGCTAAAATATTCCACTTCAATGATAAAGTGACTATTATGCGTAGGGCAAGGGAACTGGGCAACATGACGTATAATGGCTCTAGGATTTCTGTATATCCGGATTTTTCACCGGAACTGCAGAAGAGAAGGGCCAGATTCACTGAAATTAAACGTAAACTACGCCAGGCACGTATAGTGTACGCATTGATCTACCCGGCTAGATTGCACTTAACAGTGAATGGGGGGACTAAATTTTTCGATACACCAGAAGGGGTGAATGAGTGGTTGACCACCTACAATGAAACATGATAAAGGAGGGGGTACTGACCGTGTCTACCTATATGAAAAAAAATTCTTTTTTTTAGATACCGTCCAGGCCCGCCCTTGGGTGGGCGGGATGGTAAATTTTCCTTTATTCCTAAATGCTTTGTTTCAAGGAAAAGGGGAGGAGGGGAGAGGGGCATGAAAGGATGGGAACAATGAGCAGGATACCTCCAATTTCTCTTTGTTGGAGGGGCCTGGCAAAATGTTCTCTAGATCTTTATGTTGTTTTTGTGAGTTTTTTTTTGTGTGGGTGGAGGTGCAGGGGATTGGGGAGGGAGGGGAGGGAAGAGAGGGAGGGGAGAAGGGAGGGATAGGGGAGGGGGTAAGGGGAATGCACTAAGTACGATGAATGCATGTATAGGTCACAATAGGAAGTCCCCGGATAGGCCTAGGAAGGCAGTGAGGGAAGAATTGGAGGAAGATGGATTGTATGCATGGTTTAGTAGGGGGGTAGGTATTAAAGGATGGTATGAATGGGTATTAGGAAGGGTAGATTGGAAGAAGTATGTCTCTAATGGGGAAGACAGCTATAAAACGCACTTGTTCACCTTGAATATTTTGAGTAATAGATTTTTTTATTATTTCACGACATTAATAGGCTAGCACAGGAACCAAAAATGAAAACCCAAAATGAAGGTAGAGTTCACAAAGTTGTAATAAATAGACAATTTCACATATATGGCTAGTAATACACGGCTAAAAAAGAAAGCTATCACACTATGTTCTTGGAACATAAGGGGTTTAGGAGATTTGGGGAAAAGGGCAGCAGTATTGAATACAGTAAAAGCACACGGGGCCTCTATCCTGTGTTTACAGGAAACACATTTTTCAAAAGTTTCTGCACCTCACTTGGGGTGGAGGGACTTTCAATTCCAATATCACTCTATTCACACGTCCTACTCAAGGGGGGTTAGTATTTTTATTAAGAAGGGCGTAACATATACCTGTCTCCAGAATAAGATTGACGAATGTGGGAGATACGTTTTTTTGCACTGTAAAATAGAGAATAGGATCTTTGTCCTAGCCAGTGTGTACATACCACCACCCTTCAAGCTGGATGTCTTCTATGATTTAGCGGGGTTTGTGTTGGACAAGCCTAATATCCCGATCTTCATGATGGGAGACTTCAATATGGTCTTAGACCATGACATAGATAGGTTCCCACTCTCAAAACAACGGAGAAACCCAGCGGACAAACGGCTGGCTCATATAATGGGGGAAATGGGTTTGAAGGACCTTTGGAGACTACAGAATCCGGGAGATCGGGTTTATTCATGCTTTTCCTCTACACATTCCACACTCTCACGAATAGACATGACACTGGGCAACGATGAGGCAATAATTATATCTGGTGGTCCTAAATATATGCCGAGGGGTCTCTCTGACCACTCCCCAATGATAATATCTGTGGAGACAGGTGGGGAAAATCAACCTCGGGAATGGAAAATTAGTCCAGCCTGGCTGGAATTGATTGGGGAACCGCAGGAAGTTATAAAGGCTCTGACAGAGTTTATAGACCTAAATAATGGAACAGCATCACAGGGGGTCATTTGGGATACTCTAAAGGCATTCCTTAGGGGCCTCCTGATCCAACAAATCTCAGTAATTAAGAGAGAATCTAACAGAAGGGAGGTGGAGGCAGCACATAGGGTGACACAATTAGAAGAACAATTTCTTAGAGATCCATCAGCGGGGAACCTTGGGGCATGGACGGAGGCACAGCGGGTCTACCGCTGGATAATGATGGGGAAAGCAGAAAAGAGATACATATTCCAGAAACAAGTTAGTTTTGGGGAAGGGGAATCAGTAGGTCGGATGCTTTCGCAGTTGGTAAAAGTTAATTCACCTCCGTCATTAGTACCAATGATCAAAACAACTAGAAAGGGAACAACTACTAATACCCCAGAAATTGTTGATTGCTTTAGAGAGTACTATAAAAATCTCTATAACTCCAATCAAGAAGATACGGGTGATTTAATGGGAATCTTCTTTAAAAATTTGACTATCCCCCGTCTCTCCGAAGATCATAGGAATAAACTGGATGCTCCTATCACATTAGAAGAGATACAGCATACGGTACAGGCCATGGCGACCCGGAAATCTCCCGGGCCGGACGGCCTACCAGTTGAGGTCTACCGCTGTTTCAGAGGTGTTCTGTTCCCTGAACTGCTGAAGACATTTAACTGGGTGCTGGCTAAAGGGGAACTCCCTCTTTCTACGAGGGAGTCAACTATAATAGTCATACCAAAAGAGGATAAGGACCCATTGGATCCCTCGTCATATAGGCCTATCTCCCTGCTTAATCTGGACGCCAAGATTTTGGCAAAGATCTTGGCGTCCAGATTGAACGGGGTGATAGCAGACCTAGTTCACCCTGACCAATCAGGATTTATTCCTGGCAGGTCAACCAATATAAATATCAGACGAGTATACCTAAACTTACAAATTCCAACGGAAGACGAGGGACATAGAGCTATTCTCTCGCTAGATGCCGCTAAAGCCTTTGATACTTTGGAGTGGGGATATCTATGGAGGATCCTGAGCGAGTTTCAAATAGGGCCAATGTTTTCTAAATGGGTAAAAATTATGTATAAAGCACCAGAGGCCAGGGTGAGGATTAATAATGAACACTCAGCAAAGTTTCAATTATTAAGGGGGACGAGGCAAGGATGTCCTCTGTCCCCCCTCTTGTTCGCTCTCGCAATTGAACCCCTGGCTATATCTCTCCGATCGTGTAGGGAGATTAGAGGTTTTTCAAGAGGCCGGGAAGAGGAGAAGGTAGTTCTGTTCGCAGACGATTTACTCGTACTCCTAGGCGACGTACAGAACTCCCTGAAACAAACAATGTGTAAAATCAGCACATTTGGTGCATTCTCTGGCCTAAATATTAATTGGGGAAAATCCACCCTACTGCCAGTGGACCCTTTACATACTCCATTACCACAAGAAGCCAGTAGATTAGAAGTAGTAACCCAGATGAAATATCTGGGTGTAATCATTACGAGAGATCCTAAAGCATATATAGTAAACAACTTGTCCCCATTGTTGACCAGGTTTAAAGAGAAAACTAGGGTCTGGAGGAGGTTCCCCCTCTCTTCAATGGGCCGCTGCAATCTAATGAAAATGATTTTTCTCCCACAAGCCTTGTATATCCTAGCCAATTCCCCAGTATGGGTTTATAAAAAATGGTTCAATAGATTTGATACCATTTTTAGAGAACTGGTATGGAAGGGTAGCGTGGCGCGTATCAGTCTAAAAATCCTCCAACTCCCGACCAATGAAGGGGGAGTAGCAATTCCACACCTGTTTAGATATTTTTTGGCATCCCAATTACAATATATGAGGGGTACAGGGGCGGGGGGAAACCTGCTCCAGGTGCTCCTAAAAAGACAAACCATTGAAATGATGGAAGCAGGTATGGTGATACGGGGAATTCCCACCCTGGACCTAATGAACAAGGTATGGGTAGCGGTTAAGGCAATACTAGGATGTAGAGGCTATACGGAATACTCACCACTGTGGAAGAATAATAACTTGAGTGAGGTACAAAAAATAGGACCGATCAGGGAGTGGGAACGTAGAGATATAAAATACCTACATCAGCTTTTTTCTAATGGGCAACTAAAAACATTCCAAGAGCTTAGAGCAGAGTTTTTAATACCGAGGAAATCTTTTTTCCGCTACCTCCAACTTAGGCATGCACTTACAGTACAATTTGAGGACTCACCAATAGAATGGGGGAATATATCGACACTAGTGAACATAGTGCAAACAGAATCAACTAAGGGGTTGACTTCAAGGACGTATTTGATCCTACATAAAGACGCCAGGGGCAGTCAGTACACTTCCGTTTTTAGAGATAAATGGGTAAGAGACGGGGTCAACATCACAATTAACCAATGGGAAAGGATCCTTGAACTAGCTCCATGGGTTTCTCTCTCTCCACCTCAAAGGATGTCGCACTTGTTCCTTCTATATAGAGCTTATTTTACCCCGAAAAAACTCTTCAGTTTCGGAAGTAGAATAGACCCCTCTTGTCCAAGGTGTGGAGGCTTAGAGGGAGACATGATACATATGTTCTGGCGATGCCCCAAGCTGCACCGCTACTGGATTGAGGTAGTGGATACAATTGCTCAGGTTTTTGATGTCCCCATCGAGACAGAACCCAAGGTATGTGTATTAGGATGGGTGGATGGGACGGGAAGGCCTAACGATATCAATACGGCAATTTTGAGATGCCTGTTCCAGGCGTGCAAACTTATAGCCCAGAGATGGCAGTGGCCCACCCCTCCTTCTAGTAGAGAATGGGAGCAAGTTGTGAATAGTATGATATTAAAGGAAAAAACACTTTATATAAGACAGGGATGCATTAATAAATTTGACAGGTTGTGGAAAATGTGGTGTGAAAAAAAAATAGACACTAAATAAATATAGGAACAATTTGGGATTAAATAAGAGACGTGTGGGAAGGCAGTTGTATGGTATGAATGGTCAAGATATGAAACGAATAAATGGGGGAAATGGTAATGAGAGCTATTTAAAGAGGGAGGGAATCTATATACAGGAGGAAAAACTTCTTCACGCTATATATTTTTTTTTTTTTTTTTTTTTTTTATCACACTGTGCATGTTGTTTTTCTTTCTAAGAGCACTTGGATCGCCCCTACTCTTTGCTTTCTGATTTCCAAAAGATGAATTGTTTTTTCATTTCCCCTCCTGACAATTGGACAAGTATTGATGTGAGAATGTGATGTCTATCTTGTAAAATTGAAAAATCTTTAATAAAAATATTAAGTTAAAAAAAAAAAAAAAGCTCTATGATAAATGGCAATGCAATAATATATGTAAATAAATCATAAATAGCATAAAAATCGGCAGAATATGTTTCACAATAAAAACAGCGAAATTACAAAATATGTTCTAGAATGCCACTACAGTGATTCCAGTGTCTGTGTTATTTACAATAGTGCGCACAACATTGGGTATTTAGCGGCAGACCCTAACACTGAGATTTATCACAATTTATATATTTATTTTTTTATATTTCTTTATTTCATAGTTATTTCTGTGCACATAGCATAGCAGGGGATCAGGTACTTTTACACTAACCGTGTGATCATTGAGGTGCCAGTAGTCCACATAAAATCGAATGCTGCCATCCTTGGGGACTGAATAATCCCCCAGGTCCACCATTTTGTTCAGTTCTTGTCGTATGGTGTTCCTAACGGCTTGTTGGATGGGCCAAGTCCCCAGGGTCTTCTACATGGTGAGTGGTGATTGTAGTCCAGCGCGGCGTAAAAAATGGAACTGAGTTGGATAATGGCCATCTGTTCATGCTGAGCTGCAGTGCCAGGAGACCTAGTGCACATCGCTTCTATGGAGCATCACGTCCATAGAAGGGTAGCAGGCAGATGTCCAGGACACGTGGGTTTCTGTCATGGTATTCATTAATCATATTGGCATAGATGGGTTTTCTGCCACTTCCCCGATCATCTAGAGCAAGACTATAGTTAGTCTCAATAAGTTTCTGAAAGATTCCAAAGGGCCCCACCTAGAGATGTAAAATTTCCGGAAATTTTGTAGCTCGGAAAAAAACCCTTGAAGCTCGGAAAAATTGGAAAATATGGTACATGGTAGCACTTTTTTGTCTTTTTAAGATTGAAAGTCATTCTGTTACGAGAACGTTGAGAAAAACTATGTGCATTGTCATCATTGTTGTCCTCTTTACTTCGATCCATGAAGGATTTTTTAATATCTACAGGACAACTTGTTGCATACAAGAATGTGTTTTGTCATCCTGGTAGCATTTTTGGAAATGCATATTTCATCTGACAATATTTGCAAATCACATTTTTTTTTTCAGAATAACTTATAATGTGAAAAATGCCTCCATATGCTAGATCAATGGTCTCCAAACTATGGCCCGGGGGCCAGATGCGGCCCTTTGCTTGCTTTACTCCGGCCCTTGGGGCCATAATTCCCCCCACTGACACCAATGAAGGGACACAATTCTTTCCACTAATACCAATGCTGGGGCACAATTTTTCCCAATGGCACCAGCAATGGGGCCCAATGACATCCAATGAAGGCACCAACAATGGGGCAACAATTTCTCCCAATGACACCGACAATGGGGTCCACTGACACCAATGAAGGGGCGCAATTCCTCCCACTGATACCAACGCTGGGACACCATTTTTCCCAATGACACCAACAATGGGGCCCTATTCCTCTCAATGACACCAACAATGGGGCCCAATGACCTCAACAATGGGGTATAAATCCCCCCCATTGACACCAATGATGAGGCACAATTACTTCCACTGAAACAAATGATGGGGCACTATTTTTTTCTTCACTGACATCAGGACCTTCTCAACTCCCAATTGCCACGGTCCGGCCCCCCTGAAGTCTTAAAGACGGTAAACTGGCCCTTTGTTTAGAAAGTTTGGAGACCCCTGTGCTAGATGTTGGTCTCACCATTTTTCTGAGGGGAGTAGGAAATAAAAACAAGAAAAAATGACTACTTTGCAAGAAGACACTAATCTATGGTTGTGTGTGGGGGTGGGGAAAGGACCAGATTACTGGTAATTAAATTATTATTTACACAAAAGATTATAAAGATAAACTAATGTAGCTAAATTATTCAGTTTTCTGGATTCAGAATCAGATAAATGTAAACTCTTACCTTTTTTAATGAAGTATATACTTTCAGGTCCTTTGTGTTGCTCTGTATTTTCTTCCAAATTTTCTTCCAATGCTTTTGAGGCCTAGTGAAGAGGACAGAACAAACCAAACACACCCACTAACATGCAAAAGCAAAACTGAAACCTTTTTCTTGTTACAATAGCAGCACAGCACCTCCTAAAGGAAGAAATGCATACTGTTCTTGCATTGGAGGGTTCAGTTTGTTACCTAGGACTTGCTTGTCCTCACTCGGTGCACAGAAATTAGAATAATCTGATATCATACATTTTTTTTTTTTAGAAATGATTTGGAAAATATTTCAACACTCTTAAAATATTTTATTCATCATGTTAAAATAAAAAATTCCACAATTTTTTTTTTTCTTTTTTACATTTTTCCAATTTTTGGGAAATAAACAAAAAAGCCTTCAGGAAAAAACGGAAAAAACAAGTTTTTCCAAATTTTTCCGTTTTTTTCCCAGGCCTTCACATCTCTAGCCCCACCCATGTATATTGCAGTTTATTCTAGGGGTTTGGGACAATCATGAGGACCTGTTGGTTCTCTGTGAACTCCCGGGCGAGCTTTGTGGTCACACCAATCTTTTGGCAGGCCTGGGCCACTTTGAGAAAGTCAACAGCGAGGCCAGCTAGTTGGCTCATTCTTTCACAGTTCTAGAACATAGGGCACCACAGGGACCCCAGTATCTGGTAGTTGGCCCTCCCAGTAGTCTTTCAACAGTATCAGAGGGCCTCAGGCCTTCCTCCCATACAGCAGTTCGAAGGGAGAAAACCTGGTAGATTCCTGGGGTACCTCCTGGTAGGCGAAGAGGAGTTGGGGTAGGTATAATTTCCCAGTCTGGCTCCTGGTCCACAAAGGCACATAGCATGTTTTTTAGGGTCACACAGTCCATTTGTTTGGGGGTGATAGGGGTAGTCCATATGGCAAGCACTCCACAGGTTTGCTAGAGGGACTAAACAAGGTCTGACATTAACTGAGTCCCTTGATCTGACAGGATTTCGGTGGGCAAGCCCACTTGAGTGAAAACGGTTACCATGGCTTCCGCAACTTTGGGAGCTGTGATGCTGGACAGGGTCACTGCTTTGGGGTAATAGGTAGCATAGTCTGCAAAGGTCAGTATATACTGCTTCTCAGTTTTGTTGGGACAAGATAAGGGTCTTAGGATGTGGATAACTACCTACTGGAACGGTTCCTCGATAATGGGCAAGGGCTGCAGTGGGGACCGAAGGCCACTGGTCCTCCCGTGGCGGTGACAGGTATCACAGGTGTGATAGTAGTGCGCTATTAATTGGGACACCCCAGGCCAATAGAAGGTCAGAAGGTCTGGGCTAACCTCTTTTTTCGGTCCGTAGCTTCCCTTGATTCCCCACCTTGGGAATGACGTGGGCAAGGTGCAACAGTTGGGTCCGGAATTGCTGGGGCAATATGAGATGTTTGGCAATGGTCTGGAGTCCCCCTTGGGCAACTGTCTCTACAATTTTTTGTACAGCAACCCATCTTCTGCTCCAGGACTGGTCAGCCCTACCCTACCCAGAAGCTTGTCAGGGTAGGGTCGATGGCTATCTCCCCTTTAAACTTGTCCTGATCCCAGGTTGCTCCAGTAGTGGCAACAGTCAAGAAGTAGTCCCTCCACGTGCTGTGGGGCCCTGCCCACTCTTGGTGGCTTCCTGGTGGGCTTGACTTCACATGACAGATCCAACAAAGTGACACTGGAGGTCGCCAACATCATTCCCGAGAAGTACCTCCACAGGTAGGCCTCCCATCTATCGCACATTGCAGTGTTTAGGACCCAGTCCATAGTCTAAGTTGACAGTAGCCAGAGGGATAAAGCTCTTAGTTCCCCCGCAGGTAATTGTATCACTATGCCCGGGCTGGAGAGTGCCGGGGCGCACAACACAGAGGTCCACAGTAGTGAGGAACACCCCTGAATCCCAAAGTCTGACAGCCTTCTGTCCATCCACAGTAACCTCTTACATGTGCTTTCCTTGGAGGATTTAGGTAGGAGCCATGACAGGTTGCAGACCAAAGACCCCCTAGGGCAGTGGTCTCCAAACTGCGACCCAGGGGCCAGATTGCTTGCCTTTATCCGGCCCTTGGGGCACTATTACTTTCACTGATTCAAGACACTATTCCTCCCACTGACACCAGCTAAGGGGCACAATTCTACCTACTGACACCAATGATGGGGTACTATTCCTTCCACTACCAATGGCTGGGCATGGTTCCTCCCACTGGCACCAATGATGGGGAAACTATTCCTCCCACTGACACCGACATCCAGCCCCCTTAAAGTCTGAAGGACAGTAAACTGTCCCTTTTGTTAAAAAAGTTTGGAGACCCCTGCCCTAGGAGGTGTGTTTGTCAGCAGGAGGGGGGGGGGGGCTCCAGTCTGGAGGGTGTAGAGGCAGGTCCTCGAGAGCCTGGTACAGATCTACATAGTGTACTGGCTTGGGAGGGTTGGACCCAAGAGTCTTTTTCTTAGGGTAGCTGGCCTGATAGTGACCAGGCTGCCTACAGCCAAAACAGCATCATGGGGCCCGCTGCAGAGGTGCTGGGTTGTGTGGAAACATGGGCCGAGGGGGGCTGTGCTGCCTGGGGACTTATCTGGCAGTGGGAAGGCAAATAGGGCCCAGATGCAGGGCTGGGCACGCTGGCAACTTTGGGGGCATCAGTGGCTGGCTTCTTCCACTATGGTTTAATCATGAAGGCCTCATCCGCTAAGGCTGTGGCATCCTCTCAGGTGGCAGGTTACCATTCATGCCCTATTATTAGAGTTGGGCGGGGGGGATTGGAGGAACAACTGCCCTTTCAGGATCACCTGTATGATCTCCTCAGGGTAGGTCTCCCCTTCCAGCCATCGGCGACACACCCAAGGACAGCCTGTGTGCAAACATTTTGAAGGAGGACTCTGGGAGGCGGGGGTAGTCCGGAACTGGGCCCAATAAGACTCCGGTGATACTGCATAAAAGCCCAGTACTGCCCTTTCTTTATATCCTCATTGATCAGCTTCTTTAGGAGATCCATCATTTGATAGGCCTCAGTGGCCCCTCCATTTAGCAGCACTACCACATGGTGGGTCCAGTCTGAGGGTGTGACTTCCTGCAGTCTGCACTGATATTCAAAGTCCTGAAAGAACACCTCCACATCTCCTGTATGCTCTTAAAGTCCTTCCCTGAGACACTCTGGCCCTCCTTTACGACAGAGGCTGGCACAAGTGCGGCTGCTCGATTCTTTGCGGCCTCCCACTCCTTTTGTCTCTTTTGTGCCTTCTCAATGGCTGCAAGTTTCCTTTCCGTGGTGGCATCCTCCCCCAGGATGGCCAACTCTTCCTCGTAGCATATGACCCAAGGGCTCTTACTGCCTCTACTGGGAAGTTCTGAGGAATCTATTTTATCTCTCATAAAATCTAAAATATTAGTTGCAGAGAGATGAAAATAATTCCTTCTGATCGTACACATGTTGGGGTACCTGTACATGTAAATTTGTATTTGTAGGGCATTTAGAATCCCGGAGAAACACACAAAACTGTTATATGGCGCCCGATTGTGACAGCTAAACAGTGATTGGTACTGTTGCGATCGGACTGACGCACTGGTGTCAGAAATCCTATTCCCGACACAGTGATCAGAGCCGTTCCGGGCCTATTCAACTCTGGTAATTTCAGAACAAAGAACCGTCTTGTGGACTAGGACGGGAATGTCGTCGTCCCCCCGTCCCCCCGGGGTTGATTGGCCAAGCGCTAAAGTCCAGCCCACATCCATATTCCAATAAATTAAGAAGCATGTCATATGTACGGGGTGATTTCGAGGAAGCCAGTTCAAACTGGAATGTTACCGACGTTTTGGCATGCTTCTGCCAAAGGATAAATGTTGGTAAAGTTTATTTCTGTTTTTATACCTTTTTTATTTTATAGTGTATATATTTTTTATGTAAAAAAAATGATCCGCACTCCAGCTGTTGCTCTTAAAATTTCTACATTTTATTGAATAGCCACAGTGAACAAACACAGATTAAGTCAGTTGACGCGTTTCAGCCTATAAGGCCTTAGTCATAACCATATTTTATATGCTCTGCCCACTTTCAGGATATTAAATTATAAAATGAATAAGTGTACTAAGCTGTGTGTGTGTGCGTGTGGTGGCCCAGCAGACCAGTCTGTGGACAAACTGTTGGGTGGTGGCAAGATATTGTTGTGTGTGTGTGTGTGTGTGGACAGTGTGAAGAGTGATTATTATTGGGGTTCTAGCTTGTAGGATAGCTGGAAGAATCCTAGAAATGTGTGCTAATTGCTAGACTACTCCCCATAGAGACCACCAGAGTGTATGTAAGATTCCTGTCTGCCTGTGTGGTCAGCCAGCTGGATTGGAGTGGAGTCTCCCTCTAGTGGTGACCAGAGGGAGTGCAGGCTGTGAAAGTGTATCGTGGCCCTTAGCTAGCCACTGCGGGCGTACATTACCGTGACGCTCGCCTTGCCAATATGGGACAGCAAAGGGGAGACAGTCGACAGGGCAGACAGAAGGCAGAGTAAGAAAGAGAGATGATTAGGACGACAATATGGGACAGCAAAGGGGAGATAGTCCATAGGGCACAGCAGGGTTTAAATCATTGGTGTGCAGAGCAGAGTTGACACAAAAGGGGTTTAAGTCCTTGGCACACGGGTAGAGCAGCATTTGGTAAAGCAGGGGTTTGAGTCCTTGGCACGTGGTAGAGCAGTGTCTGGTACAGCAGGAATTAAAGTCTTTGGCACACGTTAGAGCAGTGTTGGTACAGCAGGGGTTAAAGTCCTTGGCATAAAGGTAGAGCAGTGTTTGGTACAGCAGGGGTTTGAGTCCTTGGCACATGGGTAGAGCAGTGACTGGTACAGCAGGGGTTTGAGTCCTTGGCACATGGGTAGAGCAGTGACTGGTACAGCAGGGGTTTGAGTCCTTGGCACATGGGTAGAGCAGTGACTGGTACAGCAGGGGTTTGAGTCCTTGGCACATGGGTAGAGCAGTGTCTGGTACAGCAGGGGTTTGAGTCCTTGGCACATGGGTAGAGCAGTGTCTGGTACAGCAGGGGTTTGAGTCTTTGGCACATGGGTAGAGCAGTGACTGGTACAGCAGGGTTTTGAGTCCTTGGCACATGGGTAGAGCAGTGTCTGGTACAGCAGGGGTTTGAGTCCTTGGCACATGGGTAGAGCAGTGTCTGGTACTGCAGGGGTTAAAGTCCTTGACGCACGATGGAGCGTGTTGGTACAGCAGGGGTTAAAAGACTCGCTAACCAGCAGGGAAGAGCATAGGGGCAAAGCAAAGAGCTCGGAGCCTGTAACAGAGGCAGGCCAGGCAGGAGTCTTCCACATCCTGGAATGGGGGGCTGTGGGGTCTGGCCGCAGCATTGACCTCGCACAGCAGCAGTCAGGGAGAGCAAGCCAGGAGAGACTTTTGCCTGTGCCCCGCTCTGGGATTGTTTGCCAGAGTAAGGCGCGCTCCTGTCTCCAGGAAACCCGAGGCTTGGCGTTGAGTTACCCAGGCAATAAACTCCGCCCCCTCTGCTACAAGTCTCGCCCAGGGAGCGTGGCCTTTGTCATCGGCGGGCTCAGAGCGTGGGAACAACAGGGTCGCACTGTACCCATTGAGACAGGAGAATGGGCGCACGCAGCGACAGGCTTGTATCCTCCATATGGTGAATCCACATGCAGGCACAGCGGGCAAGCAGACTTGCCTGGTGCTTGGCCAGGAGAGCAAGGGCAAGTCCTCTGCAGGAGGCAGCTCCCTGGCGCTCGGCATTGACACTACATGGTCTGCGTGCAGAGTGCTGAGCACAGAATGGCAATAGGGGCAATATGGCAGGGTCTGTGCTGGGGAAAGCAGAGGAGTATTCAGGGGGGGAACAGGGTTCCTGTGACAGTTCTATTATACAAGATATGGACATTCTTTGATACTCATGCCCACCACTGAGGGGAAGCCCCTATAGACAACAACAAACAGCACCAAGAACATGAGAGTTGGGGGTGGGGGTGTTTTGGGACCTTATACATTGTAATGTGACTTCAATAGCTTTGGTAACTCTGCAAGCAACAGCTTTTAAAAATACTAGAGAGAAGCCGCTCCCTACACATGTCGATTCCTACTGGGGGGCAACCCGCCTATTAACCCCTTACATCCCCATCCTAATATTGTACAACTGATACCGTCCAGGTAACTCGCTGTCTACAGAGAAACCTGCAATGATAATATGACCAAACCAAGGAAGATGGAGGAGGACTGGAGTCGCATGACTGAGAAGTTACTAAACCTCACCCTGGAGATCATCTACCTGCTGACCGGAGAGGTGAGGAGGATTCTGGGAGGTCACATGACCACTCTTATCTCTATTAATGAAGCACAGAGCTGACCGGAGAGGTGAGGAGGATTCTGGGAATGTGACATAATATTACTGTTTTTTCTTGAATAGAGTTTTCCTCCTATGAAGTCTGGAGATCGTATGACCATCACAGTGCCTCCACCTCACTCCCTGACACCAGAAATAAACAGCCAAAAGAAGATTCTAGAAGTCACCAAGAAGATGATGGAGCTGCTGACAGGAGAGGTGAGCGGTGCTGGGAATTCTGGGACATTATCCAGTAACAGACAAGGGATGTGTCTGGATGGTGACTGTATCATTGTGTGTGTCAGGTTCCTATAAGGTGTCAGGATGTCACTGTCTATTTCTCCATGGAGGAGTGGGAGTATTTAGAAGGACACAAGGATCTCTACAAGGACGTCATGATGGACAATCACTGATAGTATTATTAGGATCTGTAGATTATCTGTATTATTACAATTTATGTCTTTTTTTTTAAAATAATATATTCAGATTAAAAACCTAAGAGATTCCAAAATTTGAGGTTAAAACAGCAGAAGAAGGGATGTATGTTTGTTACAATGAATGTTTTATTATATCTTTCAGACTGGAAACCTCTGGGATAATAATATAGTTAAAGAAGAGTATAAAGAGGAGGATGAGGAATATGGAGTGATGGAGGCGTTTTCAGAAGGACACAAGGATTCCTACAAGGACATTATGAAGGATTCCCTGAATAACAGGAACCCACACGAGAGGTTTCCCCGTTCTCTGTATTCACGAGATTCCACACAGGAAGATCACACCATCCCTCACCATTACAAGGTTGGTGGGACTGAGCATCTATAACATGGACGTAGATTTTTTTTTTTTTTTTTATGTGATGGCATCATTTTAAAGGTTATAGTTTACAGTTGTTATTTTCTAGCATTCTCTTGGTTTAGGATGAAGATCTGATAGATATAAAAGTTGACATTAAAGCAGAAGAAGAAGAGACGTATGTGAGGGATGATGACCAGTCTATGGAGGAGGATGGAATAACGAGGACATTTATAGAGGACGACACTCCTACAGAGATCAGCACAGGTGGGTCATTAACACTAAATACATTCCTCCACCCAAACTGCTCACTGATTGGTGCAGAGTAGGTCAAGGACTGGGTGATATCAGCCTGTAATATCCTGGTCACTTTCCTGAGCTGTGTTCTCCACCCTGTATTCCCCTCAAATAATTTTCCTACTCTGTGCTGCAGACACAATTTATGTATCTAGACTGGATTTATGGAGATTCTGGGTTTCGGCTAGCAGGGAAATATTGATTTTCTTCATATTCATTGCTCGGCCTAGGCACCTGAGACATGTGTGGAGGGATATGTCTGTATAGTCTCAGACCCAAGTCACTGAGTGCAGTCTCAGGAGATGGGAGGCAGCGGTGTGGAACCTCTGCAACTTTTCTCACTTAAGTAAACCTTTAGACTGCTTATTATTACTGAAAAAAGTCATTCAAACCGGTTTAGCCGGCGACTGCTAGGAATGATCATATTATTACTGAGGGATCGCCCCCCCAATCCCGCCGCCCTCCGGTGCTTTACACCGCTTCCATCTTGACCATTACACTATATGATTTATATGGTGCAGTCTCATCGTTTATGTGTAGTCGCCCGGCCTCTGCAATCGAATAACGGCGCCGCCCTGCACTTTCCAGCCTAAGGTAGATGTGGGGTCTTAAAGCATATCTCACTGTTAATAGGTCCCAAATTGCGTTTACCCTTTGATTAACAATAATAAAAAAAAATTTTTTTTGTCCCCCATACGCAGAAGTGGGGCCCACTGAAAATTTCAAATCACATGTGAGGTATCGCCGCGAACCAACGACCAAAACGAGCGGTGCAATTTTGAAGCGTGACATGTTGGGTATCTATTTTTTACAAAAAAAATTGGGATGTTTGGTTTTTTTTTAAGCATGGTTCGAAAAATTGCTGCGCAAATACCGTGCAGTTCATTGTATTCTCTAGGGTCTTTGCAGTGTAACACAAACAGAATTGGCCTGGATGCGAAGTGGTTAACCACTTCAGCCCCGGACCAATTGGCAGCCAAAGGACAGGCCCCTTTTTGCGATTCGGCACTGCGTCGCTTTAACTGACAATTGCGCGGTCGTGCGACGTGGCTCCCAAACAAAATTGGCGTCCTTTTTTCCCACAAATAGAGCTTTCTTTTGGTGGTATTTGATCGCCCCTGCGGTTTTAATTTTTTGCGCTATAAACAAAAATAGAGCGACAATTTTGAAAAAAATGCAATATTTTTTACTTTTTGCTATAATAAATATCCCCAAAAAATATATAAAAAAACATTTTTTTTTCCTCAGTTTAGGCCAATGACCCATATTTTTGGTAAAAAAAAAAATGACAAAAGGGGCACATTTTTATTCCTATTTTTTTTTTTATTAATAATGGCCAATGGCATTATTGTGATGACATTATATCGGGCACATTTGCATTTTCAAGCAATCACTGGCACCTATGTAAGAGTGAAGGGGTTAACCACTAGGGGGCGGGGAGGAGTCAGTGGCGTGTTGTGTTTTTTTACAGTAGGGGGGCGTGGCTGTACGTCTGACGTCATTGATCGGCGCTGGGTCAGTGTAGGAACAGAGGTTTGTTTACATAGACCTTCCCCGTTCTTCAGCTCCGTAACCCAATATTCACGGAGCTCCCGACCGGGTCGCGAGCGCGCCGCCCCCCGGGCAGGCAAATTGTACCCCACGTATACATGTCGGGAAGCGGTTAAGTAAACCGTTAGACTACTTATGATTACTGAAAAACAATATTACAAGTCTTGACCATTACACTATATGATTTATATTGCACATTATGTAGTCTTAAGCCCTGCACTTAATACTCTAAAGCAGTGTTCTCCAAATTGCGACCCTTTGATTGCTTTTGTTTGCCCCATGGGGCACTATTTCATCCACTGACACCAACGAAGGGGTACAATTTTTACCAATGATAGGGCACAGTTCATCCCAGTGACACAAACAATGTGGCCCAATGACCCTAATGACGGGGCACAATTCCTCCCAATGGCATTAATGATAGGGCACATTTGCTTTCAATGGCACCAAAGATGGGGCATTGTTTACTTCCACTGATGCTGGGACACTTTCTATTCCGATTGCCACACTGCAGGACAGTAAACTGACCATTTGTTTTTAAATGTTTGGAGACCACTGCTTTAGGGTATGTATTTCTCACCACTGGAGGGGCCACTAGAAATAAACGGGTTCCCCTTACCTATGCAGGGGCTGCCAGCCCGGGTACCAGGGTAGTGTCCTCCAGCAAATTGAAAATAGATAGAAAATAGATGGCTGTCCACTGAGTACAGCAGAGCCAAAACTAAATCTATCCCGCCTAGGGCAGGTTGATACATGTACATTGCTTACTTATTGATTGACTTACTAATACAATATAGTTTTAACTATAGTGTTTTGTACAATAAGTTATATGTTACATACTCCTGACCCCTGCACTATATACTCTGTATTGTACATTGCATATTCCTGACCCCTACACTATATACTCTACATTGTACATTACATACTTCTGACCCCTGCGCTATATACTCTATATTGTACATTACACTCCTGACCCCTACACTATATATTGTACATTGCATACTTCTGACCCCTGCGCTATATACTCTATATTGTACATTACAGGATTTTTATACGATATACTGTAGTCCTATTTGTTGTATCCTATACAATAAGCTGTACATTACATAGCCCTGACTTCTGCTCTCTACACACTGCTATTGTATAAACATAATATATATTATTTTTTGTTACACCCATTTCCTACCAGCTGGACATTTTATATCTGATAATTTGATTGGAGCACAGACTTTTACATGTTGATAATAATGGTGATAACCTTGTTGCCTTATGAGTTTATGTGAAATCTCCATTAATAGCTATGAAATATTGTAATTATGAATATAGTTCAACTAGCTTTGTATCCATGTAACGGAACCACCAAGAAGGTTAGGCTAAGCAGACAAGACGGTGCCCAGGCTTTTGTGTACAAACAATGGGTTTCAAACCCATTGTTTTACACATACTCACTTCAAAGGACCCCATGCTGGGATATGCAATGAAGTGAGTCCAACCCCAGGTTTCAATGCTTAAACTTCCCGGGACCATTCAAGTGTATCTGCATCACTAGGATTTGCATTAAAGGGGGCTGGCTTAGGAAAGCTAACCAATCAGAAGTCACGCTAGGCCAGCCTATGGGGCATCAGCATTAAGGGATATACTCAGAGAAAAAGGCGGCAACTTGCTCTTTTCGGGGAAACCAGCCAGCAGAATGGAATATGGGTAGGATGGCAGATAGCAGGGAAAGGTATGCCCTGCTACTTGTAACTAAATATGCTTGTAGATCACTGTCTGAAGGAATATACTCTATATCCCTTCATGTATATATTTTATTTCAACCTAGTATTTTATTCCTTGATGTAAGACCATAGCTAGAGATTTGTGTATTAGCTAGACTTTTAACTACCTTTAATAAATGCTATTATTTTTAAAGCTTTTGCTCCTGGTCAATAGAACTCTTATTTAACCCATATCATATTTTTTGATTAATAAATCAGAAATAGAGATTTCAGAGGTTAACAAACTCCTTCAACTTTGGAACCTTAAATAGAAAGTGATAATGAGGGAGGAGTCAATAACCCAATGATGGAGGTCTTCAGGATCAGTCCAGTCTTCATCTTGGTTGTTCTCCCCCCATCCTCACTCTCTGACCTCTGGTGGGGCTCAGCCCCGCTGTTATCCATGACCAAATGATGAACTAAATAAGGAAGTGCAGGACTTCTTGTGTTGGGAAGATGGCAATGAGTGATAGAGGGGGTGGGGACACTCGTCCTATAATCCCCTCATCACTGTCACTCCTATAAAAGACAGTTCTCGTTGTTTCCTCACTCTCTGACTAAGGTCCATGAATAAAGAAATGAACTGATAGGAGATCAGAGGACCCATTTACTAGTTATCTTGAGGGGGGAATTGTAAGATCCTCAGAGACAAAGCTGCCTGATGTGGGTCCTGATTTATGGGAACCAATCTGCTCATGTCTAGTAATAATCTTTTTCTTTCTATTTTAGTAGATGGACGGGAGATGAGGAAAACCTCAGAGGATTGTCTCACTTTGTCTCCAGACTGTAAAGTAGAAGATGAGGACATCACACAGTATAGTCCAGGAGAAAACCAGACTACCTCAAATGTCCATCCGGCACCACACAGTGTAGATGGACCATCGTATTCCTCTTATCCTGAGGAACCTCAGACTGTGAGGGACGGTGCCGTCCTTCCGACAGATAAGAGGTTTCCCTGTACTGAGTGCGGGAAGTGTTTCAAATTTCAATGCTATCTCAATGTGCATAAAAGAACCCACACAGGTGAGAAGCCGCATTCTTGCCCTGAGTGCGGGAAATGTTTTTCACTTAAGTCCAATCTTCATAAACATCAGAGTTCTCACGCAGGGGAAAAGCCATATCCCTGTCCTGAGTGTAAGAAATCTTTTGTACATAAATCACAACTTGTCGTACATCAGAGGTTTCACACAGGAGAAAAGCCATATTCCTGTCCTGACTGCGGTAAATGTTTTTCACAGAAGAACAATCTTAGAACACATCAGAAATTTCACACGGGGGAGATGCCGTTTTCCTGTTCTGAGTGCGGCAAATGCTTTGTACGAAAATCTGCATTTGTTCTGCATCAGAGATCTCACACGGGGGAAAAGCCGTATTCCTGTCCTGAGTGCGGGAAACGTTTTTCAGACAGGTCCGTACTTAACAAACATCATAGATTACACACAGGTGAGAAGTTGTATTCCTGTTCTGTTTGCGGAAAATATTTTAAACAAAAATCAGATCTGGTCTCGCATCAGAGATCTCACACGGGGGAGAAGCCGTATTCCTGTCCTGAGTGCCGGAAATGTTTTGCACGTAAAACCAATCTTTACACACATCAGAGATTGCACACGGGCGAAAAGCCGTATTCCTGTCTTGAGTGTAGGAAATGCTTTTCAGACAAGTCTGATTTTAACAAACATCAGAGAGTGCACACAGGGGAGAAACCGTATTTCTGTTCTGATTGCGATAAAAGATTTAAACATAAATCAGAACTTGTCACACATCAGTGGTCTCACACAGGGGAGAAGCCATTTGCCTGTTCAGAGGGCGGGAAAGACCTTCAACAACAATCAGAACTTGTCTCGCACCAAAGGTCCAAGACGGGTGAGAAGTCGTATTCCTGTCCTGAGTGCGGGAAATGTTTTTCACGGAAAACCAATCTTTACACACATCATAGATTGCACACGGGGGAAAAACCGTATTCCTGTCTTAAGTGCAGGAAATGCTTTTCGGACAAGTCTGATTTTAACAAACATCAGAGAGTGCACACAGGTGAGAAGCCGTATTTCTGTTCTGAGTGTGGGGAAGGTTTTAAACAAAAATCAGAACTTGTCATACATCAGAGGTCTCACACGGGGGATAAAAGCAGTATTGCTGTCCTGAGTGCGGGTAATGTTTTTCAGATTAGTCCGATCTTTACAGACATTGGAGATCTCCCCCCGGGGGAGAAGCCACTTTCCTGTCCTGAGTGAGGGAATTGTTCATCACTGAAGTCCTGTCTTCCTGTACATCAGGGATCCCACACAACCCTCGAGGTGTATTAGTGCCTTGAGTTCGGGAAATGTTTTCTATATGAATGTTGCTGGACATCACTGCTCTCATGTGGGGAAGAAGCACACCCTGATATACACCTCAGATATACTCCATGGCTGATCTTCATCATGTAAGAAACAGTTCATAAGGAGAAGAGTTTTTGGCTATTGTTAGCAGTAGAAAAATAAAAATGTAGTCATTACCTTTTGCTGGCTGCGTACATTTTATAGTGGAAGCTTCACAAACACTTTTTTTTTTTTAATAGTTTCATGACCGTGTTCGTTTGTTTGTTATTTTCATACAGTAATTTCCTATGATCATTGGCTCCATCTGTAGCCATAATGCTGTATTAATCTTTTTCGTGATGAAGGGATTTCAGGAAAAATACTCTGTTATGGCCACCAGGTGAAGACTATTATTAGCAATCACCAGGGGCGGACTGACCATTTGACCACTCAGGCACTTCCCGAGGGCCCTGGGCCACTAGGGGGCCCCATCAGGGTTGCCAGCCTCAGTAAAACCAAAGACAGTATGTAAAAATCTGTGGTTTTTTTACATCTGTTTCTGAAATGTCCCTTACCGACGTCCTTTTGGTCTAAAAATCCAGAGATTATAGCTGCCCCACCTCTCCAGTACCTTCTCAGCCAATAGAAACATGTCTGTGTGTACATGTATGTGTATACTGTGTGATTGTATACTGCGTGTGTGTGTGTATACTGTGTGGCCCCATAATCTCTGATTGCCTGGGGGCCCCATAATCTCCTATTGCCCGGGGGCCCCATGAGTTGTCAGTCCGCCCCTGGCAATCACTATGTTGATTAAAGCGGAGGTGCGCCGAAATCAAATACTGCAGCTGCTGACTTTTAAAATAAGGACACTTGCCTGTCCAGGGCACCCGCAATGTCGGCACCGAGGCTGAACCGTCCCTCGGTCCTCGGATGCTGCCGCCGCCATCTTCGGTAAGGAAATCAGGAAGTGAAGCCTTGCGGCTTCACTTCCTGGTTCCCTACTGCGTTTGCGCGAGTCGCGCTGCGCAATCCGAATGGTCCCTGCTGTCTCTGGGACCCGTGTGTCCCCCAGCAGACAGCGAGGGGAAGTGGCGTAGTCTATGTTCGGAAGTGGGTGCAAATACCTGTCTTATACAGGTATCTGCCCCCCCCCCCCCCCGAAAGGTGCCAAATGTGACACCGGAGGGGGGAAGGGTTCCGAAAAGCGTAAGTTCCACTTTTTGGTGTAACTCCGCTTTAACTTATTAATCAAATTGATGGCAGTATTTATCATACTCGACTAACACATATTTTCAATTTATAGGGTTGATTTCAGGCATGCCTTCTTTGTTTTTATTTTACCACCATTCACACAGAAGAAATGTACATGCACTTTCATCGGATAAATTGCAATGTCATTTTTGTGGAACAAGACAAAAGAAAAAAAGAGCACACATCTCATTGTGCAGTACCGTGAAAAGAATTTAATAATGAAAAACAATAAAATATTACACCCACAAACAATGAGAGAGGGGGTGCAGTGGGTGAAGGGTTACGTTTGAAGAAACTAGCTGTTTAATATAATCGTGAACAATGCTTCAGGCTTGCAGGGTGCCCAGTGGCGGTCCGTCCATAGAGGGTGCACGGGCGCCGCCCCCCCTAGCCATGTGTCCGGCTCCCCGATCTACATGCAGGGATGCTGGACCATGAATTCCAGTGGGGGTTTTTTTCTTTGAAACACATGATCCCCCCCCCCCCCCCGAATTATCGAGCACCAGCCGCCTCTGAAGGTGCCCTTTTAACATTTGCTTGTAGCTTGATTTGGCTTATTGCTCTAAACTTGTGTAGCAAAAATAAAGTATGTGGGCAGAGGCCAGTATTAACATCTACATAGTTATGGCACCAACATCCCGTATAAATAAGTGGAAATATTTGAGAGATGTGGGACTTTAAGGGTGCATAACGACAAAATATTGAATCAACAATATATAAAGAAGATGCAATTTTTATTAAATGAACAATATCATAAAAACAGTACATACAATATAATCATAGCCAAAGATGTGTGCAAAACATCCTATTAGTGACAATGATTTACTCTGGTCACGTTCATATTTTCTACATGTTTCGCCGTATGGCTTCTTCAGGAAAGAACGTGGCAGTTCATTTATTTAAGTAAAGACAGAGAAAAAATACAGATTAAAGCATCAAATATAAAACCCTGGTAATAGGACAGTGTGGTGTACTACAGGTAGTTTTTCTGGACAGTTCCTGTACCCCAGTGGCTTCTGTCATCTCTTCCTGCAGTGTCAGAATCTCCAGCAGCAGCCGTCGCTTCTTCCCAAGCTGTGGCCCAGGCAGGGGGACAGGCGTTCCTTGCACAGACTTCACATCAGCTCCAGTATCCTGCTTTCCACTGCACCCCCGCTCTCATTGTTTGTGAGTGTAATATTTTATTGGTTTTCATTATTAAATTCTTCTCACGGTACTGCACTACGAGAGGTGTGCTTATTTTTATTTTTTTTCTTGTTACACATAGGCTGCTTTGGGGAGCACTGCAATCTATCAGCAGCAGCACTCCCATTGTTCAGTTTCCAGAGGACTGTTTTTTATTCCTTTAGGCCCCTTTCACACTTGTCCTGCGACTTGGGACTGCGAAGTCGCATGACAAGTCATTCCCCATGTTTTCCAATGAGTACCATTCATACCTGTGCGACTTCAAAGTAGTCCCTGCACTACTTTGGTCTGACTTTGATGCAATTTGATGTCCATAGACCTTTAAGATTGCACTGGCATTGCTTAAAGTCGCATAAAAATCGTGGTAAAATCACACAACTTTCAGGTCACACAAGTGTGAAAGGGGCCTAATATGTACTCGACACTCCCGATTTTATTTACTTTCAACATTTCTTTTATTGTGATGAAAAGAAATTGTATTCGGAAATCTTCAAAACCACATTATCAAACAAAATAGCAACCCTAAATCTAAACCACTCAACAGAACAAACACTCCTTAAACAAGGCATTACTACAAACAGCAGACTCAGTCACTCCGAAACGTAGAGCACCCATCAGCAGGAAAAATTCTAGTTGGAGAAGAGCTGAAAGAGCCTGGAGAAGAAATTCTACAAAGGAAAGTCATACAAACTACAAAATACTCACCAAGAAATATCACAAAGCAATTTTCAAAGCAAAAAAAGAACATTTATCAAACACCCTCTCAAAAGCCTTAAACCGCCCACGTGAACTTTTTAAACTAGTCGCCCAGACTATGAACCCCACCTGCCTTAAGCCCCCAGCAAACGAAACTCAAAAATACTGCGACGAGTTATCGGATTTTTTTTATCAACAAAATCGACAACATTTGGGAAATAATTCAACAAAAAAAACAACTTATTCAACCAAAGCCAGATAAGGAAATCCACTCGAACATCACACATTCCACCAAATTTTTCGCTTACCCCAATCACCACTGATAATACCAAAAACATCATCAAGAGCCTCTGAGACAGTACATCATCCAATGACATTATTCCCACAAAACTCTTGAAAGAATGTTCCGACATCTTGGCCCCTTCTATTACACACCTAGTAAATCAGTCGTTCAAAGAAGGGTTTGTTCCAATCGCCCTCAAACAAGGCATCGTCAAACCATTCCTAAAGAAACCCAACCTTGACCCCAAAGATCCTAACTATCGCAGACCGGTAACAAGCCTGAACACCATCTCCAAGATGAGAAGATCAGGTTTAGCGGAATATATAAATTGTAAGTTAGAGGTACCCTTTATGGTTGTTTGTATCTGTGATGAACATTTCCTCAACCTGTACTTTCTTAGGATGTAAACTTTCTCAATATGTTCTAAAGGAAAACTTTCATCAGAATGTTCTTTTATTCTTGCGGTTATGGTTAAGTCATTATACATGACAAATAAGTCACATCTTGTGATGTTCTGTATTACCTTATATGGAGCTCTGTGCCAACAGTCTTATTGTCATCGGGCGTAGCCCATATATATATATGCAATAAAACATTTTAGACAGCAGATCGGGTCATCAGGCTCGGAGCTCATACGGAAATCTGTCTTCTGTGTCTACTTCCGTAATATATAAGCTTGATAAAATTGGGAACGGCAATATGAAACTGGTATCAGTGGCCCCTTGGCAAGCCACACCTAACATAATCTGGCGCTCGAACAGCGACTCACCAATGATGCTACAGGGAGCGGACGAACAAAGTTGACGGAACAAAAAGGACGGGCATTCTGGGAACTACAGAGCAAAACTGCGCAGGTAAGAAAAAAGCTTTATTTTTTCTTACATGCTCTGCACTTCCGATTTATGCCTATCTGTTCTGTCCGCTATTGATCTCCAGGAATTGTGTACCAACTTCCGTAAGTGGTGGGTTTAGAACTAATACACATTCGGTTCATATTGCTGTAAATATGTATTAAATGTTAAATTGTCCGTTTGTCTGTCTGTGGAGCAAGGGAATGAGCCTTGTCAGTTAAGGGATGGTATGAGTTAAAAGGAGATTGTGTAACCTCACATCTGACTCATAAACCATAGGACGGGTTGAAAGTATAAGCCCTGGCTGCTCCATGAAACGAAGGAAGAGTGTACTAGAGTATGAGAGGGATCCCAGATACGGGGGTGGGAGGGAGTAAGACCATCCACTAGATCTCCAAAAAGCCCGGAGGTCTAATTGAGGATCTGGCCACGCAAAAGGCAGTTTCAGAAGGAATGCTTGTGTATGTTGTAGCCGTCAGTCTGGTCATAATATTTGTCAGTTGGCTAGCATATAAAGTTATTCGGTTTCAGGAATATCCAGGAGAGATATTCAGTATTCTAGCACCCTAGGAGGAAGGCAACGAGGAACTGGTGTAGGGTCCCCAAAGGAGGTCAGTCTGAAGATCTGGCCATAGTTTTGGGGCATATTGCCGGTTTTCCAATAAGCTACCTAGGCACGGGATTAGAATGGGCCAGAAGCAAACCAAACCCCGTCAAGGAACAGGGGTATGTTCCTATATCATACCACAGGAAATCAGAAACAAAATGGGAAAGAGGGGGCTAGAGAGAGAGAAAGATCTGTCGGAAATTCAAGATAGAAAGGGAGCAGCAGACTTAGACTCAGAAATAAAGGGAAGAAGACATCATGGAGTTAATGCTGTCACCAATTCAGACATAACTTTCCCTCGTAAAAACTTTACCTGTTATTACTGCAATAAGGTTGGACATATTAAGCGATATTGTAGAAAGAGAATAAGTTATGAGAAAGAAAAGACAGCAAAGCAGAAAGTGTTGGAGTTCATGTCTTATATGTTAAATATGTCTAAATATGTTTTATATGGTTTATATATGTTTCATATCATTCGGATGGGATGGTACGGTTGCCTTAAACTATAGGTGACAAACAGGAAGAATATGAAAAGAAAACAAAGGGAACAGGTATTAGGCCAGTAAGCGGAGCTGAACCATTCAATCTAACAGGACCCATAGTCACAAATCAATCAGCAACCTACATTTGTGCATCATGTTTTTTTGTAAAATCGAATAACACAGCAGGTGGGTATATACAGTGGGAACATTATGGATTCAGTATAAAGATAGAAGACACCCCACCTCTGGTTTTCAAGTCCTCAGTATTAACCCCTGTCCCCAAGTCCTGTTTAAACACTTCCATATCACAACAGAAAACCAAAGTAAAATTTAACGTTACTTTCCCTAAATTACCAGATTGTAGATACAAACGAGAATGGTATGACACCATTTTGGGAGCAACAGGAACAGGAATGGGAGTAATGGATGGGATTAAGATGGAAATGATACAAAATAAATGGAAACATGCAGGGGGACATAAAGCTGATGGACTGACAATCACAAGTCAATGGTTACCTACAACATTTGAAACACAAATTAGTCAGGTACAGTTAACTAAATACCTTAATGCTATGGTTAATCACACGGTGATAGCCAGCTTGGAGCTATGGAGAAGAGATCAGAAATTTATAGATCTCACTCAGTGTGCTTTCTCTACACTATCCTATCACATACAAGTAAATAGGGCAAGGGAAGGGTTACAGTCAGGGAATTACCATACATGGCTCAAGTACTTTAAGGGCCTAGACTTAGAAAACACCTGGTTCGAGGTAACGGGCAGACAAGTAGAATGTAAGGAACAATGGTGTGCTGGGAGGTTTAACATATATATGGTGGAGGGCATAGAGGTAATGTGTAAACTGATAGTAATGCCACTCCTAGTAGGGGAAGATCCGCCTGAATTTTGGTATCCCGAGATTTATGGGCATTATGTAGATACACAGAACAGAACTCATGATCTGAGTCTGTGTACCGAAACTAACAAAGGAATGGTTTGTGGAAGGAGTTCACCAGTCTATGAACCTTGCCTGTTAAAGCACCAGTCCAATATATGTAAGTTCCAAAGAATGCCCGTACACATAGGCAATCGATTCATTGAAATAGGACCACAACATATTTGTTTGATAACTAATGATAACAACACCATGGGGAGTTTAAATAGAACAGCTCCTTTTTCAGGATGTATAGAAAATGTTGAAGTATTTAAATGGTTAAATGATACTTTTCTTTTTGAATCAGATGCTGATAAAACATTTAATAGGGAATGGGCAGTAGATAACCTTACTGACACCACACCTTTTGTAATATCATTAGAACCCCTATTACAGGTTTTAAAAGAATCGGAAATACTTAGGAAACACATAGAGACACATGAACATACCCTTCAGAACAACCTATTATCCGCAATTATTGATAAGGGAAAGCTTATTCATTTGTCTTCACAAATCAAGGAAGAGACCACCCACCACTTGTATGATGTTTTCAGTGGATGGTCTCCTACTGCAACTAAAATATTCACTTGGATATTTAGTCCTATATTGATACTCATATTTGCTTTTGCTATAATGACAATTATTAATTGTTGCATATATGCTAGAATAAAAAAGAAAGTCAGAAGACTAAAGAGAAGGTTCTCCACGGAATTGTAAATGGGTTGACATCGTCCTCCTCTTAGATTCTCTTTGCTTCTGGGATGCTGGTATGGAACTGGGGGATGAGAACTCAGTTCTCCTCTGACAACTCGCGGTCAGGGATAGTACCTGAGGAAGTACTAGCTAGAACCCACTTGTGAGGACCCAGATTTGGGAGAAGGATGATGTCAAAGGGGGAAATGAGAAGATCAGGTTTAGCGGAATATATAAATTGTAAGTTAGAGGTACCCTTTATGGTTGTTTGTATCTGTGATGAACATTTCCTCAACCTGTACTTTCTTAGGATGTAAACTTTCTCAATATGTTCTAAAGGAAAACTTTCATCAGAATGTTCTTTTATTCTTGCGGTTATGGTTAAGTCATTATACATGACAAATAAGTCACATCTCGTGATGTTCTGTATTACCTTATATGGAGCTGTGTGCCAACAGTCTTATTGTCATCGGGCGTAGCCCATATATATATATGCAATAAAACATTTTAGACAGCAGATCGGGTCATCGGGCTCGGAGCTCATACGGAAATCTGTCTTCTGTGTCTACTTCCGTAATATATAAGCTTGATAAAATTGGGAACGGCAATATGAAACTGGTATCAGTGGCCCCTTGGCAAGCCACACCTAACAAAGATTATGGAGAAAGCAGTAGTACAACAGCTACAACTCCACCTGGACAAACACAAACTCTTGGACCCACTGCAATCAGGCTTCCGCCAAGGCCATGGCACAGAAACGGCACTTCTGAAAATATGGGACGACGCCCTGGAAGCAGCTGATGACGAAGAATCGCGTCTCTTGGTACTGCTGGACCTTAGCGCAGCGTTCGACACAGTGAACCACATTACTCTTCTCATCCGCCACAAAGAAGTGGAGTTACAGATTTAGATCTTCCATGGTTCGCTTCCTTCTTAGGAAATCGGTCACAGACAGTGAAACTATGAATCTTCACTTCTGAAACCCGGCAATCTCTTATGGAGTCCCTCAAGGATCACCCTTGTCACCAGTACTCTTCAACATTTACATCCATCCACTCTTCAAAATCATCAGCAAATCGGATCTATGCTTCCACTCATACGCTGACGACACTCAACTGTACTTCCGAATCACCGGACAAAAAGACCAATACCAGGAACTAGAAAAATGTCTCACATTGATAGATTACTGGATGACCACTAGCTCCCTCAAACTCAATGGATCGAAAACAGAACTTCTGCTCCTCAACGCAAACCGAAATAAAAAAACTAAGACCTCATGGACACCACGACCATCCTTGGACAGACCACCCTTCCAAGCACCAAAGCCAAAAGCCTTGGAGTCATCTTTGATTCAGAGATGACTATGGATGCACAAATAGGATCAGTAGTCAGTGGATCCCATCATCTTCTCCGCCTGCTACGCAGACTCATCCCCCTCTTTCCAGAAAAGGAGAAAGCAGTAGTAGTTGGAACAATCATCAATTCGCGACTCGACTACGCAAATTCCCTCTACATAGGACTACCTGATTACTAGATTGCACGCCTGCAAGTCGTCCAAAACACAGCAGCAAGACTAGTCACGGGAAAGAAACCCTGGTAATCCATCTCTTCATCCCTAAGGACCCTCCATTGGCTAATGGTAAAGGATAGGATTACATTCAAGACACTCTGCGTCACCCACAAAAGGAAACGCTCCTTAATACCTATGTGAGAAAATAGAACAATACATACCGAATCGCAGCCTTCGATCAACAAACCAAAACCGCCTTCTCATCCCTAAAGCCCGCTACAAATCTAAGGGAGAACGAAGATTCGCAGTCCAAGGACCTCGGCTATGGAACGCTCTACCCACCAACATCCGCATGGAAGAAAACCATCGGGCCTTCAGAAAAAAACTCAAGACCTACCTCTTCTAATAAGCAGGACAACACAAGACAGACCAAGCGCCTTGAGGCAATTCAGTTCGGATTTGCAGCGCTATACAAATCATTCATTCATTCATACAAGTAAAGGTGTACATTAAGAGTACAATACTGTGGATGAAATTGGAAAATAAAACCAATACTGTTGTGCAGTTTAACAACAAAAATTTTTGGTAGTAGGTGCAGTGTTGTCTGCAGAGTGTGGTAAAGGCGGGGTGAGGGGCATTAGAATAAGGGAGGAAGAAGGAGAGGTGGGTATACAAAGCAGAGGGCCAGTAGAGAGGTAGGCATATAGGTATGACATCCATGGAGAAGTATGATGAAGTAGAAATAAGCAATAATCCTAACACAATAAACATTACTTGTTAATTGTGGATAGTTAAAATATGAGAATACAGGCTACTGAGATGTGGAGGTGGTCGGCACTCTCTTATTGTTGTGAAGAAAAAGATAAGCCACTCTCAAAGCACAGGTTCCAAATGATACACACCCTTGATAGGCACTCCAGCAGACCTTGCTGGAATCATGTTATCTTATTGTTGTGGCTGTGTGGAAGGAGAGGATGGAGATGGGCTTTAGCGAACATAATGGGGGTGGTATTGACACAGCCCCGAATGATCCACAATGACTCAAAAAGTGATATGGTCCAGAAATATTTAGACAGAATAAAGGTGGATAAAGCACCTGGACCTGATGGCATCCACCCACGGATCCTAAAAGAATTGAGCTCTGTAATTTCAAAACCATTGTATTTAATTTTTAGGGACTAATTAATGATGGGAATAGTACCACTGGATTGGCGCAGGGCGAACGTGGTGCCTATATTTAAAAAGGGAACAAAGTCTTTACCAAGTAACATGGTGACCCTGCCCCCTTATGATGTCACAGTCCCAGCGTCCTCCGGGACTGTGACATCATAGGGTGGTGGGGTCACCATGTGACATGAGTCGGTGGCCCCACCCCTTGTCCCTATATAACTGGCCGCACAACACGTCTGGGCCATTAGAAGCGGAGACAGCGTTGTGTCAACATCGGATGAAGAAAGAAGAACAAGAAGCAGAAGGGGACGGCGACAGAAGACCGGGCCACCGCTAGTAAAAGCTGCAAGAAGAAAGCGGAGGCCCGGCAAGAAGAACAGAAGAGTGGGACAAGACCCCCGAAGTCGGAACAAGACCCGCAGACGGCAGCGGTGACGAAGGAGAAAGCCGGGCTCCTCCGCTAGTAAACGAGCTAGCAGAAGATAGCGGAGGAGTCCGTTGAGAAGAAACTTTTTCATATTTGGAGATGAAATCTCTTTTCCTCTAGACGTAAAGAGTGCCCCTGTGTCCTCGGTGTTGAGTTATTCACTTTACGGTCAACACAAAGTTCACGATATGGACCCCTTATATATTTGAACATGTTGATCATATCCCCCTGTATTCTCTTCTCAAGAGTGAATAAATTTAGTTCTCCTGAGGGCAGGTGGTCTAGAGAGGAGACCAGTTTAATCCTGGACAAGAGGTCATCCGTAAGCAAGAAGAAATCATAGGCAGGGAGTATCGTGTCCGTTGTTGGCGAGTTATCTGATGTGGGATACATGCGGGAAAGAGCATTAGGTTTACAATTCTTGGATCCCGGATGGTACGTGATATGCATTTGAAATCGGGTGAAGAAGAGAGCCCATCTGGCTTGTCTAGGTCTGAGAAGTTTAGCTGTATGCAGGTATTCCAAATTCCTATGATCAGTGTAGACACGTATAGGGTGCGAGGCTCCTTCCAATAGATATCACCATTCTTCCAGGGCTAGTTTAATAGCAAGGAGTTCCCGGTCCCCTACATCATAATTTCTTTCGGCTGGGGACAAATTCCTGAAAAAGAAGGCAACAGGATGC
Organism: Lithobates sylvaticus; assembly: GCA_028564925.1. Lineage (NCBI taxonomy): Eukaryota > Metazoa > Chordata > Amphibia > Anura > Ranidae > Lithobates > Lithobates sylvaticus. Next base: position 585,397,320 of record CM053028.1, read on the forward strand.
AAGATGGCTGTGGTTTCGTGGCACTGAGAAAGGACTGCCCCAACCGCAATCTCTGAAGCATCGACCTCCAACACGTAAGGCAGAGCTGGGTCGTGATGACGAATGACCGGGGCAGAGGTGATGCACTTTGAAGGGATGGCATACCCTGTCAGTGGTGACAGCATGCTGCTGGAGGGCTTCATTCTAAGGTAAGCATTTCATAATGTGCTAGTATCCGATGCATACTAGCAAAATATGCCATTGTCTTACAGGTTTTTTTTTTTAAAAAGTCTGCGGTACTAACTGCTAATTGCTCAAGAGCATTTAGGAGGACAGTAAATGGCTAACAAGTCTGTGAAGCTGCAACACAGCTTTTCTCAACCAGGGTTCCATACAATCCAAGGGTTCTTCAGAGATTGCTAGAGGTTTCTTCAGCAATGGGTAATTTCTGCTTCATAGATGAAAAAAAACCACTGACAACAATGGCCTTCTTAACTTTCTGGGGGGGCATTCTTCCCATTTACCGCCAACATAATGGATGTTCATCCTAGTGACTACCAATGTATGGAACATTCATCCCATTGACCATCAATGTAAGGGGCATTCACCAAGTGACCATCACCCTTATGTACTGTGAGCTGTGGCTATAGTAATTATAAACAGGGTCTCCCCAAGAAATGGAAAGTTATTTCAAGAGTTCCTCCAGCTTGAAAAGGTTGACAAAGCCTCTGCTAGCCTGAAACCAGAAGATATCCTTCCAAAGGAAACCTCAAACAAATCACGGAGGACTCACACAGGACTCTACACAAATAGCTCAATATAAATAGCAGTAGATCATCAGAAGGGATGAGCCGAACACCCCCCCGTTCGGCTCGCACCAGAACCCGCGAACGGACCTAAAGTCCGTGCGAGCTTTAGAACCCTATTAGTTATAATGGATGCGAACGTTCGAAATTAAAAGTGCTAATTTTAAAGGCTAATATGCATGTTAATGTCATAAAAAGTGTTTGGGGACCTGGGTCCTGCCCCACGGGACATGTATCAATGCAAAAAGAAGTTTTAAAAACGGCCGTTTTTTCAGGAGCAGTGATTTTAATAATGCTTAAATTGAAACAATAAAAGTGTAATATTCCTTTAAATTTCGTACCTGGGGGGTGTCTATAGTATGCATGTGAAGGGGCGCATGTTTCCCGTGTTTAGAACTGTCTCTGCAAAAAGTGTCATTTTTGAAAGTAAAAAAGCTATTTAAAATCACTCGCGGCTAATGTGAATTGACCCTTGATGTCTGGTATGGATTTTAAGGGGAACCCTAGCCAAAAAAAATGGCGTGGGGTCCCCCTCAAAATCCATACCAGACCCTTATCCGAGCACGCAACCTAGCAGGCCGCAGGAAAAGAGGGGGGGACGAGAGCGGCCCCCCCTCCCGCCTGAACCGTACCAGGCCACATGCCCTCAACATTGGGAGGATGCTTTGGGGGTCTAAGACCCCTAAAGCACCTTTTCCCCATGTTGATGAGGACAAGGGCCTCTTCCCCACAACCCTGGCCATTGGTTGTGGGGGTCTGCGGGCGGGGGGCTTATCGGAATCTGGAAGCCCCCTTTAACAAGGGGACCCCCAGATCCCGGCCCCCCCCTGTGTGAAATGGTAAGGGGGTACAAAAGTACCCCTACCATTTCACCAAAAACGTGGCAAAAATGTTAAAAATGACAGGAGACGGTCTTTGACAATTCCTTTATTAAAATCTTCTTTCTTCTTTCATCCTTCGGTTTCTTCATCTTCTCCTTCCGTCATCTTCTTCCATCTTCTTCCATCTCCTTCTTCCTCCGATCCGCTTCTTCTTGCGCTGGTCTTCTCGTCCTTCTCGTCCGGCATCTTCTTCCGTCGGTGTCTCTGTCTCTTCTTGGGCCGCTCCGCGCAATGGGAGGCTCCCGCTGTGTGAGGCTCTGCTCCGTCTGACAGGTCTTTTATAACGGAGGGCACCTGGTGACCCCGCCCCCCTCTGACGTCATGGGGAAAGCCATCATGGAATTCCCCATGACGTCAGAGGGGGCGGGGTCACCAGGTGCCCTCCGTTATAAAAGACCTGTCAGACGGAGCGGAGCCTCACACAGCGGGAGCCTCCCATTGCGCGGAGCGGCCCAAGAAGAGACAGAGACACCGACGCCGACGGAAGAAGATGCCGGACGAGAAGGACGAGAAGACCAGCGCAAGAAGAAGCGGATCGGAGGAAGAAGAAGATGGAAGAAGATGACGGAAGGAGAAGATGAAGAAACCGAAGGATGAAGAAAGAAGATTTTAATAAAGGAATTGTCAAAGACCGTCTCCTGTCATTTTTACCATTTTTGCCACTTTTTTGGTGAAATGGTAGGGGTACAAAACCCTTACCATTTCACACAGGGGGGGGCCGGGATCTGGGGGTCCCCTTGTTAAAGGGGGCTTCCAGATTCCGATCAGACCCCCACAACCAATGGCCAGGGTTGTGGGGAAGAGGCCCTTGTCCTCATCAACATGGGGACAAGGTGCTTTGGGGTCTTAGACCCCCAAAGCATCCTCCCAATGTTGAGGGCATGTGGCCTGGTACGGTTCAGGCGGGAGGGGGGCCGCTCTCGTCCCCCCCTCTTTTCCTGCGGCCTGCCAGGTTGCGTGCTCGGATAAGGGTCTGGTATGGATTTTGAGGGGGACCCCACGCCATTTTTTTTGGCTAGGGTTCCCCTTAAAATCCATACCAGACCTCAAGGGCCTTTTTATTGAATTAGGGGGGACCCCTACGCTTTTTTTTTTGTTTTTTTATTAATGTATGACAGTTTTCTGTGTTACAGGAGCCATCAATTCATTAGCCGCGAGTGCTTTTAAATAACTTTTTTCCTGCAAAAATAACACTTTTTTGCAGGGAAAGTTCTAAGCACAGGAAACCTGCCCCCCTTCACAGGCCACCTATAGACACCCCCCAGAAGTGATACTGCAATGCTGTTCTAACAGCACGCACACACATATCCCCAGAAATAGAGCATATCTTGTCAGCAGCACGCTGACACTGACTGAAACATAATATGCGAGGCCGCCGGCGCGGCCGCCTCTTATACCGTGGGGCGTGTACTAAAGCCCCTGAGCTATAATTGGCTACAGGCATCCTGCCTGTAGCCAATTATGGCTCTCCTCGCTGCCGGCGCTGTGATTGGCCAAGCATGCGGGGTCACAGTGCATGCTTGGCCAATCATCAGCCAGCATTGCACTGCGACTAGCGCAATGCATTGCGGGGCCGCTCGCATCACACGAATTTGATGCAAGCGGCCCCAATAGTTCTGGGCTCGCCGAGCGAGCGAACGCCTGGTGCTCGATTCGAACATGGGTTCGAATCGAACACCGGGCCCATCCCTAATCATCAGTAACAATCTGTCCAACATTCACATATATTGCCGGCTGCAGAGTCTTCAAGCAGTCTAATTAGTGTGTTCTCCTGGTGTGTAGTGTGTGGCTAATCGGTATGTGGGAGGGGAGATGACCCCATCTATAAGAATATACAGCACACATACTCATAGAGCACAAGGCTGTGTTCACACTATGCAATGTTTCTCGGGCTGCAATTCCTCTGAGCTCCACAAGGTGGTGATCTCACTTCTACTGAGAATGGAAGTCTCTATGGAAGATAGACGGAAAGTGATGTCAGGTATAAATAGGAAGTTCCGGGTGAGAGATGAGTCGGGAGGAAATGTTGCTGGAAGTAGCAGCAGATGAGGTAATAAGATCTTATTTTATATTTACACCCAGTAACCCCCGTCATGTCCGTCCTCTTCCTCCATAGTCACTGTGACGTCTTTTATCCACATTATTAATCACCTTTATATATATATCACAGGACGCTACAGGGGCAGATACCATCCAGAGAGGCTGAGCCTTCAGTCCTGGAATTACTGTTTATTAAGGATCAGCTCCCGCGTGTTCACACAGCCTATGTGCAGAGCCTGCCAGGAAGTCTGCACTGCATAGGGCTAATCACAGGCAGTGAGACATTGTCCCGATCTCTGCAGCTGCGCATCGGGACAATGTCTCACAGCCTGTGATTAGCGCAGCGCAGTGCCGACTTCCTGGCGGGCTCTGCACGTGGGCTGTGCGAACACGCCGGAGCTCATCCTTACTGTTTATTATACTCCTTTATACTATAGTCCTATTATACAAGATTTGAACGTTTTTTGATACTCATGCCCATCATTGCGGGGAAGCCCCTATAGATGACAACAAACGGCACTGAAAACATGAGAGTTGGTCAACTCTATTTGGACTATTTTGGGACTTTATACATTGTAGTGTGACTTCAATCTTAGCGTGTATTATAGAATTGGTAACTCTGCAAGCAACAGCTTTTAAAAATACAAACACTAGAGGGAAGCCGCTCCCTACACATGTGCCAATTCCTACTGGGGGCAGCCCCACTATTAACCCCTTACATCCCCCATCCTAAAATTGTACAACCAATACCATCCAGATAATTGTCTGTCTACAGGAAACCTGTATAGTTCACATGACCACATCATCGAGGATGGAGGAGGACTGGAGTCACATGACTGAGAGGATACTAAACCTCACCCTGGAGATCATCTACCTGCTGACCGGAGAGGTGAGGAGGATTCTGGGAGGTCACATGACATCACTCTCATCTCCATTAATAAAACGCAGACCTGACTGGAGAGGTGAGGAGGATTCTAACATGACATTCCTATTGGTTTTCTAATACAGAGGTTTCCGATTCCGAAGTCTGGAGATCATATGACCATCACAGTGCCTCCATGTGACTCCCTAAATCCCGAGAGACACAACATGCAGAAGATTCTAGAAGTCACCAAGAAGATGATGGAGCTGTTGACAGGAGAGGTGAGCGGTGCTGGGAATTCTGGGACATTATCCAGTAACAGACAAGGGATGTGTCTGGATGGTGACTGTATCATTGTGTGTGTCAGGTTCCTATAAGGTGTCAGGATGTCACTGTCTATTTCTCCATGGAGGAGTGGGAGTATTTAGGACACAAGGATGTCATGATGGACAATCTCTGATAGTATCTTTAGAACATGTACATTATCTATAATATTACAATTGATGATATTTCTTTATATATATTCAGAGTGAAAACCTGAGAGATTGCAAAGTTTAGGTTAAAACGGAAGAGGAGACTTATGTTTATTACAATTAATGTTTTTATTATATTTTTCAGAGTGGAAGCCACAGGGATGATAATATTGTTGTTAAAGAAGAGTATAAAGAGGAGGATGAGGAGTATGGAGTGATGGAGGCGTTATCAGAAGGACAAAAGGATATGATGGAGCCACCTAATACCAGGAACCCTCCAGAGAGATGTCCGTGTCCTCTGTATTCCCGGGATTCCACACAGGAAGGTCACACCATCCCTCACCATCATCAGGTAGATGAGGAACAATCACTGATAGTATCATTAGGATCTGTACATTATCTGCATTGTTACCATTGATGTCATTTTTATTATATATTCAGAGTGGAAACCTGAGAGATTCTAAAGTTGAGGTTAAAGAGGAGATGAAAGAGGAAGATGATGAGTTTCTAAAAGAACACAAAGATCTGTACCAGGACAACATGGTGGAGTCATCCAATGACAGAAACCCACCAGAGAGATGTCCCCGTCCTCTGTATTCCCGGGATTCCACACAGGAAGATCACACCATCCCTCACCATTGCAAGGTTGGTGGAGTGGAGCATCTAAAACATGTACAAGTAGAAACGATGTATGGATTTTGTTTATGTGGTATCACAAGATTAACTCTTTTTTTTACAAATGATGTTTTTGATAATTTTTTTGGTTTAGGGTGAAGATCTGATAGATATAAAAGTTGTTGCTAAAACAGAAGAAGAGCGGTATGTGAGGGACGATCAGCAGACTATGGAGGAGGAGGATGGAATAACGGGGACATTTATAGAGGAGGACACTCCTACAGAGCTCAGCACAGGTGGGTCATTAACACTAAAGGCACTAAGGCAGGGACTGGGTGATATTAGGGGTGATGAAAATAATTATTTTATTGATGGATGACGATTAAACTATTTTGCATCGATGCAGAGAAACGCTGAATCGCAAATGCATCAATGATGTCCTCCCCTCCCTCCTCTTCTCCACCTATATGTTGTCACAGAGATCGGGGATCTGCCACTGTGACACAGATTGGATCTGAAATGCCCGGGTGGCGACTGTAACAATGTCCTGCCTCCTAGACCAGCTCCTGTGATAGACGGCACACTGATCCACAGTGTGCCATCTATGAAAATATATTCTTCTATGCTGGTGTGAAGGGCCTTAGTGAATAGTGGTAGTATTTTCTGATGATGTAAATATAGAGTGTCCGAAACTATGAAATCAGACCGAGACAGAAGTACAGTTAAATCACACTTGTTTAATAATAAAAGTAAAAAGAACAAACCTAGTTAAAACATAGCCAAAGTTCAGTAACCGGAATGTATAGTCAGCCAAGCCAGAAGTCAGGGATCAATGTAGTGGAACAGCAAGCAGGATCTGGAGCCAGAACGGATGTCAGCAAAGCCAGTCTTTAAACAGGAACACAGGAGTTTCTTGTGATGTGACCAAGGGGAAGACAGAGCTCCTCTGGACTGGACGGCTTAAGTAGGCAGGACTGATGAGCAGGATCATCAACAGCTGAGTAACTGTGGAGAGAGATGGGAGCTGGCAATTAGCCGACAGCTGAGCAGAAGGAAGGGCTGAGGCCAGCCCTGACAGAGTGATCATGCATTCCCCTCTGACTAGGGGAAGTCCAAGAGGCTATGTACGAAAAAGGAAGAAGGAAGGTGTGTGGCCTGATGCATTAATCAAGATAAAAAAGTTTATTCCAAACAAATTGGTATGTACAAGGGAAAATATTACGTGTTCATGAATAAATATATGACAGTGTTCTCATTTTGATAAAATAGTATGAATTGATGCCCATACAAGGGATAAATTAATAAAGGGCTAACATGTTTTGAGGGGTTTCCTCTTTATCAGAGCCTTAAACAGCCAAAACTGGTCTGTAGGTTGTAATATGTCTATATAGAGAGAAACGACTGGATGGGAAGTATATTGCACGATGGTTGGTACATTCTTATAGGCGGATTCTCATTTATTGTAGTCATTTTTCCTTCCACATCGCAGCGCTTTCAGCACCGTAAGGGGGTATATATATATATATATATATATATATATATATATATACAGGTCCTTCTCAAAAAATTTGCATATTGTGATAAAGTTCATTATTTTCTGTAATGTACTGATAAACATTAGACTTTCATATATTCTAGATTCATTACACACAACTGAAGTAGTTCAAGCCTTTTCTTGTTTTAATATTGATGATTTTGGCATACAGCTCATGAAAACCCAAAATTCCTATCTCAAAAAATTAGCATATTTCATCCGACCAATAAAAGAAAAGTGTTTTTAATACAAAAAAAGTCAACCTTCAAATAATTATGTTCAGTTATGCACTCAATACTTGGTCGGGAATCCTTTTGCAGAAATGACTGCTTCAATGCGGCGTGGCATGGAGGCAATCAGCCTGTGGCACTGCTGAGGTGTTATGGAGGCCCAGGAGGATGCTTCGATAGCAGCCTTAAGCTCATCCAGAGTGTTGGGTCTTGCGTCTCTCAACTTTCTCTTCCCAATATCCCACAGATTCTCTATGGGGTTCAGGTCAGGAGAGTTGGTAGGCCAATTGAGCACAGTAATACCATGGTCAGTAAACCATTTACCAGTGGTTTTGGCATTGTGAGCAGGTGCCAGGTCGTGCTGAAAAATGAAATCTTCATCTCCATAAAGCTTTTCAGCAGATGGAAGCATGAAGTGCTCCAAAATCTCCTGATAGCTGCATTGACCCTGCCCTTGATAAAACACAGTGGACCAACACCAGCAGCTGACATGGCACCCTAGACCATCACTGACTGTGGGTACTTAACACTGGACTTCAGGCATTTTGGCATTTCCCTCTCCCCAGTCTTCCTCCAGACTCTGGCACCTTGATTTCCGAATGACATGCAAAATTTGCTTTCATCCGAAAAAAGTACTTTGGACCACTGAGCAACAGTCCAGTGCTGCTTCTCTGTAGCCCAGGTCAGGCGCTTCTGCCGCTGTTTCTGGTTCAAAAGTGGCTTGACCTGGGGAATGCGGCACCTGTAGCCCATTTCCTGCACACGCCTGTACACGGTGGCTCTGGATGTTTCTACTCCAGACTCAGTCCACTGCTTCCGCAGGTCCTCCAAGGTCTGGAATCGGTCCTTCTCCACAATCTTCCTCAGGGTCCGGTCACCTCTTCTCGTTGTGCAGCGTTTTCTGCCACACTTTTTCCTTCCCACAGACTTCCCACTGAGGTGCCTTGATACAGCACTCTGGGAACAGCCTATTCGTTCAGAAATTTCTTTCTGTGTCTTGCCCTCTTGCTTGAGGGTGTCAATGATGGTCTTCTGGACAGCAGTCAGGTCGTCAGTCTTATGCATGATTGCGGTTTTGAGTAATGAACCAGGCTGGGAGTTTTTAAAAGCCTCAGGAATCTTTTGCAGGTGTTTAGAGTTAATTAGTTGATTCAGATGATTAGGTTAATAGTTCGTTTAGAGAACCTTTTCATGATATGCTAATTTTTTGAGATAGGAATTTTGGGTTTTCATGAGCTGTATGCCAAAATCATCAATATTAAAACAAGAAAAGGCTTGAACTACTTCAGTTGTGTGTAATGAATCTAAAATATATGAAAGTCTAATGTTTATCACTACATTACAGAAAATAATGAACTTAATCACAATATGCTAATTTTTTGAGAAGGACCTGTACAGGGCTCAAAATTTCAAGTCCTGAGCTACTAGCCAGGCCTCAAGGGTTACTCGCCACCAGTTGCCCCACCTAACCCCTGCCCTGCCCTGCCCTGCCCTGCCCTGCCCCTAATTCCACCTCTAAACACGGCCTCATAAATTATATCATGAAATTGCCCTTAAATGTTTTATGCAAGTTAAGCAACTTTTTCATGCTCATCAATGCAGCCTCACCCATGTCCACCAATGCATCCTCACCCGTGTCCACCAATGCAGCCTCACCCGTGTCCACCAATGCAGCCTCACCCGTGTCCACCAATGCAGCCTCACCCGTGTCCACCAATGCAGCCTCACCCTTGTCCACCAATGCTGCCTACCTGTGTCCTGAATGAAGGGAAGCAGAGAAGAAGAGCATTGCTGGCCGCAGGGGTGGATCCAGAGTCTAATCTCGGGAGGGGCACTACAATAAAATAAGGTGTTGCTTACAGAACTGGGGAGGGAGGGGTCAGGAGAGCACACAATAGGGAGGTCAGGATGGGAAACGTCGGCAGGAGGTCAGGACAGCATGGTATGGGGTCAGGAGGGCACACACTGGGGAGGTCAGGAGGGCACACACCGGGGAGGTCACATATTGGGGGGGGAGTCAGGAGGGCACACAATGGGGGCATCAGAAGGGCACACACTGGGGGGGAGTCAGGAGGGCACACACTGGGGGGGAGTCAGGAGGGCACACACTGGGGGGGGAGTCAGGAGGGCACACACTGGGGGGGGATCAGGAGGGCACACACTGGGGGGGGGGAGTCAGGAGGGCACACACTGGGGGGGGGAGTCAGGAGCGCACACAGCAGGGGGCAGTCACAATGCTTTAATGAGCCCAATTTCTCACTGTGCCACATGAAAAATGCAATCCCATTTGTCAGCTAACAGCTCCTCTATGCTAAGCTGCAGACTCAACATAGAGGTGCCTGTAAACAAATCCACGAAGTGCTGCTAGCTGAGCTTACCTCCAGGAAGTTAACAGTCACTCGGCTCCCTCTGCTCAGCTGTTCACACCTCCCTCTTCCAGGCGGGCGCTGGGAAAGGGACTCGCCGGCCGGCAGTGCTCGCCCCCTCTCGCTCCCAGACAGCCCTTCCTCGACAGCCCTCAAAATTTACTCCCAAAATGCGAGCAGGCGAGTGTAAATTTTTATATATATACACACACAAACGCGGATGATGTCGTCTATTGGTAATTACTGTTGGTCTTCTAGACCCAATTGCTGGTTTGGATGTTACAGCCTGTGGTCCGTGGCTGGATGCCAGAATCATTACTTGGTGCTGTATGGTGTCCTGTACTGGATGCTGAGGCCTGACCGCAACAGCTCTTGAGTAACCCAGGCCGACTCCCATGTATAGAGGTCTTAGGACTGAGAGAGTTCTGAACAGTCCTCCCAAACATTTTATTTCCCCTCCAGCCACCTTCTGGGAACTCCCTCCCAGGGATTGGCTGTGGAGGGATAACTATTCATAACCCAGTGGATGACCCTCCTACTCTATTTCTGGAAGCTTCTTCCAGAGGCAGGCAGGCGCATTCAACCACCAGACTTGGGGAGATCTGACCAGACATAGAAAATAGATTGCAGCTCCACTGAGTACAGCAGAGCCCAAACGAAATGTATCCAGCCTAGGGCAGGTCGATACATGTACATTGCCTATGTCTGATACTATATAGTCCGTGTCTTGTAGAATATGTTACATACTATATACTCTACATTGTACATTATATAAGGTTTGATACTACATACTGTAGTCCTAACTGTTGTATCCTATACAATAAGTTGTACGTTGCATAGTCCTGACTTCTGCCCTCTACCCACTGCTATATATAAACATAAAATGTATTCTCTTTTGTTGCACCCATTTTCTACCAGCTGGAAATTTTATATCTGATGATTTGATTGGAGCACAGACTTTTACATGATGATAATAATGTGATAACAGCCTCAAACTTTGATTTTAAACTGAAAAAGTGACAACGAGGGAGGAGTCAATAACCCAATGATGGTGGTCTTTAGGATGAATCCAGTCTTCATCTTGGTTGTTCTCCCCCCATCCTCACTCTCTGACCTCTGGTGGGTCTCAGCCCCACTGTTATTCATGACAAAATTTTGGACTAAATAAGGAAGTGCAGGACTTCTTGTGTTGGGAAGATGGCAATGAGTGATAGAGGGGGTGGAGACACTCGTTCTATAATCCCCTCATCACTGTCACTCCTATAAAAGACAGTTCTCGTTGTTTCCTCACTCTCTGACTAAGGTCCATGAATAAAGAAATTAACTGGTAGGAGATCAGAGGACCCATTTACTAGTTACCTTGAGGGTGGAATTGTAAGTTCCTCAGAGACAAAGCTGCCTGATGTGGGTCCTGATTTATGGGAACCAATCTGCTCATGTCTAGTAATAATCTTTTTATTTCTATTTTAGTAGATGGACGGGAGATGAGGAAAACCTCAGAGGATTGTCTCACTTTGTCTCCAGACTGTAAAGTAGAAGATGAGGACATCACACAGTATAGTCCAGGAGAAAACCCGACTACCTCAAATGTCCATCCGGCACCACACAGTGTAGATGGACCATCGTATTCCTCTTATCCTGAGGAACCTCAGACTGTGAGGGACGGTGCCGTCCTTCCAACAGAGAAGAGGTTTTCCTGTACTGAGTGTGGGAAATGTTTCCCTTCTAAATCTAGACTTAATGAGCATAAAATATCTCACACAGGTGAGAAGCCGCATTCCTGCCTTGAGTGCGGGAAATGTTTTTCACAAAAGTCCGGTCTTTACAGACATCAGAAATCTCACACGGGGGAGAAACCGTATTCTTGTCCTGAGTGTGGGAAATGTTTTTCAGACAAGTCTGAATTTAACAAACATCAGAGAGTTCATACGGGTGAGAAGCCGTATTCCTGTCCTGAGTGCGGAAAATGTTTTTCACATAAGTCCAATCTTTATATTCATCAGAGATTGCACAAAGGTGAGAAGCCATATTCCTGTCCTGAGTGCGGAAAATGTTTTGCACAGAAGGCCAATTTTTATATGCATCAGAGATTGCACAAAGGTGAGAAGCCGTATTCCTGTCCTGAGTGCGGAAAATGTTTTGCACAGAAGGCCAATTTTTTTATTCATCAGAGATTGCACAAAGGTGAGAAGCCGTTTCCCTGTTCTGAGTGCGGGAAATGTTTTTTAAACCAGTCTCATCTTTACAGACATCAGAGATCTCACACGGGGGAGAAGCCGTATTCCTGTCCTGAGTGTAGTAAACGTTTTGCAGAGAAGTACAATCTTAACATACATCTGAGGTCTCACACGGGGGAGAAGCCGTATTCCTGTTCTGAGTGCGGGAAATGTTTTTCAGTGAAGTACAGTCTTTACCAACATCAGAGATCTCACACGGGGAGAAGCACACCCTGATATACACCTCAGATATACTCCATGGCTGATCTTCATCATGTAAAAAACAGTTCATAAGGAATCAGAGATCACCAAAGACATGGATGAAGTGTTGTACCGTGTTGGCTATTGATAGCAGTAAAAAAATAAAAATGGAGTCCATTACCTGTTGTTGGCTGAGTACATTTTGTGGTGTAAGCTTTCACAAACACTTAAAGTCGTATTTAAAAAAAAAAAATATGAGTTAAACAAATGTGAGCAGCATTCACTCAGCCAGTAAATGGTTAACAAATGGTAAACGGTTAACAAATCTGTGAAGCTGCATGCCCAGCCTTTCTCAACCACCAATGTTCCATGGAATCCCCAGGTTCCTCTAGAGGTTCCTTCAGCAATGGACAATTTCTGCCTCATAGACAAGAAACCACAGACAACAATGGTCTGCCTAACTATCTGTAAGGGGGTCATTCATCCCACTGACCACCAATGTAAGTGTAGCGGTACCCCGTAGGGGCTGCTGAAAGTTGTGGTCCACCCTGCCCAGCCCGTCATTCACTCCTCAGTCACTCATGAGACAATGAACAGACTTGTGCTTTGTTTTTGTTGATTTATTGAGGGGATTTGAACTTGGATGGGTAAGGGGTTTATGGGATGCCCAGAGATCGATGGTTGGTTTAATAAATGATCAATGGGAACTTCTATTTACACTTTAAAGCTCCAGTCTCCTCCAGCACAACACTTGCTTGCAGAATGTTTCTCTCTCTCTCTCTCTCCTGCACAACACTTTGCTTCCAGGTTCAGCTAGCACATGGTTAGGCCCAACACTGACCCAGTCAGGCCTTAGCAGTTGCAATTTGCAGGCAGGGACCACAGGGCCCTATAATGTAACAAAAAAATAAGAAGTCTTTAGTGCTGGCTGACCTATGTTGGACTACTGCTCTCAGTCAGGCCCTACCAGCCCTCCTGGCTGCAGCTGCCGGACTCCACTGCCGTGATATCACAGCCCTCACTGCTGGCTCTGCACCCATCCCAGACTGCTCTCTCCCAGTCCTCTCAGGCATGCCTCCCCAGTCCTGACTGTGCCTGTCACTCACCAGCCCTCCTGGCTGCAACCGGTGGTTCCCTCCTGGAGACTTGCCTGACAGCACCAGCTCCTGCTGTTCTTTGGTTCCTCTCTGTGCTTCCTGTTCACATCCTTCTTGGTTCTTTAGAAGGGCTCCGTCCTGCACCCGAACTCCAGGCCCAAGGTCACACACCCCCCCCCCCCAGAATGGGGAGCGCACTCAATGGCCCCGACAGCCTAGTGCTTCATCTCCAGTTCTTCCACCCCACAACTCCTCCCCAGCTTGGCTGACCCTGGGTATTTCAATGAGGCCTGCCCCCTGCCAATCCTAGTTGGGGATTGGTCAGGGCTCCCTGAGACACCCCAGACAGCTCCATCTCTCTTCCCCTCCACTCTTCTAGAATCCTCTAGAAGGAAAGGGGAGGTGACAGTGAAGTGATGCTGTCTGTGAGTCACCAGCCTACTCTGAGCTGCTCCCAGCCCACACAGGTCAAAACAAACAGGCCTAGATTCCAGCTAGGCTGGCCTAAATTTACCTGCTCTAACCAAAATAAAAACTATCTCTAGCACCTACCTAAGTAGAGGGTGCTACCTTCACCCCCCCACCAAAATCAAGCTGGTCCCTCAGCTGGGAAATTTACAAAAAAAAGGGCATCCCATGAGTTAAAATGGAAGGGGAGAAGGAAAATAATGTGGATGGGGAACTGTATAAATAAATGATGTACAAAAACATATGAAGATTTCCGGTAGGTCTTTACATCTGTACAGAGAATATAATACACATCTAACTACAGGTCCCTGCAGCTAACAATAACATAGATTTTTTTTTTTAAAGTCAGCAGCTACAAATACTGCAGCTGCTGACTTTTAATCAATAGGCACTTACCTGTTCCAGGTTCCAGCGGTGTCGGCAGAAGATGACGAGCGATCGATCGTGTTTCGGCTGCCCCCGCCACCATCCTCTGTCAGGGAATCAGGAAGTGAAGCTTGCGGCTTCACTGCCCGGTTCCCTACTGCGCATGCGCGAGTCGCGCTGCGCGTCTTTATTGGTCCCCGTTGTGTCCTGGGAACTGTGTGTTTCCCAAGACACAACGGGCATCTTCAGATAGTGGCGGGGCAGCTGCGGCTAGCTAGTCCCGGAAGTGGGTGCAGATACCTATATTATACAGGTATCTGCACCCCCCTCCCCCCTGAAAGGTGCCAATTGTGGCACCGGAGGGGGTGAGGAATCCGATAAGCGGAAGTTCCACTTTAGGGTGGAGCTCCGCTTTAAAAGAGTAATGTGTGAACAAACCTTACCCAGATGTCCTTGCAATGGGAAAGTTCTTCTATTGGGCACACAGGGTGGCATGGTGGTCTGTTCCTGCAAAAATTCGGGAAAAAAGGACACACAATGTAATGTTCCGGCAGTCCATGTGGCTCACTTTACGCATACTGTGGCCATAGCTCCCAACTGTCCCTGATTTCGAGGTACTGTCCCTGATTTCGAGCAATGTCCCTCTGCCCCTCTTTCCTCTTCATTTTGGTCTGATCTATATAGTTGTATATAAAATGCACTTTTTATCTTTCAAAAAGTGTTTCCCAGTGCTAAAGCTTTCATCCAAATTCTAAATTACTGCATTTGTAAATTTTGAAAGCCAATATAAATTTTGAAAGCCAATATAAAGGAATAGTAGTGGTAAAAAAAAGCCGTTGTGGATTTAATTAACCTTTTTTTTTTGGGTAATTTTCCTTTAAGGGGGTGTTGCAGGGAGCGTGTTCTATGCCTACCTACATACGTTTGCTAGTAGGTGTCCCTCATTCCCCATCTCAAAATGTTGGGAGGTATGACTGTGGCTCCTCATAGTCCTGTCAAGCGTAAAAGCGAGGATCAGGTAACCTCTTCCGGTTCCCTCCTTCCTGGCTGGAAACCGAGTAGCTCTGCGTGGGTCGACGTGCCTTGGCAATGAATACCGGTCTTTGTAAACAGATCTCCCAAGCCACCATTCACCCTAAGTGGCTTTGAAATGGGCCCAAACCTCACTCTCTGGCACCCTCCTGGAGACTGGCCTGGTAGCACCAGCTCCTGCTGTCCTCCTTGGTTCCTCTCTGTGCCTCCTTTTCAGATCCTTCTTGCTTCTTTCGATGGCCTCCATGCTGCACCAGAATTCTAGGCCCAAGGTCACCCCCAAGGTCATGCTGTCTGTGAGTCACCAGCCTACTCTGAGCCACTCCCAGCCCACACAGATCAAAACAAACAGCCCTGGCTTCCAGCTAGGCCTGCCTAAATTTACTTTCTCTAACCAAAAATAAACTATCTCTAGCACCTACCTAAGTAGAGGGTGCTACATTAGGGACATTCATCTCAGTGCCAACCAATGTAAGGGACATCCATCCCAGTGACCATCACTACTGCGAGCTGTGGCTATAGTGATTATAAGCAGGGTCTCCCTGAGACCTGGAAAGTTATTTCAAGAGTTCCTCCTGGTTGAGAAAGTCAGAATTATGCGGCGTACACACGAAGGGACAATCCCGCGGGATTATCCTCTGGACTGAAGTCCAGCGGATAATCCCCTCGTGTGTGGGCGCCGGCGGACTTTTTGGCGCCAAAGTACGGCGGACTAAAGTTTCAGGTTTTGTTTTCAAATTATCCGCTGGACTTGGAAGTCCAGCGGACAATCCCGCCGTTAGTGGGCAAGTCCGCGGGACTTTTGAAATGAAGGGACTTGCCGCTCATCGGCAAGTCCGTTCATTTAGCACGTGACTTCAGGTTACGTAGCTAGCGTAGGCAGTTACTGCCGCCGCGCTAGCTCCGTGACCTGGCATGGATTTAAAGGGAATCCCCACGCCGAAAAAACGGCGTGAGGGTTCCCCCCAAATCCATGTCAGACCCTCATCCGAGCACGCAGCCTGGCAGGCCAGGAAAGGGGTGGGGACGAACGAGCGCCCCCCCCCCTCCTGAGCCGTACCAGGCCGCGTGCCCTCAACATGGGGGGTGCCCTGGGGAAAGGGGGGCCGTGCGCCCCCCCCACCCCAAAGCACCTTGTCCCCATGTTGATGAGGACAAGGGCCTCTTCCCGACAACCCTGGCCGTTGGTTGTCGGGGTCTGCGGGCGGGGGCTTATCGGAATCTGGGAACCCCCTTTAATAAGGGGGCCCCCAGATCCCGGCCCCCCACCCTATGTGAATGAGTATGGGGTACGATGTACCCCTACCCATTCACCTAAGGTGTAAAATGTAAAGTAAAAAAAAACACCCACACTTTTGAAAAAATAGTTTATTGCACTGCTCCGGGGTCTTCTTCCGTCTTGGGGGTCTTCTCGCCGGACTCCCCCGCCATTTACCAAGCTCTTTTACCGAGCGGGGGAAGTCCGGCTACCTTCTTCGTCGTCGCCGCCGTCTGGGGGTCTCGATCCGCCTTCGGGGGTCTTCTTCCGTCTTGGGGGTCTTCTCGCCGGACTCCTCCCCTCTCTTCTGCTCTTTTACCTAGCTCTTTCACGAGGGGAGGAGTCCGGCTACCTTCTTCGTCGTCGCCGCCGTCGTCTGGGGGTCTCGATCCGCCTTCGGGGGTCTTCCGGGGGTCTCTTCTGTTCTTGCGGCGGTCGTCGTCTTCCGCGCCGCCGGCGCCTTGTCCTTCTTCTTGTCCTTCTTGTTCTTCTTCTTCTTCCGATGTTGACCCGTCGCTGTCTCTGCCCGGAATGCCTGTGCCGATCTGCGCTCGGACTTATATAGGGACATGGGGGACAGGGTCACATGTTCATGTCACATGGTGACCCCGCCCCCTTGCGATGTCACAGTCCCAGCATCCTCCGGGACTGTGACAACACAAGGGGGCGGGGTCACCATGTGACATGTGCATGTGACCCTGTCCCCCATGTCCCTATATAAGTCCGAGCGCAGATCGGCACAGGCATTCCGGGCAGAGACAGCGACGGGTCAACATCGGAAGAAGAAGAAGAACAAGAAGGACAAGAAGAAGGACAAGGCGCCGGCGGCGCGGAAGACGACGACCGCCGCAAGAACAGAAGAGACCCCCGGAAGACCCCCGAAGGCGGATCGAGACCCCCAGACGACGGCGGCGACGACGAAGAAGGTAGCCGGACTCCTCCCCTCGTGAAAGAGCTAGGTAAAAGAGCAGAAGAGAGGGGAGGAGTCCGGCGAGAAGACCCCCAAGACGGAAGAAGACCCCCGAAGGCGGATCGAGACCCCCAGACGACGGCGGCGACGACGAAGAAGGTAGCCGGACTCCCCTCGCTCGGTAAAAGAGCTTGGTAAATGGCGGGGGAGTCCGGCGAGAAGACCCCCAAGACGGAAGAAGACCCCCGGAGCAGTGCAATAAACTATTTTTTCAAAAGTGTGGGTGTTTTTTTTTTACTTTACATTTTACACCTTAGGTGAATGGGTAGGGGTACATCGTACCCCATACTCATTCACATAGGGTGGGGGGGCCGGTATCTGGGGGGCCCCTTATTAAAGGGGGCTCCCAGATTCCGATAAGCCCCCGCCCGCAGACCCCGACAACCAACGGCCAGGGTTGTCGGGAAGAGGCCCTTGTCCTCATCAACATGGGGACAAGGTGCTTTGGGGTGGGGGGGCCGCACGGCCCCCCTTTCCCCAGGGCACCCCCCATGTTGAGGGCACGCGGCCTGGTACGGCTCAGGAGGGGGGGGGGGGCGCTCGTTCGTCCCCACCCCTTTCCTGGCCTGCCAGGCTGCGTGCTCGGATGAGGGTCTGACATGGATTTGGGGGGAACCCCCACGCCGTTTTTTTCGGCGTGGGGATTCCCTTTAAATCCATGCCAGCTTGCGGAGCTAGCGCGGCGGCATTTACTGCCTACGCTAGCTACGTAACCTGAAGTTACGTTCGAAATGAACGGACTGCTCCGTGTGTGGGCAAGTCCGTTCATTTTCAAAAGTCCCGCGGACTTTTGGCCGGCGGATTATCCGCTGGAGAAGTCCGTGCGTGTGTGGGCAAGTCCACACCCTCGGAAAGTCCAGCGGACCTAGCCGGAAAGTCCAGCGGATTGTCCGCTGGACTTAGGTCCGCCGGGAAAAGTCCGTACGTGTGTACGAGGCATTAGTCTTAAACCAGCCTAAATCCTGCAAAGGAAACATAAAAAGAGAACATCAAATAAATCATGGAGGACTCACACAGGACACAAATATCTCAATATAAACAGCAGAAGATCATCATTAACAATCTGTTCAACATTCACATGTAATGCCAGATGCAGAGTCTACAAGAAGTCTAATCAGTGTGTTCTCCTGGTGTGCAGCTAATCAGTGTGTTCTTGGTGGGAGTGGAGATGACAGTGGTGGCTGGTGCTCAAAATTTGCAGGGGGGGGGGGGGGGGGCGCAAACAAACTGAAACAAAAAAAAAAACTTCAACTGCAGCCACTGTAACATCAATTGCAGCCATTATGCCCATCAACTGCAGCCACTGTGCCATCAATTGCAGCCATTGTGCCTATCAATTGCAGCCATTGTGCCCATCAAATGCAGCCACTGTGCCCCATTAAATGCAGCCACTGTGTCCACCAAATGCAGCCACTATGCCCCATCAAATGCAGCCACTTGTGCCCATCATATGCAGCCACGTGTGCCCCATCAAATGCAGTGGCGGCTGGTGCTCAAAATTTTTTGGGGGGGCGCAAACAAACTAAAAAAAAAAAAAACTTCAACTGCAGCCACTGTAACATCAATTGCAGCCATTGTGCCCATCAATTGTAACCATTGTGCCCATCAATTGCAGCCATTGTGCCCATCAAATGCAGCCACTGTGCCATCAATTGCAGCTATTGCGCCCATCAATTGCAGCCATTGTGCCCATCAAATGCAGCCACTGTGCCCCATTAAATGCAGCTACTGTTTCCATCAAATGCAGCCACTGTGCCCATCAAATGCAGCCACTATGCCCCATCAAATGCAGCCACTTCTGCCCATCATATGCAGCCACTTCTGCCCCATCAAATGCAGTGGCGGCTGGTGCTCAACATTTTTTGGGGGGGGGCGCAAACAAACTAGAAAAAAAAATTGCAGCCACTGTGCCCATCAAACGCAGCTACTGTGCCCATCAAACACAGCCACTGTGCCCATCAAACACAGCCACTGTGCCATCAAACGCAGCCACTGTACCCATAAATTGCTGCTACTGTGCCATCAAACACAGCTACTGTACCCATCAATTGCTGCCAGTGTGCCCATCAATTGTTGCCACTGTGTCTATCAATTGCCGCTACTGTGCCCCATCAATTGCTGCCAGTGTGCCCCATCAATTGCTGCCAGTGTGCCCATCAATTGCCACTACTGTGCCCCATCAATTGCTGCTACTGTGCCCCATCAACTGCTGCCCGTGTGCCCCATCAAACGCAGCCACTGTTCCCATTAAACGCCAATGTGCCCCATCAATTGCTGCTACTGTGCCCCATCAATTGCCACTACTGTGCCCCATCAATTGCTGCCAGTGTGCCCCATCAATTGCTGCCAGTGTGCCCATCAATTGCCGATACTGTGCCCCATCAATTGCCGCTACGGTGCCCAATCAATTGCTGCCAGTGTGCCCATCAATTTCCGCTACTGTGCCCCATCAAATGCTGCCAGTGTGTATCGCCCCGGGAGTCGGGACTTACCTGTCTTGTAGCGGGTCACGGTGACCCCCTCCATGTCCACGCTCCTCGATGTCTCCGGTCCTCTCTATCAGGCGTCCAATCAAAGCGCCTATTGTTTCAGCCAATCAGGTGACAGGTAACCAGACCCGAGCACCTGATTGGCTGAGAGGCGAGTCAATGTTAGGTAAGTGATTTATCCACTTTCCTAACACAACACTGAGTAAACAGCGAATGCACAGCATCGCGCCCGCTGTTTACCATTTTGGAAGCCTATCAGAGCCTACGGCTCTAATCAGGACGCCTATTACAGCCCAAGGTTCTAATCACGCGCTTAAAGAAAACTGCCACTGTAATTCAGGTGCCCGGCGCCCGGCAAGGGGCTGGACACCTGAATAGGGGGGCGGAAGCGGCGACTATAGTTAGATTCATGCAATGCATGAATCTATCTATGGTGAGAAAGAGGTGACAGGAGCGAGGGGGCGGTGCTCCTGCGCCTTTTATGGACGCACCGCCACTGATCAAATGCAGCCACTTGTGCCCATCATATGCAACCACTTGCATACCTCCCAACTTTCTGAAATGGGAACAAAGGACACCTATTATCAAAAGTATGTAGGCATAGGACACACCCCTTGTCACCTCCCCCTTAAAGGAGAATTATACAAAAAAATGATTAGTTAAACCCACAAGTGCTTTTTTTTTGTTACCACTACTATTCCTTTATATTGGCTTTTGGTATTTACAAATGCAGTAATTTAGAAATTGGATAAAAGGTTTAGCACTGAGAAACACTATTTGAAAGATAAAAAGTGCATTTTATATACAATATATAGATCAGACCAAAATGAGGGACAAATGAGGAGGAATGAGGGACAGAGGGACATTGCTCCAAATCAGGGACAGCCCCTCGAAATCAGGGACAGTTTGGAGCTACGCCTTGGCCCCAGGGTCAACAGGAAAAAGCTGAGACTGTGTCCAGTTCACCCGCAGGTCCATGATTTCAAGTTGTTAAGGATCTGGAGGGCACCTTGTAGGGATGAACCGGGATCGTTAAGAAAGAGAAGCAGGTCATCAGCGTTCAGGGCCACCCTCTCCTCCAGCCATCCAATATTAAGGCCTTTGGTCTCCAGGGAAATACGAAGAGCCTCTGCAATCAGTTCCATGCCAATGGCAAAGAGAGCTGGGGAGAAAGGGCAGCCCTGACTTGTGCCTCTGTGCAGTGAAAAAGGGTGAGATAATCGGCCACCTAGTTTAATGCAGGCAGTAGGGTGTTTGCACAAGATTTGTATCCGTTGAATGAAGATGACCGGAAATCCCATATGTCTTAGACCCTCCTACAGATACAACCATTGTATGGTATCAAAAGCTTTTTTGATTTTTCCCGCCTCACAACCTATCAAGTCTAATGCCCCGTACACACGGTCGGAAATTCCGACGGAAAA
Source organism: Lithobates sylvaticus (assembly GCA_028564925.1). Taxonomy (NCBI): domain Eukaryota; kingdom Metazoa; phylum Chordata; class Amphibia; order Anura; family Ranidae; genus Lithobates; species Lithobates sylvaticus. Next base: position 585,418,627 of record CM053028.1, read on the forward strand.
TGTCCGATCGGACCATGTTGTCAGAAAATCTGTCCGTGTGTGGGCTCCATCTTACTTTTTTCCGTCGGAATTTCCAACGGAAAAAATTTGAGATCCTGCTCTCAAATTTTCCGACAACAAAATCCGATCAGACTTTTTCCGATCGCGTGTAGAGAATTCCGACGAACAAAGTGCCACGCATGCTCAGATCGAGACCAAACCTATTGGCTAATAGCCTCTACGTAGTTCCGTCGTACGCAACGAACGTCACCACGTTCAGAATGATTGGATTTTCCGTCAACTTTGTCCGACCGTGTGTATGCAACACCAGTATCGGATAAAATCCGTCGGACAAAATCTGACGGATTTTGTGGTCGGAATTTCCGACCGTGTGTGTACGGGGCATTACTCTCCGGGCCCCGGCTACTACTGGGTGGGGAGCGGAGGAAGATCACTCCGCCAGGGAAGGCAAGGAGATGGGCAGGTGACTGGCCGGGACTTGAGCCAAGGCAGAAGAACCGGCAAGCAGGAGCGGAATGGGCATGCACCCGAAACTGAAGAAATATTCTCTCTCCGACCAGCACATAATCGTCAGAAAGGGGCACAGATAATGAAAAAAATACACCCCCACCCCCTAAGCTAGTAGGAGCGGCAGAGCAGGGGGGTGTAATTCAGATTTTTTTCTTTTAATTCTGCACTGACTGTCCTTAAAATTGCCCCAGCCCCTGTTCAAATCCAATCCGGGGACAAAACCGGGGACAGACTTGGTTGGGGGACAGTGTCCTCAATCCGGGGACTGTCCCCGGAAACCGGGGATGTCTGGGTCACCCTAACTTATGAGCCATGAAACCTGTTTTGGTTTGGAGGGAAGAATATCATTGAGTCTACACGTAAGAAGCGTATTAGGGATTTTGAAAACCAAATTTAATAATGCTATCAGTCTGTAAGAGGCACAGATTTGCTTGTTACTCAAAAACCAGTCCAGGGTATTTGTGTTTTTTGTATTTTATTTTAGAACTTGGATGGGAGAAGGGAGAAGTGGGATACTCCAACTGGAACTATTCACAAAGGATAAGGACAACTCTTACTTGGCCTCACTGGATTGGTAGTAGAAGCAGCCACACTGCTTTGACCATACAGCCACATGTATGGAAGGGTTAAGTCTTCTTGCTCTCACTAGCAGCAGACTTGATGCACTAAATTGTCTTCAGGACACTCTCTAGCATCCCCTTTATGGAAACCCGTCCTCTGAATCTTCTAGCTGAAGGGGGCGGCCCTCACTCGACAGGCCCCAAAGACTTAGATCTGTACAGTAGGCAGAATCAGATCCTTCCTGGTATCTCCCTTCTAGTCAGCTCTGCAGGACCTCTCTCTAGGCCCCTGGGTCGACCACCCAGGGCCGCACAGCCTTCTCTGTGGAGGAGATGGCGGCTGCCCCCTCCCTCCTGAACTCTGTTCCCTGGCTCAACTTACTCTGAGCACATGTACTCTGGCTTTTTATACAGTATCCTAACATGCAATGCAGCACTTTCTCTCTGCCAATTGCCAGGGCTGTGTCCCCTCCCACTGTCCATTATGCCTCCCTATTGGACCAGTGGGGGGACAGTCCGAACAAGCTGAGCTGCACCTGAGTATAATAAGCAGACCTAACCAATAAATTCTGCCCCCTGGTAGGCAGGAAGCACTCTAATGCGGCGTACACACGGTCGGAATTTCCGATGGAAACAGTCCGCTGGGAGCTTTTCTTCGGATTTTCCGACCGTGTGTATGCCCATCGGTCTTTTTCTGTCGGAATTTCCGACGGACTTTGAATTGAGAACCTGTTCTCAATTTTTTTGACGGAAAACCTTTCTATCGGATTTTCCGGTCGTGTGTATGCAATTCCAACACGCAAAATTCAGACGCATGCTCGGAAACAATTTGACGCATGCTTGGAAGCATTAAACTTCCCTTTTATAGTGCCGTCGAACGTGTTTTATGCCGCTGTGTTACAGACCGTCGGAATTTGGTGTGACCGTGTGTAGGCAAGACAGTTTGAGCGAAATTCCGTCGGAATTCCGACAGGAAAACCATCAGAGCTTTTTCCGACGAGAATTCCGACCGTGTGTACGCGGCATAAGTTTTACCTGACCATCTTCCTGGTAAGCAGAAAGACCAAAAACTATACTCTCTCTTCCAGCACCTACCTAGGAGGGTGCTACATTTATGCAGATCCAGTCTCGTGCGACCTCTGACGTGTAAATGGAGCTCCGTTCTAGCATCCATGAGTTCATCAAAACTGGCGGGGGGTAGGGTCTGTAGCATACGCCTAAACTTGAGCCGTAATATGATCTTAAAGGGCTTTGGTGTCAGCAGCCTGGTCTTTCAGAACCGCTGTAATGGTTGTGATGAAATATCCCTTAGTACATACCTTGAAGGTGTTCCAAGTGATAACAGGGGTGGTGGAACCCTCATTTCTAAGCCAATAATCCTCCAATAGGGGAAGAATTGCATTAGATATATCAGGGTAGGAGAGAAAATGGGTAACTAAATGCCTCACTTACAATTCCTTCTCTCCTCTGGGGTTCCCCAAGGTTCTGTTCTTGGACCTCTCCTATTCTCAATCTACATCTCCTCCCTGGGTCAGTTCATTGCCTCCCATGGCTTTCAATACCATTTCTACACCAATGACACCCAAATCTATCTCTCTACCCCTCAGCTCACTCCTTCAGTCTCCTCCTCACTCCTATCAGCCTGGATGTCACATCACTGCCTCAAACTCAATCTGCCTAAAATCAAGCTCATAATATTTCACCCTCCACGTGCTTCTTCCCCTGTTCTCTATCAAAATCAACAGCTCAACTATCAACCTGTCCCCGCACGCCAAGATTCTAGGTGTAATCCTGGACTTTGAACTCTCCTTTCGGTCTCACATCCATTCACTATCCAAAGCTTGCCGCCTCAACCTCCACAACAACTCCAAAGAATGCCCCACCAATGACACCACAAAGCTCCTAGTTCACTTCTTGGTCATCTCTTGCCTCAACTACTGCAACTTTCTTCTCATTGGCTTACCTTTACATAGGCTATCCCCCCTTCAGAATGCTGCTGCCAGACTCATCCACCTAACCAACTGATCAGTGTCTGCCACCCCTCTCTGCCAAACCCTTCACTGGCTTTCGCTCAGCCAAAAAAAAAAAAAAAAATACTAATAACTTACAAATCCATCCATAACTCGGCCCCCTCCTACATCACTAACCTAGTTTTAAGATACAAAACCAAATCGTTCTATCCGTTCCTTCCAAAACGTCCTGCTCTCTAGCTCCCCTGTCACCTTCCCCCATGCTCCCCTCCAGGACGTCTCCAGAGCCTCTCCCATCCTCTGGAACTGCCTAACCCAATCTGTCCGACTATCTCCTACTCTGTCCACTTTCATACAATCCCTGAAAACTCATATTTTCAGAGAGGCCTATCCAGCCCCCACCTAACAACTGTACATTTATTTTCTCCATCAGCTCACCCCCCACAGTTCCTACCTTTTTTATGTCTTGACTAGGGTTGCGACCTTTTCTTCAAGCCAAACCCCAACACTTTAGCGGCTGTCAGAGAAATAGCAGAAGCCGGACTTGCCATTATCGTCACTTTCCCGTGCGCGATACAGCGGAACGGCGCATACGGGTGCGCGATACAGCATGACGTGTGGGCGCATGCGCATTGAAGCGCACATAACGTAGAACCTCCTTGCTGGCCTCCTTGCTCAGTCTCTTGTGTAATTGCTGGTTTGTTTCTCAGCTTCCTGTGTTCCTGCCTCAAGTTCTGCTATCCTGGGACTACCTGTTGTGACCCGGATTGACCCTGACATGCTCTGATCTTCTCAAGTACTTTGACCCCGGCTTGCCTAAGGACTTCTTGTGACGGGGGTCTCTAATAGGGGCACAGGGTGAATGAGAACCCCCACTATGATCTGTGCTAGTCAGACTCAATGCTGTATATATGTATATATAATGTGTACTGTCTCATTATGTTGTGTACTATTTGCTGTAATAGTTTGGGGTGTGACTGTATTCTATTGTCTATTGTGGCTGTCTGCCTCAACTATTATGGGATGTGTAAGTGTCTTGCTGTGAGGAAAGAGGGAGGGGGGATTCCTCCAGCAGCCGCCCTGCTAGGAATGTTTACTGATGAGAAGTTAAACACACCTGACCTGTGTGTCCATTGTCATTGGACAGTTTAACACGCCCTGTTTTCCAAGGGTGGGGGGGGAAGTGTTTTGAAGTGGGATCTGTATAACATGTGCTTGAATAAAGTTGTCTGTTGGTTTTTACCCTACACTGAGGAGTTGTCTGGTGACTGGGGGGCTGGAGAGTCTGGGATGGTGCTGGTTCTGAACAGAGGAAGCATTGATGGCGGACCTAGTTCTGTTTGAGGACAGAGGGTTCATCACACTTCTCTACTCTGCCTGCCTCCTGTGTTTGACCTTGGCTTGTTTAAAGGACTCTATCTCTCCTGCCTCACCTGCCTGACCTTCTGTGTATGACCCCGTCTAGTACTAAGGACTTGCTTCTGCCTGATTACCTGTGTTTGACCCCTGGCTTTCTCGAAAGGACTCAATCCCAGTCTCTACCAGCCGGGCTTCTTCTCCAGATTGGTGCCATGCCTACCACTGCACGGTGTACCAGCTCTACCTCTGATCATCACGCAAGTCCCATCTAACCTGCTGGTGACTCATGCCACTTTGTGCCCTATACCCTCTGTACCACTTCCAGGGGTAGAGTGCGCTCAGCTGCAAGGGGAGCCACTCTCGGCATCTCGGCCTTGGTACCCCTGACAGTACAAACCAGCCATGTCAGAGGCCGACAGAGCAGGTTCCCCCCTTGAGGCTCTGTGCCAGCTGGTTACAACTCTCACGCAGGCAGTCTAGAGGTTACAAGAGGGCTATTTTCAAATTGAAGGCCGTCTCCAGCACCAGACAGTGTCTCCTGCTTCTGCAGATTCAGTTTCAGCATCTTCCATTGGCACGTCCTCTTCACAGGATCGGGCCTATACAGCCCCTGCAGTAGTGATTACACTTCCTGAACCAAGGGTCCCCACACCAGAATGGTTCTTGGGGGACCGAAAGAAGTTCAGGGCATTTAAAACGCCTGTTTGTTATATCTGGCCCTCCAGCCTAGGACTTTTTCTACTGAAACAGTAAAAGTTGGATTCATTGTCTCTTTGCTGTCTAAAGAGCCCCAAGCATGGGCCCATAATCTTCTGGAGCAAAAGAGCCCCATACTAAACTCTGTGGAAACTTTCTTTGAGTCTATGGCGCAACTTTACGACGATCCCCAGTGCACAGCCACCGCCAAAACCATCCTGCACACCCTGTCTTAAGGGAAAAGACTACACTGTCGAGTTCCGAAAATGGTCTGGGGATACAGGATGGAATGAGGCCGTTCTCAAATATCAGTACCGCCAGGGCCTTTCAATAACATTTAAAGATGAGCTGGCATGGGTTGAAACTCCCACCTCCCTGGAAAACTTGATTCAACTGGCCATAAGACTAGACAGATGCTTGCGGGAGCGGCGCTCTGAACGTTTCCAGTCCTCACGGCCTACCTGGATGCTGCCAAGGATCCCTCCAGTTCACTCACCTTCCCTGGTTCCCTCTTCTTCTCCCACCTCTGAAAGTGAAACTATGCAACTGGGTCTGGTCCGGTCCCCACTCACTCCTGACGAAAGACAACGCCAGCAACAAGCCAACCTGTGCCTTTACTGCGGAGGGGCAGACCACTTCTTATGCAACTGTCCTGTGAGACCCAGTAAGTCATGTCCACAGTATGCCATGAACTTTAAAGTCACTGGTTCAGCTCAATCTCACCTTGTCCTCCCTGTCTCCTTACAGGTGGCGGAAGAGGAGATCCGGCTATTGGCCATCATTGACTCTGGGGCATACAGTTGCTTCTTGGATGCATCCCTGGCCCAAAGACTGCATATCCCTCTTCAAGACAAGAAGCAAAGCCTCCAGATACACTTGGCTGGTGGGTCCCTACCCTGCTCAGGCTCCGTTACCCGAGAAACTAGACCCATTCCCACCATCACAGACTCCGGCCATCAGGAGTTTCTTTGCTTTGACATCATATGCTCACCCATGTTCCCCAACATCTTGGGACTCCCGTGGTTACAAGCTCATGACCCTCAGATTAACTGGAGTAAGAAAGAAGTTTCCTTCTCTTCTGTCTACTGCTCTCAACATTGCTTTGTTCCAGTTTCAAATGACGCAGCCTCCTGCCTGACTCTGCAGCCTGTATCTGACAACCTCCAGCATGTTCCCCTGGTTTACCACAAATTTATGGACATCTTTGATAAAAAGAAAGCCGATAGATTGCCACCTCATCGGCCTTATGACTGCCCTATTGAACTTTTACCAGGCCCTGAGATTCCTTTTGGCCGTATATTTCCATTATCTGAAACCAAGTTGGAAGCCCTTCAGTCTTACATTGATGAAAATCTCGAAAAGGGCTTCATCTGCCCACCCTCTTCCCCAGCTGGAGGGGGTATTTTCTTTGTTGAAAAGAAAGATGGCAACTTGAGACCTTGTGTGGACTATAGAAAAAACGCTACCCCCTCTCTCTCATCCCAGAACTGTTTCAACGATTCCGAACTGCCCAAATCTTTAGCAAACTAGACCTATGAGGCGCCTACAACCTCATTCGAATTTGTGTAGGGGACGAGTGTAAGACAGCCTTCAGGTCCAGGTATGGACACTTTGAGTACTTGGTGATGCCGTTTGGGTTGTGCAACGCCCCTGCCATGTTTCAACATCTGGTAAATTACATTTTCCGAGAGTACCTGGACAACTTCGTAATCGTTTACCTTGACGACATCCTTATCTTTTCCATCACAGTAGAGCTGCACCGAATCCATGTGAAAAAAAGTACTCACAATTCTTAGAGAACACAGACTTTATGTCAAAGGGGGAAAACGTGAGTTTGAAAAGACAGTTATCCAGTTCCTAGGGCTTATTATTTCCACAGAAGGGGTCGCAATTGACCCACATAAAGTAAGAGCAATCCAGGAGTGGCCAGCCCCCTTGGATAAAGGGGTTCAGCGGTTTGTGGGCTTCGCCAATTTTTACTGCCGATTTTTAAAGGGATTCTCATCAATCATCTCTTCCATTACTCAGTTGACCGCCGGCAAAATCGGTTCCAGTGGCCCCAAGAAGCCTTCGACAAATTAAAGAATCTATTCATTTTTGCTCTAATACTGCAGCATCCAGACCCGGCCTTACCCTATGTATTGGAAGTGGTTGCCTCAGAGACAGCTACCGGAGCAATTTTGTCCCAAAGACAAGGTCATAAAGCCCTTCTTCACCCTGTGGCTTTCGCTTCTCGGAAGCTAAGCCCACCTGAAAGGAGGAACTATGATGTAGGTGACTGAGAGCTGCTGGCCATCAAATTTGCTCTGGAAGAGTGGAGATATCTGTTGGAGGGTGCATCCCATCCTATCACGATCTTCACAGATCATAAGAACCTGGAGTACATTAGGACAGTAAGACACCTAAGACCCAGACAAGCCCAATGGGCATTATTTTTCTCCAGGTTCAACTTTGGGGCCTGCTAAAACCTTTACTCATCCCGGAACAACCCTGGAGAGAAGTCTCTATGGACTTTATCGTGGACCTGCCTCCAGGGCTGCTGCAAGGATTTTTGACACCCCAGGCGAAACCTAATTTTGCCCCCCCCCCACCCCTGGCTCCACCCTTGAATCCATCCCCTTTGCCTGAGCATCACTGTGAGAGGAGCCGATGCTAGAGGAAGCATGCGGCTGCAGTAGAGAGCACTAATCATAGAGGGATGTTTGCAGGGGTAGAGTGCGCTCAGCTGCAAAGGGAGCCGCTCTTGGCATCTCGGCCTTGGTGAGTACCCCTGACAGCAGCGCACATTTTTTTTTCTTTTTAGTATACACAATAGGATTGTAACAGAGCAGGGACATCTTTGGGAACTACAAATAGAATAGTAATGCGGCGCACATAGTGCCCCCTCACCCTCCTGTCAAGTTCTGTCCTGAGCGACATTCCTGTCTGATTATTGTGTCCAGTTTTCAGGTGGACTGAAACCTGGACACATGATTCAAAACCTGGACTGTCCGGGTAAATCCCGGACAGGTGGCAACCCTAGTCTTGACCCTCCCTCTTAGATTTTAAGCTCTAACGTTCAGTGCTCTCTGTTTCCTACTGTATTAAACTGTATTGTAATTGTATTATTGTCTGCCCTAATGTTGTAAAGCGTAAACTGTCGGTGCTGTATAAATCCTGTATAATAATAATAATATACAGTACATACACCCAGGGCCGCTGATAGGCCAGTACAACTGGCCCTGACGTCCTGGGCCCGGTCAGCAGGGGGGCCCAGGCAACCTGCAAAGAACTGTTTGGTGTTAAAAAAAAAACTTCCACAGCCCTGACCGAACATCGTCGCCACCAGCACAAACCAGACGCAGCCCCCCTCCCCACATTCGTTTTAAAAATTTTTCTTTGATAGCTCAATACCTGCAGTGTTCGTGTAGGTGGCAGCAGGGAGGGACTATTTCTTGTATTTCGGGCGCGGAAGGATGTCTCTTCTCTTCCAAGCCCGCTCCTCATGCTGGCTCAAGTCAGCGCGTCCTTCCCTGGCGCCGCAGAGTGATTCCTCTACCTCCACTCTTGGCGCTCTGCTCTGTTCTTCACTCGGCTGAGAGAAGAAGCAGGTGAGGTGAGCGCTGGCTTTGGCTCAAGAAAACAAAGAAGCAGCTGGCATCTGACACTCCAGTGAGTCCAGCCAGGCAGGAGCACTGCAGGATCGGGGACGAAGTGACAGCTGGGGCCCTGCTAACAGGTGGGTGCTTGCTTGGGAGGGGGGGGGGGTGATTCAAGATCTACTGCAGCAGCATCTATACCTTATGGCATTGGTGGCACTGTCTGCAGGTAGCAAATGCGTTATGGGCCATAACGCATGTGCTGCCTGCAGACAGTGCCACCCATGCGTAATGTGCTGCAGACAGTGTCACACATGCCGCCAATACCATAACACATGTGCTGCCTGTAGAGACAGTGCCACCCATGCTGCCAATGGCATTATGCCATTTGTGGCATGGGTGGCACTGTCTGCTGCACAATATGGCATTGGCGGCATTAGTGGCACTGTTGGCAGGCAGCACATGCGTTGTGGTATTGGCATCATGGGTGGCACTGTCTGCAGCACATTACGGCATTGGCGGCACTGTCTGCAGCACAATATGGCATTGGCAGCATGGGTGGCAGTGTCTGCAGGTAGCACATGCGTTATGGCCCGCAGAGACAGTGCCACCCATGCCGCCAATGCCGTAATGTGCTGCAGAGACAGTTTCAAGGTGGGGTCTGGGGATGGGCCAGGGTTGGGGCTGAAGGAGGGACAGTGGGGGGGTGGGGGTGAAGGGGGCCCCATCAGGTAGGATGTACGGGGCCCCATGATTTCTATCAGCGGCCTTGCATACACCCACAGCACAAGGCTGTGTTCACACTGGAAGTCTAAGATGTGTCTTGGGGCTGCAGTTCCTCTAAGCTCCACAAGATGGTGATCTCACTTCTACCTATCTAGTCTTCATATCTAGTCTCTATGGAAAATAGGAAGTGATGTCAGGTACAGACAGGAAGTTTCAGGTGAGAGGCGAGTCAGGCGAAAGTAGAGAGGAGACATTGATGGAACTGGCAGCAGAGGAGGTAATAAGATCTTATCTTCTATTTACACCCAGTAACCCCCCCCCCCCCCCCCCCCCCGTCAGGTAGTCACTGTAATGTCTTTTATCTCCAGCAGATGATGATACACACATATATAGTGTGGAAACCTAGATTAACCCTTTCAGGGGCAGAACATTTCCCCCTTACGGGGCCGGAACATCCTCTTCATTTTGGAGATGTGTCACCTTTCCCACCAATGATCTTGGTGCATCAGTCTATACCAGGGGTCTCCAAACTATGGCCTTCCAGTTGTTCAGGAACTTCAATTCCCATCCCAACCGTCCCGGATTCCCCGGGAAAGTCCCACAATTGGCAGTTATGTCCTTGGTCCCAGGCACCTTCATTCCGGGACAATACAGTGTCCCGGAATGAAACTGATCAGCCCGTTTGCGATTTTGCATCAACTGCCGAATGTCTAGGATGTTATCCGGCCGGGCCAGCCCAGTGGTGTAGCGTGGGGGGCAGCCAGTGCTCTCTCCCCTGTGTGCGCAACCTCCTGTGCTGCCCTGACTACCATTGGTTGCTGTCCCAAGAAGAATCACCCAAGTGCTTCCTCCAGCCCCTACACATACACCTCCGATAAGGCAGACTCCGTAGCTCCCTCCCCCCCACCCAGGGACTCCAGTGTAGGGTTGCCACCTTTTCTTCAAGCCAAACCCGAACACTTATGGATCTGGGACACCTTTGGGTGCCCCCAACGAAAGTAGTAATGCGGTGCGCATAGCATGCCGCAGCGAACAGTGAGTGTGGCCAAATTGCTCTTGCTGACATCATTGCCCTGGCCCCCCTGTGATGCCTAACCTGCCCTCAGACAGCAGCCCACAGCTCCTGGATGGAAATGGATTAGTGTGTGACTATCTTGGTTACTTGGGGAGCCACAGCCCAGTCTGAATAATGTGTCTGGGTTTCAGTCCCCCTGAAACCAGGACACATGATTCAAAACCCGGACTGTCCAGGTGAATCTACTCCATTGGTCCAGCCTGCCCTGTCCCCTATGATTGCTCAGGTGCGAGTTACAGGTGACCCGTGTGTGTGTGAAGGGAAGGGATGGTGCTCGGTGCAGGCGAGCGCACATTGGCTGCTGGTGGAGCTTCCAGCCTTGGGGGGGTTACCAAGGAGCACCTGGGGACAGCACTCATCTGATCTGGAGGATGATAATCATAGAGGCCTGGAGTGGTGAGCGAAATTACCGATCTACCTTGTGTATGTGTGGGGGAGTACTCAGTAAGGATGAGCTCAGGCCTGTTCACAACCCAGACGTGCAGAGCCCGCCAGGAAGTCGGCACTGCGGAGCGCTAATCACAAGCAGTGAGACATTTCCCGATTCGCGGCTGCAGAGATCAGGAAATGTCTCACTGACTGTGATTGGCGCTGTACAGTGCCGACTTCCTGGCGGGCTCTGCACGTCTGGGTTGTGACCAGGCCTGAGTAGTCAGTCTTGTGACTCTGATGGGGACACCTGCTGTGGGGCTCTGATGGGGACACCTGCTGTGGGGGGGGCTCTGATGGGGACACCTGCTGTGGGGGGGGCTCTGATGGGGACACCTGCTGTGGGGGGGGCTCTGATGGGGACACCTGCTGTGGGGGGGGCTCTGATGGGGACACCTGCTGTGGGAGGGGCTATGATGGGGACACCTGCTGTGGGGGGGGGCTCTGGGGGGGGGGGGGGGGACACCTGCTGTGGGGGGGGCTCTGATGGGGACACCTGCTGTGGGGGGGCTTGGGGGGGGGGGGGCTGGGGGGGGGGGGCGGGCTGATGGGGACACTCTGTGGGGGGGCGGGGGGGGGACGGGGCTGTGCGGGGGGGGGGGGGGGGACACCTGGGGTGGGGGGGGGGCTCTCATGGGGACACCTGCTGTGGGGGGGGGGGGGCTGGGTGGGGGGGACACTGGGTGTGGGGGGGGGGGGGGGGGGGCCACCTGTGGGGGGGGGGGCTTGTGGGGGCTGGGGGGGGGGGGGCTCTGAGCGGGGACACCTGCTGGGGGGGGGGGCTTCTGATGGGGGACACCTGCAGTGGGGGGGGGGGGGATGGGGGGGCCTGGGGTGGGGGGGGGTACTGATGGGGACACTGGGGGGGGGGGTCTCTGATGGGGACACCTGCTGTGGGGGGGGGCTCTGATGGGGACACCTGCTGTGGGGGGGGGGCTCTGCTTGTGGGATGGGGACACCTGCTGTGGGGGGGGGCTATGATGGGGACACCTGCTGTGGGGGGGGGGCTCTGATGGGGACACCTGCTGGGGGGGGGTGGGCTCTGCTTGGGCTCTCGCTAGGGGGGGGGGGGCGGGCGTGGGGGGCGCAGGCGGGCTCGGCGGGGTGGGGGGGGCTGAGCGGGCTCTGATGGGGCACCTTGGGGGGGGGGGGCTCTGGCTGGCGCTCGGGGCTGGCTTGGGGCCTCTGCGGGCGCTGGCGGGGGGCTCTGAGGCTCCCCGGACGGCTGCGGGGCCGCTGCGGGCTCTGCGGCGCTGGGGGGCGCTCTGACGGCGGCGCTCTCTGCTCTGCTCCCTTGGCTCGGCGCCCTCTGAGGCCGCTGTCGGAGGGGCCTCGGGCTCTGAGTGCCTGCCGCTGCGCGGGCCGCGCCTCTGCTCGCGCTGCTGCTTCCTCTGCCGGCCGGTGTGCAGAGGCTGGGCGCTGCGCATGCTGGCGGCGCTCCTCGCGGGGGGATCTCTCGCGCCGGGGACTGCGGCGGGCTGGGGCCGCGGCGCGCTCTGGCGCGCGCGCTCGCTGCCCTCTGCGTTCGCGGCCGGGCCTCTGAGTGCGCTCTTCGGGGGCGCGCCGCGCGGGCGCTGGGCGGGGCTCAGCTCTCGGCTGCGGCGGGGCGCTAGGCCTGCTCTCCCCCCTCTGGGGCTCGCGGGCTCTGGGCGGCCGTCGCGCTTTCTTCTTCTGTAGCCTGCGGCTCTCGCCTCATGGGCGCCGCTGCTGCTCGCTCTGATGGGCTGCCTATGAGCGCTCGCGAGGCGAGCTCGGAGCGCCCTCTGCGGCGGGACGGCTCGCGCAGCGGCCGGGGCTTCTGATGGAGGCTCTGCGGGGCTCGCCTGGGCTCTGTGCTGCGGGCCGCGGGGGGGGGGCTTGGGGGGCGGGGGGGGCGGGGCGGGGCGGGGGGTGGGCGGGGGTGGGGGGGGGGCTGGGGGGGGGGGGGGGGGGGGGCCCTGGCTGGGGGGGGCTGGGGCTGGGCTGCTGGGGGGGGGGGGGGGGCGAGCTGGGGGCGGGAGGGGGGGAGGGCTCTGGGGGGGGAGGGCGGGCTCATGATGGGGGGGGGGGGGTCGGCGGGCTTGGGGGGTAGCGGGGGGGGCTGGGGGGGGGTGGGGGGCTTGTAGGGGGGGGGGGGGGGCTGGGCTCTGAGGGGCGGTGCTGGGGGGGGGGGTGGGGGGGGGGGGGCTGGGGCGGGCGGGGCGGCTGGGCGGGGGGGGGCGATCTGGGCATGGGGGCTGGGCGGCTGGCTGGGGGGCGGGGGGGGAGGGGCGGGGGGGGGGGCTATGAGGGGCCTCCGGGGGGGCGGGCCTCTGGAGGGGGCGGGGGGGCTGTCCTGGGGGGTCCGGGGGGCTGGGGCTCTGGCGGGGGGGGGGGGGGGCTCTGATGGGGACACCTGCTGTGGGGGGGGGCTCTTGGGGGACACCTGCTGTGGTGGGGGGGGGGGGCTGTGGGGGGGGCTCTGATGGGGACACTGCTGTGGGGGGGGGGGGGCTCTGATGGGGACACCTGCTGTGGGGGGGGGGGCTCTGATGGGGACACCGCTGGGGGGGGGGGGCTCTGATGGGACACCTGCTGTGGGGGGGGGCTCTGATGGGGGCCCTGCTGTGAGGGGGGGGGCTCTGATGGGGACACCTGCTGGGGGGGGGGGGGCTCTGAATGGGACACCTGCTGTGGGGGGGGGGGGCTCTGATGGGGACACCTGCTGTGGGGGGGGGGGCTCTGATGGGGACACCTGCTGTGGGGGGGGGCTCTGATGGGGACACCTGCTGTGGGGGGGGGGGGGGGCTCTGATGGGGACACCTGCTGTGGGGGGGGGGTCTGTTGGGGACACCTGCTGTGGGGGGGGGCTCTGATGGGGACACCTGCTGTGGGGGGGGCTCTGATGGGGACACCTGCTGTGGGGGGGGGCTCTGATGGGGACACCTGCTGTGGGGGGGGGGCTCTGATGGGGACACCTGCTGTGGGGGGGGGCTCTGATGGGGACACCTGCTGTGGGGGGGGGCTCTGATGGGGACACCTGCTGTGTGGGGGGGGGGGGCTCTGATGGGGACACCTGCTGTGGGGGGGGGGGGGCTTGATGGGGGACACCTGCTGTGGGGGGGGGCTCTGATGGGGACACCTGCTGTGTGGGGGGGGCTCTGATGGGGACACCTGCTGTGGGGGGGGGGCTCTGATGGGGACACCTGCTGTGGGGGGGGGGCTCTGATGGGGGACACCTGCTGTGGGGGGGGGGCTCTGATGGGGACACCTGCTGTGGGGGGGGGGGGGGGCTCTGATGGGGGACACCTGCTGTGGGGGGGGGCTCTGATGGGGACACCTGCTGTGGGGGGGGGCTCTGATGGGGACACCTGCTGTGGGGGGGGCTCTGATGGGGACACCTGCTGTGGGGGGGGGCTCTGATGGGGACACCTGCTGTGGGGGGGGGGGCTCTGATGGGGACACCTGCTGTGGGGGGGGGGGCTCTGATGGGGACACCTGCTGTGGGGGGGGGCTCTGATGGGGACACCTGCTGTGGGGGGGGGCTCTGATGGGGACACCTGCTGTGGGGGGGGGGCTCTGATGGGGGACACCTGCTGTAGGGGGGGGCTCTGATGGGGACACCTGCTGTGGGGGGGGGGCTCTGATGGGGACACCTGCTGTGGGGGGGGGCTCTGATGGGGACACCTGCTGGGGGGGGGGGGCTCTGATGGGGACACCTGCTGTAGGGGGGGGCTCTGATGGGGACACCTGCTGTAGGGGGGGCTCTGATGGGGACACCTGCTGTAGGGGGGGGCTCTGATGGGGACACCTGCTGTAGGGGGGGGCTCTGATGGGGACACCTGCTGTAGGGGGGGGCTCTGATGGGGACACCTGCTGTAGGGGGGGGCTCTGATGGGGACACCTGCTGTAGGGGGGGGGCTCTGATGGGGACACTGCTGTAGGGGGGGGCTCTGATGGGGACACCTGCTGTAGGGGGGGGCTCTGATGGGGACACCTGCTGTAGGGGGGGGCTCTGATGGGGACACCTGCTGTGGGGGGGGGCTCTGATGGGGACACCTGCTGTAGGGGGGGGCTCTGATGGGGACACCTGCTGGGGGGGGGGGCTCTGATGGGGACACCTGCTGTAGGGGGGGGGGGCTCTGATGGGGACACCTGCTGTAGGGGGGGGGCTCTGATGGGGACACCTGCTGTGGGGGGGGGGCTCTGATGGGGGACACCTGCTGTGGGGGGGGGGGCTCTGATGGGGGGGGGGGGGGGCTCTGATGGGGACACCTGCTGTGGGGGGGGGGCTCTGATGGGGGGACACCTGCTGTGGGGGGGGGCTCTGATGGGGGACACCTGCTGTGGGGGGGGGGGGGGGCTCTGATGGGGACACCTGCTGTGGGGGGGGGGCTCTGATGGGGGACACCTGCTGTGGGGGGGGGGGCTCTGATGGGGACACCTGCTGTGGGGGGGGGGGGCTCTGATGGGGACACCTGCTGTGGGGGGGGGGGGGGCTCTGATGGGGACACCTGCTGTGGGGGGGGGGGGGGGGGGGGCTCTGATGGGGGACACCTGCTGTGGGGGGGGGGGGGCTCTGATGGGGACAACTGCTGTGGGGGGGGGGGCTCTGATGGGGGACACCTGCTGTGGGGGGGGGGAGCTCTGATGGGGACACCTGCTGTGGGGGGGGGGGAGCTCTGATGGGGACACCTGCTGTGGGAGCTCTGATGGGGACACCTGGGGGGGGTGGGGGGGGGGGAGCTCTGATGGGGACACCTGTGGGGGGGGGGGGGAGCTCTGATGGGGACACCTGCGGGGGGGGGGGGGGAGCTCTGATGGGGACACTGCTGGGGGGGGGGGGAGCTCTGATGGGGACACCTGCTGGGGGGGGGGGGGGGGGGGGGGGGGGGGGGGGGGGGGGGGGGGGGGGGTGGGGGGGGGGGGGGGGGGGGGGGGGGGGGGGGGGGGGGGGGGGGGGGGGGGGGGGGGGGGGGGGGGGGGGGGGGGGGGGGGGGGGGGGGGGGGGGGGGGGGGGGGGGCAGGGGTGGGGTGGGGGGGGGGGGGGGGGGGGGGGGGGGGGGGGGGGGAGGGGGGGGGGGGGGGGGGGACTCCTGGGGGGGGGGGCCGCGGTGGGGGGGGGTGGGGGGGGGGGGGGGGGGGGGGGGGGGGGGGGGGGGCGGGGGGGGGGGGGGGGGGGGGGGGGGGGGGGGGGGGGGGGGGGGGGGGGGGGGGGGGGGGGGGGGGCGGGGGGGGGGGGGGGGGGGGTGGGGGGGGGGGGGAGCTCTGATGGGGACACCTGCTGTGGGGGGGGGAGCTCTGATGGGGACACCTGCTGTGGGGGGGGGGAGCTCTGATGGGGACACCTGCTGTGGGGGGGGGGGGAGCTCTGATGGGGACACCTGCTGTGGGGGGGGGAGCTCTGATGGGGACACCTGCTGTGTGCGCGGCAGGTCACTCTCTCCTTAAGAATGTCCCTCATTCTCAACTTCAAAAGTTGGGAGGTATGCCTCATGCCTAGTCATGTCTGTGAATGTCAGAGTTTTGCAATGCCTCGTGGGACGTGTAATTCCACAACAGTTGGAGGGCCGTAGTTTGGAGATCTCTGGTCTATACTAACGGATTATATGACTTTTATTAGTTGTGGGGGATGGGGGGTTTATTTAGGGGTTATTGGAATATGTATGTCTTTATTTCTTTATCGTACATCACGGGACACAGAGCCACAGTAATTACTGTATGGGTTATAGGGCACCTTCAGGTGATGGACACTGGCACACCCTAGACAGGAAGTTCAACTCCCTATATAACCCCTCCCCTTACCGGGAGTACCTCAGTTTTTTGCCAGTGTCTAAGGTGTTGGTCACGAGTAAAGATGTGCTGAGCTCCGCGGGGGTAATCCTTGCTGGGGCAAGCCATGCAACCGGATCCATTTAAAGTGTCTTATCAGGCCGAATTGAATGGTACCCGGGCCTCGTGTCGGAAGAAGCAAGGTTTTGCCTGTAACGCTTCTCTTTTTAGAGAGCTGGACCCCAGGATCCAGTGCTTGTTTTTTCAGCTATTTTTCCTGGCGGGGTGCTTTACGGGTCCAAGGGTGTGGAACCCCCCCCCGATAAAAAGGGGCCCCGGTCCTTGAAGGTTTTATAACGGAGCCCACCGTGAGGGGTGAAGATTGGGTCTGTCTGGTTTACCACAGAACCCTGAAGCAGGATAAGGTAAGGGATATTCCTAAGGAATATTTTAAATTCTTATGGGTTTTCTCCTTTAAGTAAATGTTGTCATGCCTAAAGTCGCCACCGGGGGTAGTCAAGAGCACGTACCTGTTCCATACTTGTCAGTCTCGCTCTGTGTCAGTACAAGCTGCACGCTTCCTCCGAGCCCAAGACGTGAGAAGGGTTTTTTTTTCTTTTAACGTCCCCCACCTGGACAGAAGTATCTCTTTCTCTCCAGGAGGCAGAAGGAGCATGGACCAGTACCAGTCAGCGGTATGCCGTGACGCCGCCATAGCACGGCGGTTCTCCGTCCATCAGTTCTTCTTCTCCTCCACCCCAACCCCCCTTCTCCTCCACCCCAGCCCCCCTTGAAAAGAGTGGGGGGGGGGCGTGGTGGGAAGTCGGAGGAAGGGGGGGGGCTTAGCACGCGTTGACATTTCTCAACGTCCACAACATGGAGCTGTGTAGGCTATAAGTGCACCTTTTGCAGGTGCATTCAGCTGACGGAGGGACACAGAGCAGATGGGGGCAAGTGAATGTTGGTGACACAGGCATTCCCTGGGCACGCTTACTTAGCATCAGGCTGAGCATTAATTGCAGTGGCAGTTGCTGGACTATTTGCTCAGCAGTGGGTGCATTTGTTTGGTAGTACCTCTGCTTTTGTGCTCAGCACTATGACCAGAGGGGGAGGTACAAATACCTCAAAAAACAAGAGCACAAAGGGATCTCCCTCAGGTCCTAAGGACCCTCCCTCTGCAACACCACCCCCCCCCCCCCGAAAGGCCTAGGGAGGCTGGTCAGAGTGAGCCATTGGGGTTGTCAGGGGTTGCAATTGCTCCTGACAGTTCAGCCCCTGTCTATATTACTGAGGAGGTTTTTTCCTCAGCCATGATTGGACTGGAGGAAAGGTTAATGGCTTTAATCGCATCTTCACAGAGTGGAAGAAAACGCATTAGGTCCCCTTCTACCACCCAGGACCCTCAAACAGAGGAACAGTGGGAGAGGGAAGATGAATCCCCCCTCAGGGGATCGTGAAGAGACTGATGACTCCTCTTCCGAGGGATCAAGTGGGGTAGGACCTTCTTCAGCTTCACAAGCTGAGAAATTGCTGGTGCAATCTCTTACTGAGATGGTCCGCTCCACATTTAAGCTACCCCTAACTGAGTCGGTTGAAAAGCCCACTTCTTTGTGTTCACTAAAGCCTCCTCAAGCTTTGCGTGCCTTTCCTGTCCATTCATTGCTGGGAAAGCTTATGTATTCTGAGTGGTATCACCCAGATAAGCATTTTTTCCCTCCTAAAAAGTTTTCAAAGCTTTATCCTATGGATGAAAAATTTCCTAAGATGTGGAGTATACCAGCAATTGACGCGGCTATATCCTCTGTGAATAAAAAATGTACTTGTCCGGTTGACAAGGCACAAATTCTAAGGGATCCAACTGATAAAAAATTGGAATTCCTGTTAAAAAATACTTTTCTCTTTGGCAGGTTCAGTGGCTCAACCTGCAGTGGCGGCAATTGGGGTATGTCAATCCTTGAGAGACCATTTGAAACAGGTGCTCAAGGTTTTCCCTGAACAGCAGGCCCAGGATTTAGCCGAGCTGCCAGAGGCTTTGTGTTTTGCAATTGATGCAATCAGAGATTCTACTCTTCAAACCTCTCGCCTTACGCTTGGGTTGGTGAATATGCGTAGAATCTTATGGTTGAAAAGTTGGTCAGCCGAAGCGCCATACAAAAAGTTCCTGGCTGGTTTTAGTTTCCGCGGTGAAAAGCTGTTTGGGGATGATTTGGACAAATATGTCCAAAAGTTATTAAGTGGGAAAAGTACCCTTTTGCCAGTTAAGACAATTAAACGGGCTCTTTCTCCAGTGCCAGGGGCATCAGCCTCCAGGCAATCGCAACGGCCTCCACCGTCGGGGTCAAGAGGTAAACCTCAGGGTCAACCCCAGGGACAAAAGAAGTCCTGGGGGAGGAAACCTACACGACAAAGAGGCTTTATCGTTCTATGAAGGGGCGCCCCCACTCATTCGAGTGGGGGGGAAGACTTCTGCATTTCTCAAGGGTCTGGCAGGAGGAGATGGGTGGTCTCCACAATAGCTCTAGGTTACAAACTAGAGTTCTGAGAATTCCCGTCTCCTCGTTTCCTCAGGTCAAATGTTCCCAAAGATCCACAAAAAAAGAAGTCTCTCTCTTTCAAGCGTTAGACCGACTTTTGTCGCAAAAAGTGATCATGGTGGTCCCCATGGAAGAGCAGGGGTCGGGGCAAAGATCAGCGCCATAAAGGAGCTGGTTCAGGTGGTCAGGGCGAAGAAGGGTCCTTCTATCTGCTTTTGAATGAGGTTGTTGGGAAAGATGGTGGCTTCATTCGAAGCAGTTGCCTATGCTCAGTTTCATTCGAGACTGCGGCAAAACAGTATCCTGTCTGCTTAGAACAAGAAGATCAAAGCGCTAGATTTTCCAATGCGTCTGTCGCTAAAAGTGCGCCAGAGCCTCAGTTGGTGGAGGATATCCATGAATCTACAAAAGGGGAAATCCTTCTTACCAGTTACCTGGAAGGTGGTAACAGATGCCAGCCTTTCGGGTTGGGGAGCAGTCCTGGAAGAGGCGACTGTCCAGGGGAAATGGTCCAGAACCGAAAGGACCTTGCCCATCAACATTTTAGAGATTCGGGCAGCGTGCCTAGCCCTAAAGGCCTGGACATTCAGGTTGCGGAATTGTCCTGTCAGGATTCAATACCACAATTCCATAGCAGTGGCTTCGATCAATCACCAAGGGGGCACCAGAAGTCATGCAGCCCAGGGAGAGGTAAACCATATCCTAACCTGGGCAGAAAAGCATGGGCCGTGCATATCTGCAATCTTCATTGCAGGGATAGAGAACTGGCAGGACTACTTAAGTCGCCAGCAGTTGTTCCCGGGGGAATGGTCCCTTCACCCCAACATCTTCCTGGCTATATGCCAAAGGTGGGGGATCCCAGACATAGATCTGTTTGCGTCCAGGTTCAACAACAAAGTCGACAACTTTGTGTCAAGAACAAGGGATCCACTCGCATACGAAACAGATGCGTTGGTGACCCTGTGGGATCAGTTTTCACTGATTTATGCATTCCCTCCTATACTGCTACTACCACAACTTCTTCGCAGGATCAAGCAGAAAAGAAAGTTGGTAGTTGTGGCCCCAGCTTGGCCCAGAAGATCTTGGTATGCAGAGATCGTAAAGATGGCGGTAGGGGACCCATGGATTCTACCACCACGTCCAGACCTGCTATCGCAGGGACCAGTGTTCCAACCTACCTTACAAATGCTAAATTTAACAGTTTGGCTATTAAAACCCACATTCTGAAGAATTGTGGGCTTTCAGGCTCAGTGATATCTACCTTGATTAATGCAAGGAAGCCAGCTTCTAGAGTGATTTATTATAGAGTCTGGAAGGCAAATGTTTCCTGGTGTGAATCCAGGAGTTGGCATTCTAGAAAGTATGTTTTAGGTAGAATCCTTGCCTTTCTGCAAATGGGTTTAGAGCTGAAGCTGGCCTTGAGTACTATCAACGGACAGGTCTCGGTCTTATCGGTATTATTTCAACGACCACTTGCTTCGCATTCTTTGGTCCGTAGCTTTTTACAGGGGGTGACGCGGCTTAATCCACCAGTTAGGTGACCCCTGAACCCTTGGGACTTGAATTTGGTTCTGTTGGCATTACAGAAATAGCCTTTTGAAACGATACAACATATTCCCTCGGTCCTTTTGACAAGGAAGCTAGCTTTTCTGGTAGCCATATCTTCTGCAAGAAGGGTATCAGAATCGTCTGCTCTTTCTTGTAAAGAGTCATATTTTAATTATTCACAACGATGGAGTGGTATTGCGTCCTCATCCTACTTTTCTGCCGAAGGTGGTTTCAGGTTTTCATCTAAACCAGGATATTGTTCTGTCTTCGTTTTTTCCAGAACCCTGTTCTACTGAAGAAAAATCACTACATTCTCTGGATATAGTGAGAGCAGTCAAAATATATTTGGAGGCGACTGCTCAGATTCGGAAAACGGATGTTTTGTTTATATTGCCAGAAGGTCCTAGAAAAGGACAGGCAGCGTTGAAATCTACTATTGCTACTATTACTAAGTGGATTCGGCAAGTAATTATTCAAGCTTTTGGTTTGAAGAGGAAAGTTCCACCTTTTCAAATCAAAGCGCACTCCACCAGGGCTGTTAGTGCCTTGTGGCCAGTGCATTACCAAGCCTCCATGGCTCAAATCTGCAAGGCCACAACTTGGTCTTCAATCCATACATTTACCAGATTCTATCAGGTGGATGTAAGAAGACATGAGGATATTGCCTTTTGGACGCAGTGTGCTACAGGCAGCAGTATAAGTCCTCAGGTCTGATTGCACCCTACTTTTGTTTGCGTCTCCCTCCCCTCAGATAGTATTGCTCTGGGACATCCCATACAGTAATTACTGTGGCTCTGTGTCCCGTGATGTACAATAAAGAAAATAGGATTTTTATAACAGCTTACCTGTAAAATCCTTTTCTTGGAGTACATCATGGGACACAGAGGTCACCCCCCATTTTTCTGGTTACACGTGTATTGTTTTGCTACAAAACTGAGGTACTCCCGGTAAGGGGAGGGGTTATATGGGGAATTGAACTTCCTGTTTAGGGTGTGCCAGTGTCTATCACCCGAAGGTGCCGTATTACCCATACAGTAATTACTGTGGCTCTGTGTCCCGTGATGTACTCCAAGAAAAGGCTTTTACAGGTAAGCTGTTATAAAAATCCTATTTTTATAAGATTCAAATGGGAAGAAAGAGGAAAAAATTTAATTTGTAGTAAATGTCCTGAAATCTTATTTCTCCATAATGATCCCAGTCTCAGGTATTCATCCTAAACTGTGATCAGTAAAGTCTCCGGAGTACACAGAGATCAGAGGAATATGATGTGTCCTGGCAAAGCCCAAAAACAAAGTTCATCTTTCAGTTTAGAAGAGGTGGGACGCACCCAGGAGAAACGATTCTGTGTGTAAGGAAACCTCACAGAGCGCCCCTCGCAGCCCCTCCTCCCAATGTCCCTCCAACCAGAGTCAGAGATTACTATGACATCACACTGACCTCACAGCTCCTCTTCCTAGGACCCTGCGTGGGTAAATTTATACCTCCTTGAAGTGGGGCTTTAATAAAACAAAAAAAAATTATATCTAACCAGAGATGAGGAGGATTCTGGGATGGTGACTGTATCATTGTGTGTATCAGGTTCCTATAAGGTGTCAGGATGTCACTGTCTATTTCTCCATGGAGGAGTGGGAGTATTTAGAAGGACACAAGGATCTCTACAAGGACGTCATGATGGACAATCAGCCGCCCCTCACATCACCGGGTAAGAGGAGACTTTATTGTAAAGGAGAGAGCAGTACGGAGGGTCCACCTAGATCCCCCATCATCTGATAAACACATAGAAACAATGTATTCAGTCAGTGTGTGTTTCCTACAGATGGATCCAGTAATGGGAACCCACCAGAGAGATGTCCCCGTCCTCTGTATTCCCGGGATTCCACACAGGAAGATCACACCATCCCCCACCATCATCAGGTAGATGAGAAACAATCACTGATCAGTATCATTAGGTTCTGTACATTATCTGCATTGTTACCATTGATGTCATTTTTATTTTATATTCAGAGTGGAGACCTGAGAGATTCTAAAGTTGATGTTAAAGAACAGATAAAAGAGGAGGATGATAAGAATTGGGCGATGATAGAGTTTCTAAAAGTACACAAAGATCTGTACCAGGACACCATGGTGGAGTCATCCAGCTACAGCAACCCACCAGAGAGATGTCCCCGTTCTCTGTATTCCCGGGATTCCACACAGGAAGGTCACACCATCCCTCACCATCATCAGGTAGATGATTGACAGTTATTGGTAGTTATGATTTATATACAGCATGTTTGTTACAATGAATGTGTTATATATACATACATATATGCATACATACATACATACATACTGGAGACCTCTGGGATGATAATATTGATGTTAAAGAAAAGTATAAAGAGGAGGATGAGGAGTATGGAGTACACAAGGATTTGAAGAACCCACCAGAGAGATGTCCCCGTCCTCTGTATTCCCGGGATTCCACACAGGAAGATCACACCATCCCTCACCATTCCAAGGCCGGTGGGACATAAGTGTCACAATATTGAAGCTTATGTTTTACAGATGTTCTTTTCTATAATTTTCTTGGTTTAGGGTGAAGATCTGATAGATCTAAAAGTTGAGAGTCAAGCAGAAGTAGAAGAGACGTATGTGAGGAATGATCAGCAGTCTATGGAGGAGGATGGAATAACGGGGACATTTATAGAGGAGGGCACTCCTACAGAGATCAGCACAGGTGGGTCATTAACACTAAATACATTCCTCCACCCATACTGCTCCAGAGAAGGGTGGGGACTTTAAGAAAACTTAAGATTGCATTTAAAAGTTGGTATTTTACTTAGAAAGTATTCTTTTACTGAAGTAGTTGATGCTTGGAATAGACCTTCAACAGAGGTAGAGAGTCAATCAAGTAAGTGGCTTTAAACATGCTTGAGACAAACCTAGATCTATAGTCAGACAAAAAAGTAAGAAAAAAAAAAAAATATATAAAAAAAACAGGCAGTCTCCTCCTGATGTCACTTGTTTCTATGACTGGGTGATATCAGCCTGTAATCCCCTGGTCACTTTCCTTAGCTGTGTTCCCCGTCCTGTATTCCTGAATTTCTCTCGGATAATTTTCCTTCTCTGTGCCTAGGTAGAGTATCTAGACCGGATTTATGTTGATTCTGGAGTTAAGGTTACATAGTTAGGTTGAAAAAAAAGACACAAGTCCATCCAGTTCAACCACAAATAATAAAAAAAAAAAAAATAATATTATACAATCCCATAAACCCCATTATATACCCACAGTTGATCCAGAGGAAGGCAAAAAAAACCCCAGCAGAGCATGCTCCAATTTGCTAAAGCAGGGGAAAAAATTCCTTCCTGATCCCCCGAGAGGCCATTCGGATTTTCCCCGGATCAACTTTACCTATAAATGTCAGTACCCCGTTATATTATGTACATTTAGGCAAGTATCCAGGCCTTTCTAAAATATTGATTTTCATCATAGGCATTGCTCTACCTAGATACCCGAGGCATTTGCATTTGGTCTTCTGCACCATATCCAGGGTCTATGAATATCTCTGCCAGGGAATTTTTCCAGGGTTACTTAATCTGATATCTTCTGGTAGTGCCGGGTGGAGGGATATGTCTGTATAGTCTCAGACCCAAGTCATGTTGATAATAATGTGATAACATCCTTAAACTTTGGAACCTTAAACAGAAAGTGATAATGAGGGAGGAGTCAATAACCCAATGATGGTGGTCTTCAGGATGAGTCCAGTCTTCATCTTGGTTGTTCTCCCCCCATCCTCACTCTCTGACCTCTGGTGGGGCTCAGCCCCGCTGTTATTCATGACTAAATCATGGACTAAATAAGGAAGTGCAGTACTTACTTCTTGTGTTGAAAAGATGGCAATGAGTGATAGAGGGGAAGGAGACCCCCGTCCTATAATCCCCTCATCACTGTCACTCCTATAAAAGACAGTTCTCGTTGTTTCCTCACTCTCTGACTAAAGTCCATGAATAAAGAAATGAACTGGTAGGAGATCAGAGGACCCATTTACTAGTTACCTTGAGGGTGGAATTGTAAGATCCTCAGAGACAAAGCTGCCTGATGTGGGTCCTGATTTAGGGGAACCAATCTGCTCATGTCTAGTAATAATCTTTTTATTCCTATTTTAGTAGATGGACGGGAGATGAGGAAAACCTCAGAGGATTGTCTCACTTTGTCTCCAGACTGTAAATTAGAAGATGAGGACATCACACAGTATAGTCCAGGAGAAAACCCGACTACCTCAAATGTCCATCCGGCACCACACAGTGTAGATGGACCATCGTATTCCTCTTATCCTGAGGAACCTCAGACTGTGAGGGACGGTGCCGTCCTTCCAACAGATAAGAGGTTTTCCTGTACTGAGTGCGGGAAAGGTTTCAATTTTAAATGCAATCTTGATGTGCATAAAAGAACTCACACAGGTGAGAAGCCACATTCCTGCCCTGAGTGCGGGAAATGTTTTTCAGATCAGTCCAGTCTTTACAGACATCGGAAAACTCACACAGGGGAGAAGCCGTATTCCTGTCCTGAGTGTAGGAAATGTTTTTTACATAAATCGCAGCTTGTCACACATCAGAGATCTCACACGGGGGAGAAGCCGTTTTCCTGTCCTGAGTGCGCAAAATGTTTTTCAGATAAGTTTTATCTTTCCAGACATCAGAGATTGCATGAAAGTGAGAAGCCGTATTCCTGTCTCGAGTGTGGAAAATGTTTTGGCCAAAAATCACAACTTGTCTCACATCAGAGGTCTCACACGGGTGAGAAGCCGTATTCTTGTCCTGAGTGTGGGAAAAGCTTTTCAGATAAGTCATATCTTTCCAAACATCAGAGATTGCACACAGGTGAAAAGCCGTATTCCTGTCCTGAGTGCGGAAAATGCTTTTTAAAGAAATCAGGACTTGTCAAACATCAGAGGTCTCATACGGGGGAAAAGCCATATTTATGTCCTGAATGCGGAAAATGTTTTTCAGAGATGTCCAATCTTTATAATCATCAGAGACTGCACACAGGAGAGAAGCCCTATTTATGTTCAGAGTGCGGGAAATGTTTTGTACAAAAATCAAACCTTGTCACACATCAAAGGACTCACACAGGGGAAAAACCGTATTCTTGTTCTGAGTGCGGAAAATGTTTTTCAGACAAGTCCTCTCATTACAGACATCAGAGATGGCACGCGGGCGAAAAGCCATTTTCTTGTCCTGAGTGCGGGAAATGTTTTGTACAAAAATCGGAACTTGTCACACATCAGATGTATCACACGGGGGAAAAGCCGTATTCCTGTTCTGAGTGCGAGAAATGTTTTATTCAAAAATCGCTACTTGTCACACATCAGAGGTCTCACACGGGGGAAAAGCCGTATGCATGTCCTGAGTGTGGGAAATGTTTTTCGAAGGCATCCAATCTTTACAGACATCAGAGATCTCACAAGGGGAAGAAGCCTGTTTTCCTGTCCTGAGTGAGGGGATTGCTTCTTAATGAAGTCCTGTCTTCCTGTACATCAGGGATCCCACACAACCCTCAAGGTGTATTAGTGCCTTGAGTGCGGGAAATGTCTTCTATATGAATGTTGCTGGACATCGCAGGTCTCATGTGGGGAAGAAGCACACCCTGATATACACCTCAGATATACTCCATGGCTGATCTTCATCATGTAAGAAACGATTCATAAGGAGATCAGAGATCACCAAAGACATGGATGAAGAGTTGTTGGCCATTGATAGCAGTATAAAAAAAAAAATGGAGTCCTTATCTTTCATTGGCTGAGTAAATTTTGTGGTGTAAGCTTTTCAAAATTGTTTAGAGGTCTCGTTGGAATGGATATGATACGCATTCGCCCAGCCATGACAAATATTGGACTTATTTTTTTTTCATATAGTGATTTCCTATGGTCATCAGCTCCATCTAGTGGCAATAAGCTGGCACTGTTATATTTATACCACAGTATAGACTCTAAATGGAGCTGATGATCATAGGTAATCATTGTGTTAACATAAATATGTTCAGAATGTGTCATGGCTGGTGAATGCTTTGCATCCATTCAAAAATTTTTTTTGGTAAATGGACACCTTGGATTCCTTCGTACGGCATGGCTTCATAAAAAAATAACAGGCTCCGTGCAGCTCGTGGTTCCAGCGTTCACCCTTCTGTCTCCACGGAGCCGCCGCTGTGGCAAGGACAACTTCACAATCCCGTGCAGGATCCTTCACACACAGCCCATCCAGGCACAGACTGTCTCCCTAAATACAACCTGTCACTATGTTTTTTTTTTTTTTATGTACACCTAATAAACAGTTTTACACTATTGGTTGCTTGGCGCCTTTTCTCCTTTCCCTCTACATGTTATATACTGTATAGCACGTCTTTAAAAAATGCAGTGGTCAGGAGTTAACATAAGCGTGTGCAGGGTGTGTGCCGGATGTGCCTGGACACACCCTAATCACCCCGGGTGCCAGTGTATCATCCAGTGTACAGAGGTGTGCGGGGCACCCAACCCTGATGAAAGGGGGACCCACTATAGCTGTGCCCTGTCATGCACTGCATACCGCAAGTAATCAATTATATTTTACAGCAGCACTGGATCCGCTGCATCATCTCCTCACCTCCCTTCCCGGCCGGTGGGTGGTGGTGCCTGTGAGCTGGGGGCAGGAGCACTGTACTGTGCCGATCCAATTGGCAGTGCCCAATACAGTATAGCAGGCATACAGAGTAGCAGGCATACTGAACACCTCTCTCTCTCTCGATCTCTCTCTCGATCTCTCTCTCTCGATCTCTCTCTCGATCTCTCTCGATCTCTCTCTCTCTCTCTCTCAATGATCCACCTGCGAGCCCAGTGCTGTAATGATGAGTGACACTCGGAAGGGC
Organism: Lithobates sylvaticus; assembly: GCA_028564925.1. NCBI lineage: Eukaryota > Metazoa > Chordata > Amphibia > Anura > Ranidae > Lithobates > Lithobates sylvaticus. The sequence goes on from CM053028.1 coordinate 585,446,222, forward strand.
TCAGCGGACCTCCATTTACTGAGCTTCCATCTCGTACACAGACCAGGAAGTGATGTCACTTCCTACACCTTCAGCTGTGTAGACAAAAATCCTTTCACTGGCCCTGATAGACAGTCTAAGGTGCAGAGTGCAGTGGTCAAGAACATGTCGTATACAGCCCTGTGTATAGAGATGCTGAGGGAGAGGGGCTGAGAGAGAGGGGTGTGAGAAATGCTGAGAGAGAGGTGGCTGAGAGAGAGAGGAGGAACAGAGAGAGAGGGGTGTGCGAGAGAGATGCTGAGAGAGGGGGGGGGACCCTGATAGACAGTCTAAGGTGCAGAGTGCAGTGGTCAAGAACATGTCTGTAATACACAGAGATGGCTCTGTGTGCCAGCTGTGCATTTGCCTGTTGCTGTTTGTGATGTGTGTTGACGTGCTGGGTGCAGATTGCTGCTCTGAATTTGAATGCATCTTTCTCTCCTGTTGAATGTGCTGTGAAGAATCCTGTTGATCCGGATGCTTTTGTCTGGAATGCCTCTGATGAACCTCTTTGATGTTTTCTGAATATATCTGCCTGATGAATATGAAATGCCTTGATGCTGATTGACTTGAGGAATGTCTGTATTGAAGAAGGACTGATGAACTGTGAATGATGACTCTGTTTGAAGTGATGAACGGTCTCTGAATGAATTGTTCTTTTTTGAATGTCTTTGGAATGATCCTGTTTGAATGACTTCGACATGTCGTGATGATGAACTTAGTTGTTTGATTTTGACTGATGTTTGAATGAATTGCTGAGATTGTGTGCCTCCTTTTGATCATGATGCTGCTGGATTGTTGTGTTGTTGTGTGTGAACTTCCCTGTGATGCTAGATGAATTGATGATTTGGTGCAGTGAATGGAACTGAATTTGCATGTTTTCTGTTCTCTTTGTGTTCGCTGCCCTGATGATCTTGTTCTTTTCTGCTGATGAAACTCCCTGACTCTGTTTGAACTTTGAATGAATGTGAAACTTGCTGAACCGAATGTCGGATTGATCTTTTGAACTTGTGGGTCTCTTGAAAATCTTGAATCTTGTACTTGAACTGCGGATTGACTGACTGAATCTCTGTGTGTCTGATGAGTGTGAATGATCTGAACCTGAATTGGTGTTAAACTTTGAAGTGTGACTGAACTTCCAATTGTGTGATGAATTCATCGTGGCCCTGAATGCTTGGTGTACTTTTTGAATTGCTACTTTGAACTTGTCTGAACTTGATCTTTGTGTTGTGTTGAAAGAGCCCTGATTTGTGACTTTGAATGTGATGTTTGTATTGAGTCTCTGCTGAATGAATCTCTGACTGTTTGTCTGGAATTGCTGAATTTGTTTTCTTCTTGGTCTGCTGTGTGTGTGATTGCTGATTTAGATTGTGGCTGAAATTTCCCTTTTGTGTGTGTGACTCTTTCCTTGAATCTCTGATGCTGAATGCTGAACTGAATGTCTCTTCCTGTCTTTGAAGTGATTGAGACTCTTGTCTCTGACTTGACTTGCTCTTTGCTTCTGTTTCTTTTGAAAATGATTGAATACCTCTTTGAATCTTGCTTGCTGAAGTCTCCCTGATTCTGGTGATGTCTCTGATTGTATGCTATGAACTTTCTGTTGCTTGTTCTTGCTGCCCTTGCTGAAATCTCTGTTCCTGCTTCGAATGCTTTTTGGACGAACTGAAATGCTTGAACTGTTGGTGCTTTGACCCTGATTGCTTTTCCTTACTGTTTGTCTGAAGGCTGAATGCTTTTGCTGAGCTCCTTTGCTTGAATTGTCCTGCTGCTGATTGACTTGTTTTTTTGTGTGTTGCCTGTGTATATAGACTCCCTTTTTGTGAATCCCTGTTGAACCTTGGCCTGTTTGGCTCTTGCTTGCTGTGGTTGTGATTCTGTGTGATCTCTCTTTGAATGTACTCGTATGAAAGTTCTCCTCTGAATCTGAATGTGCCTCTGACTGAAATGATTCTGATATGAACTCCTTTGAATGCCCCTCTCTGAATGTGAAGAGTTTGATTGCTTTTGAACTGATGCTGTTGGCTGAAATGTGAAAGACTGAATGGTGGAACCTGGAACTGAAATCTGACTGTGCTTGTCTCCCTCTGAATTTTGACAGTTGCCTTGTGAATTTGAATCTGGACCTGAATTGTGATTGCCCGGAAGGTGATGTCCTGAATTGACTGAATTCTTGAATGTGTCTTCTTGCCCTTGAACTCTGTGATTCTGCTTGAACTTGTTTTTTGGACTGAATGTTGTGAGAATGTTGAAGATTTGTTGTGCCTCCTGTTGTTGTTTTGATGTTGAATTGGCTGAATGTTGTGTTTGATGAATGCAGTGGTCAAGAACATGTCGTATACAGCCCTGTGTATAGAGTATTCCAATCATAAAGGGATGAGCATTTAGGGCAATCGGTGTGTACAAACCTGACAGCTTCCAACTATCAATGATTGTCAAGGAAGCAGTGGCTGTAGTTCTCACACACAACATAGGCATACTGACAATTACACCCCATTCTGCTATTTCTAGGTATAGTGAGACTTTACTTTTTGGACTGATTATATACCAGACATTTTATCTTGTGTATCATACAAATCAACAAATTGTATCAAATCCAATATACTGTAATGGTCGTCTCTATACGAGTGGTCAGGGAATAAAGGCATAGTGTACCTTCACCTATAGCAGCCTCTGTTCCTATAAGCCTAGCCTACTGTCACATGGCTGCCCCCCAGGAATGTCCTATTCACTGGTCAGAAAGTACAGGAGGCTGGAGAAAGGAAGAACAAAAGAGTTCCTGTGGTTCTAGGAGTGGAGTTGTCTGCATGGGATGGCTGGGACTGGGGTCTCACAGGAACATAGTCAGTCGGACATGCAGATGGGTCAGTTTTAGGCCGCAGGTAAAGATATGGTCAGTAAACAGGCAAAGGATCGATACAAGCAAAAGGATAAATGTGGTCAATCAACAGGCCAGGGGAACAGAGCCTGGTCTACCATTCAACATGGCCACCCAAAAAGCGGTGTGCAAGGTGCTCCTCAGATGGTATTGGCTAGCGAGTTCCAACCCTTCCTATAGCGACCGATGCTTCACGGGTTGTGCCCAACGAGGGGACATTGTCCACACTTGGTGGCCTTGCCCCTGTCTAACAGGGTTCTGGTCCAGGTTGCGTGGATTCCTTTGCTCTTTGACGCTAAAGTAGCTTTGCTAAACTGCCCAATACAGGGATTGTTTTCTTACCAACAAAAGTTAGCGTCTTATTCATAGCTGCCAAATGGATGATTGCTAGAGCCTGGAAGAAACCCTCTGTCCTGTTTGCCATGGTAAAGAGGATTTTTATCGACCTCATGATCAACAAAAATATGTCTAGCATCCTTCACGATTTTCATTCTAAATTCCTTAAAGTGTGATCACCTTGGTGGTCTTATGCTCTTCCCATCTTGCATCAGGACAATTTGAGTCTTTCCTAAGGTCCGCTATATAATCCCCCCAAATTGCAGGACTTCCCCCCCCCCTTCTCCTTATTCCTCCATCTTCTTCCACCCCTCCCTCTTCCTACCTTTCTTTCTCTTATTTTTCTCTATTTATTCTGTATCCTTCCTTTTGATGCGGAGGCTGGACACTTGCCTGCCCTCTGTACCTCTTTATATTTGTGTGACCCTAAGTCCCCGGACCTATGGAATTTTTGTTGACTTGCGGTTATGCCGTCAGGTCAATCTTTTTGTGTTTTTCTACTGGGTGAGCAACCTTTTTTCCCCTTCGTTAGTCACTCATCCTGACCCCCGGCTGGGGTTCCCAGTAGACTTATACTCACCTTTCCCCTTGATGTGAACTAGAGCACCTGACCCATGGGCTCCCTCCATCGACCCTCGGGCCTAGATGACACAAGTGAACCTGCGGCTTGCACCCCCAGGTCAATCAGTGGTCATTCTTTCTTCAAAAGTTGACTGCTCGGAAAAAATATCAGACTAGCCAGCAATATCAGACTAGCCAGCAATATCAGACTAGCCAGCACGGTACGATGTCACCATTGTGACCCTGGACTTACTGTTTTTTTACAATTTTTTTTTTTTTTTTTTACATACTGTCAACAGAGCAGTGCAGTGTTACCATAGTTGACACTGCACTACTCTAGGGAGATGATTGGCATGTGTTGTACAGAATCCCTCCAGCACCTGAGCCCCAGGCCCGAGGTCAACCCCCCAGACTACAGGGCACTCTCAATGGCCACCGACAGGCTCCTCCGTACTCCTTCTCCATCTTTCACCCGACTGCAACCTGCTGGCATGACCAAAAGTATTTACAGTGGTGGCTGGTGCTCAATATTTTGGCACTATATTGCAATATTGCTGCAAATCAATGAGTCCTAAGACTCCCTGGCCAATCGAGTCTCAGACTCCTGATTGGCCAGGAGGAGAATCAGGACGACAATAGAAAATATAATTTTGCTATTGTCACACAACTGGGTGGGCTCAGGGCGCAGTCCTCTGTGCCCCAAGCTCGCCCTTTTTTTTAAGCCAATTAAAGCCTTAGGCTCTCATCATGTGCTTTAAAAAAAATAAAAAAGCATTGAAATCCATGCATCTGGTGCCTCCATGTAAATTGGGGGCCAGGCTCATTGATTAGGGGGGTGGCGCCCCTATGCCAATATGAATGGGCCACCCACTTGCTGGGGATTAGCTGGGGCCCTCCTCAACACTCCAAGCAGCTCCTCCTAGACTCCACCCTCTACTTCTGAAAGCTTTTCCAAGGTTCCAGAGAGCAAGAGGACTTGCTAGAAATGCTGCTTGATGAGTCATCCAGCCTCCCTGAGTCACTTATCCCTGACCCAGATTCAACCCAGGCCTGGCTCTCAGCCAGGCCAAATGTATCTACACTACAGCTTACAAAAACAAAAATATCTACATCTAGCAGCCCAGCAGCAAGGGAATCCCATAAAAATACAGTTTTGAAAGGGGAAGCAACTTGGATAGGGCTATTTTACAAATAACTTGTATCAAAAATAGACATTTTAACATATTCAGAGTATATACTATACATCCTAGCTACAGGTCCCTTCAGCTAACTCTACACAGTATAAATATACAAAATTTAGCTGGACCACCTCCCCCTAAAGGGAAGCCCTCTGAGCAAGCTGGAAAATGTTGAGTCCATCACACAGCAGGGTGAACCGCCGTCCACAATGATACCTGCAAACAGAAACAAAGAGGAAGAAAAACACATTCCTATCTCTAACTTGTTATCTAAGCTGTACAGTCTGTCAGCAGGGGGTTATGAGCCTGCATTAAAGAGACAATCAAGCGAAAAAACACAAAATTCTCTTCTTTTTCTTCTTTTTTTTAAAAAGTCTTTGGTAGGAGGAGCCCCTCCAAATTTAGAACCCAAAGTTCTTCAGTTGGGAATGGAACATCCATCTGGAACAGTTCAGGGTGTTATGCCGGCCTAGTCCGTGAACAGTAAAGGACACAGGCAGCAATCTTCACAGCCTTCCATGCAAAGTTTTATCTGCAAGCTGAACTGTCCCATCAGTCCTCAGGTAATAGTGAGGATTTGGTAGTCTCTTCAGTTTGCCATCAGCTCCTCTAATGCCGCGTACACACGGTCGGAATTTCCGACAACAAATGTTCGATGTGAGCTTGTTGTTGGAAATTCCGACCGTGTGTAGGCTCCATCGGACATTTGCTGTCGGAATTGTCGGAATTTCCGACAACAAAGATTTGAGAGCTGGATCTCAAATTTTCTGACAACAAAATCAGTTGTCGGAAATTCTACGCATGCTTGGAATCGAGCAGAATAGCCGCACTGGCTATTGAACTTAATTTTTCTCGGCTCGTCATACGTGTTGTACGTCACCACGTTCTTGATGTTCAGAATACCCGACAACATTTGTGCGACCGTGTGTATGCAAGACAAGTTTAAGCCAACATCCGTCGGAAATAAATCCATGGTTTGGTTGTTGGAAATTCCGATCGTGTGTACACGGCATAACGGCGACAGAGTGGCTCTTGGTGGGCAGTCCTGCTTTTACAACCACCACTCTGTCTTTGTAAATAGCTCTTCCCAGCCGCCATTCTTGCCAAATGTCCTGGAACTTGGGTCCAAGCTTGATTGCAATACGGTCCCCACAAGGGTTTGGGGACATGCATGTACTCCCACACCATATCATCCTCCTAATCTCCCCGGAAGTCCCCAATGATGTCCATGATGTTGGGAGGGGCATAGGGGTAGTCGAGACCCCACTCCAGAGTGTTTTTGTTGCTGCACCTCCCACTGGAATCTGGAAAACCTTGGCAGTTCTCTTGGCTTTCCCTTCCCAGAAAGGTTTTGGGCGATCTTACAACCCACTGCCTGTAGTCAGCTGCTCTGGCTTGGGTGTTAGAGGGTCTGTTGAAGAATTTCCACCTCACACAGCATCTCTCCTCTGGGCTCTTCAGATGACCCTGGCTCATCCTTCACCTCGGACAGTACCTTCTCCTGCTCCCACTCCGAGCTACTGTGAGATGACCAGTCTGCAAACTCATCATTAGGGATGTGCTTTATGTTCAGGTCGAGCGTGAGTTCAACTTGAACATTGGCTGTTCGATCGTTCGTCGAAATATGAACATTATGGGAAGTACGCGCCAAATTCGAGCAGCGTGTCACGTCTCATAATGCACTGCCATTGGCCAATTATGGCTCAGGGGGTTAAGTCCACGCCCCACACTATATAAGGTCGTCTGCATGTCGACCCTGTGTAGTGTGTTGCTGGCGTTGACTGAGAGAGAATGTCATTTCATTTAGATTGAGCAGGCAGGCAATTCAGTTAGCTGCAGTGTATTTAGTGTGTGTGTGTATGTATATATATATATATATATATATACACACACACACACACACACACACACACACACACGTATATGTGTGTGTGTGTGTGTGTATATATATATATATATATATATACACACACACATGTATGTGTATATATATATATATATATACATGTATATATATATATATATATATAATGTGTGTGTGTGTGTGTGTGTATATATATATATATATAATGTGTGTGTGTGTGTATATATATATATATATATTCATACATCCACTGTATCCAGTGTAGCTAGATCTGACTGCAGGCTGTTCCTGGTGTACTTTTTCGAATATACTGTCAGGCAGGCAGGTGATTCAGTGAGCTGCAGTGCATAAAATATATATACAGTCACATAAATATATATATAATATATATATATATATATAGTATCCTACATATATATATCCACTGCATTCTAGTCTAGCCAAGCCTATATCTGACTGCAGGCCATTCCAGGTGTACTTTTTCTAGTAAACTTCAGGCGGTGTTTTGCTAATAAAATTTTACAGCATGTCTGGAAGGCCACTAAAAGAGGGCAAGCAGGCTCTGTGTCTACAGCCAACAGTGCTGGTCATGGACACGGTGCATCATCAGCACGTGGCCGTGGGGGGGGGGGGGGGGGGGGGCGCTTTTCCTTTTTTTCGGCAGCTGATCCACAACATGCAGAAGAGTTGATAGAGTGGATAACTAAGCTGTCCTCATCCTCTGTCACCCAGGCTCAGAGTAGTTTGCCTGCCAATGCAGCTACCAAAGCGGCCTATTCCATCGGCTCAATGTCATCAGTCACTTCTTCCCTAGCCCCACCATCATGCATGGAGGAGTGCACCGAACTGTTCGACCACAGTGTCGGGTACATGCTGCAGGAGGATGTGCAGCATTTTGAAGGTTTCCGATGATCATACCCAGGTTGAGGAAGGCAGTAACGTGAGCCCAGAGAGAGGGGGTGCCCAAGAAGGACAAGAAACTGGCAGTCATGTTCCCCCCAGCTGCAGCATACTGCCAGGTTTGCTCCAGTGACGAGGAGGGAGAGGATGATGAGGTCACTGACTCTACGTGGGTGCCTGATAGGAGGAGGAGGCACATCTCCAACGAGGCAGGATGCCCTCCAGGGGCCAGCTTAAGGGCAGCCACCCGACTGCATCACACCGCAGAGCTCTGCATGTGCAGGGCGCTGCTGACTCCCTGCGTATTTTGAAAAGTTCTTTGGTGTGGGATTTTTTTGATACATGTGCAGCAGATCACACCATTGCTGTTTTCAACATATGTCCGAAACATATCAAGCATGGCCAAAAGAGCAGCCGCTTGGGCACCACATGCTCGACCAGACATATGTCGACCTCCCATGCAGTCCTTTGGCAACAGTACTTAAAAGACCCACACCAAAGAACAAGGCGGACCTCTCCTTGCTCCTTGTCAGCTGGGATCTCCAACCCCACTATACCTTCAGTCCTCTCAAAAACCTGCACTGAGAGGAATGAAGGTGTAGAATTAGGTGTGCCAAGTACTTGCGGGCAATCTGCTATCACTACACCAACATCTGATTGTAGCAGGCAAATTTCCCTACCCAAGTTGCTAAACTGTTGAAAGAAATTCGGTCCCAGCCATCCACATGCTTAGCAGCTGAATGCTAGCTTGGCTAAATTGCTAGCACTCCAACTGCTGCTTTTTCAGCTGGTAGACTCTGCCCCCTTTCGTGAATTTGTGGAATGTGCAGTACCTCAGTGGCAGGTTCCAAAACGCCATTTCTTTTCATGGAAGGCCATTCTGGCTCTCTACCGGCATGTGGAAGGCAATGTCTTGGCCTCATTGGACAGGGCGGTCAGTGGTAAAGTGCCTATTACCGCTGACACATGGTCCAGCAGGCATGGACAGGGACGTTACCTTTCTTTCACGGCGCACTGGGTAACTCTGCTGGCAGCTGGGAAGGATGCAGGACAGGGTGCAGTATTGTTGGAGCTTGTTCCACCACCACGCCTCCAAAATACTAGTAGTGGTGATTCTGCCACACCTCTCTCCTCCACCCCCACCTCTTCTTCTTCCTCTATGCCCTCTCCCTCTGCAGATTTGTCCTCGGAACCAGCGGTGCTCCGTAGGCGTTCAAGGGGCTACGCAAGCACTCAGGCAAAAAGATGCCATGCGGTGCTTGAGTTGGTCTGCTTAGGGGACAGGAGCCACACTGGGGCAGAGATTCTGTCAGCTCTGCAGGGGCAGACTCGGAGGTGGTTGACACCACACCAGCTTCAGCCAGGAATGGTGGTTTGCGACAATGGCACCAACCTCCTCTCCGCCCTCTGACAGGGACACTTGACCCATGTTCCCTGTTTGGCTCACGTCCTTGAAGTGGAGGGCCACCCTAAAAAAAAAAGAGCATTAATATTCTGAAAAAAAAATATTTTTATACCTGATCCGAAATCCCTGTTGCTAGGCAGTCTTCCTAATCTGCCTCCTCCCTACTCCGCGGTGATCTTCGTTCTTCTGTCCTCCGCCGCGTTGTCTTCTGGGTAATGGGGCGCGCTGTGTGGTATGGAAACTGTGTGTTCCCTGACACAGCGCGACCCATTCACAAAGCGCCGCGCGACTCGCACATGCGCAGTAGGAAACGGGCAGTGAAGCCGTAGTCTCCACTGCCTGTTTCCCTTACTGAGGATGGCGGCGCTGGGACCGGAGCGCCGTGGGACATGTCGACCTCGGCGGCCGACATCGCGGGTGCCCTGGGAGGGTAAGTGTATTTATTAAAAGTCAGCAGCTACTTTTTTTTTAGCTGCTGACTTTTAAAAAACATTTTTTCAGCTGAAACACCGCTTTAATTTGGTGGTGCAGCGGTTCTTGTGCAGGTACCGGGGCTTACAGGATCTCCTGATGCAGGCCAGGAAATTCTGTGGGCATTTCTGCTGGTCATATAATGCCAGTGCTCAGCTGGCTGACCTTCAAAAGGAATGCAACCTGCCCAAGAACCGCCTCATTTGTGACAAGCCCACCAGGTGAAACTCAACATTGGCAATAATGCTGCAGCTGCACATGCAGCAGAGGGCCATCAATGAGTACTTGTGTGAGTATGGCACGAGGATATTGTCAGGGGAGCTTGGCTTTTTTTCGCCACGCCAGTGGCTACTGATCAAGGATGCATGCACTGTGCTGTCACCATTTGAGGAGGCCACGGGATGGTGAGCAGTGACAGTGCATGCATCGGTGGTACTGTCCCTCTTGTCTTCCTGTTGTCTTCCAATTTTTCTGTAATTACAATATGTGCTCTAATATTTCACAGCAGGGCTCATTCCTGCGCTCAACAACAGAATCTGTGAGGGGTTACAGTGTTGTGGCACCACCACCACTGCCTAAGACCAAATTTTTCTGCCCCTGTTTAACAGGGGTGTGTAATTACAATTTCTGATCTAATATTTCACAGCAGGGCCCGTTCCTGTGCCCACCAAGAGTAACTGTGAGGGCTTAGAGTGTTCTCAGTGTTCTGGTACCACCAACACCTAAGGTTTTTCTGCAGAGTATATAGGGTAGGCCATATAGTATATACAGGCTGTCGCCTACTTTCAAACATCCGACTTACAAACGACTCCTACTTACAAACGGAGGGAGACAAGAAGTGAGAGGAAATCTACCCCTAGGAAGGGAAATTCTCTCCTGTAAGAGTTAATATGGGAAAAAGGTGTCTCCGTGGATGCTTTATCACCAATCCTTGTTTCCCTAATAATCCCAAATTTTCAAAATCCAATTGTCATTGGGACAAAAAGTGAGGTGAAATCTTCTGAACAGGGGCACAGACAGCAGAACAAATGTTACAGGGGTGATAACCATTCCCTATGTTATCCAAAAAGCTTAAACATAGATTTTTTGTCTGGAGCTACACTTACAAAATGTACCTGTTCCAAATTACAAACATATTTAAATTAAGAACAAACCTACAGTCCCCGTCTTGTTTGGACTGTCTGTATACTGCTGTTCAGAGTATTTAGGGCCTGGGGGCCCCACGCCTTTTCTTTTTTTAATTTGGGTGCGGGGTTCCCCTTAAAATCCATACAAGACCCAAAGGGCCTGGTAATGGGCTTGGGGGGGACCCATGCAGTTTTTCATAATAATTTTCATCTATATTGCCAGGACCCGACATTACATTACAGCCACAAGCAGTTTTAAATGACTTTTATTCCTTTAGAAATTTCATTTTGTGCAGGGACTGTTCTAAACACGGGAAACACGCGCCACTTTACAGGCGTACTATAGTCACCCCCCAGGTACGATATTTAAAGGAATATTTCACTTTTATTTTTTCACTTTAAGCATTAAGCATTTTTCACTTTAAGTATTAAAATCACTGCTTTTATTTGCATTGATACATGTCCCCTGGGGCAGGACCTGGGTCCCCAAATACTTTTTAGGACAATAACTTGGATATTAGCCTTTAAAATTCACACTTTTGATTTTTCACGTTCGGGTCCCATAGACTTTAACGGTGTTCGAATGTTTGCGCAAACTTTCTGTCCGTTCGCATGTTCTGCCGCAAACTGAACCGGGGGGTGTTAGGCTCATCCCTACTCATCATCCATGGGCCTAAAGTCTGCCTGCAGTCTGGGCAAACCCCAGTTCTATGCACCCATCACTACCACTCCCCACTGGCTCACCTGAAGATGGACTGTCTTCAAACTCTGGCTCCTTTCAGGTGGGGCTGGCGGGGTGTACGGGCATGGCCGGCATCTCAGAGACAGCATCTGGACTTCTGCTGGGCAGTAGTGGCAGGTACCAGCTCCCCAATCTGGCTGCAGGCCAAAGCAGACTTCAGACTTTTTTCACCAATTTCACTTGTCTTCGTAGGGGAGTCACCAGCCTCAGACTCAACCCCACCTTTAGCAGATGATTCAAGGCCTGTTCCGTGCAGAGGCCTGACCACTAGGGTGACCACATTTCCAAACTGCCATTCAGGGACACCCCTCAGCATGCACTGGTCCGTGACATCACAAGGGGGCGGTGCCCCCATGTGACATCACTGGTTGGCCCCCGCCCCTTACCTATTTTAGTATTTGTTTCATGTATGTTAGCCCAACATTGTAAGAACAATTACATTCTGTGACTATAATTGTTCTTACAATGTTGGACTAACATACATGAAACAAATGCTTTTTATATCCAAGGCAAACCCAGTACTTTATACTACAAAGGGAATACAAATAACCTGAGGGATCTGGAGTAAAAACTGGACATACACTGACCTACCTGATCCCTAAACTGACCTACCTGGGGGCTTGTGGGTGAGAGAGATGGGGTGAGAGAGAGAGAGGGAAGAGAGGGGTGGGGGGGGAGAGAGAGGGGGGATGGGAGAGAGAGGGGGGTGGGTGAAAGTGACCCCCTATCCCCTGCCTGCAGTCCCTCCTGTGCCCCCCCTATCCCAGCCCCTGTCTGTGGGTAGGTATGTGTGTGAGATGCATCTATCTCACGCCCATCCTCGTTTTCTCGGCCCTTGGTCAGCCTGTCTTCCTTCTTGTTGATGACAGAGACAGCTAGGAGAGGAGGCTGGAGAAAGTGTGCAGGCTCTGGGAGTTTTCCGGGGATACTGCACCCACTGCTGCTCAGGTCAGGGTGGCTGGCGGTGAGGTCTTCTCCCACTCCCTCCTGGGCTGTTGGTTCTAGCCAGCCCCGTGCTGCTCACTGGAGCTGCCGATCGCTGTTTCAAGATGCTGCTGCTGCTGTCGGCTCCGCTTCCCCTGCCCTGCACCCCGCCGCCACTAGACCAGCGAGACTGTCACTCTCCAGGCTCATAGCATGACAAGGAGGTGGCCGCAGGGCTCAGCTCAAAGGGCAGCTGCTTTGGGCCCCAGGAGCACTAGCGCGGAGGAGGAGGAAGTGATAGTACAAACTCCCCTCCATTAGTACAGACCCCCCCCACAAAACACCCCCCCATTAGTACAGACTCCCCCGCAAACCACCCCTCTCCATTAGTACAGACCCTCCCACAAACCACCCCCCCATTAGTACAGATTCCCGCACAAACCACCCCCCAATTAGTACAGACCCCCCCTCCATTAGTCCAGACCCCCATTAGTACAGACCCCCCCACAAAACACCCCCCCATTAGTACAGACTCCCCCACAAACCACCCCCTCCATTAGTACAGACCCTCCCACAAACCCCCCCATTAGTACAGATTCCCACACAAACCACCCCCCCCATTAGTACAGACCCCCCTCCATTAGTACAGACCCCCATTAGTACAGACTTTCCCACAAACCACCCCCCATTAGTACAGACTCCCCACAAACCACCCCCATTAGTACAGACCCCCCCACAAACCACCCCTCTATTAGTACAGACCCCCCACAAACCACCCCCCCTATTAGTACAGACCCCCCCACAAACCACCCCCCTCCATTAGTACAGACCCCCCCACAAACCACCCCCCATTACTACAGACTCCCTCACAAACCACCCCCATTAGTACAGACCCCCCCACAAACCACCCCCTCCATTAGTACAGACCCCCCACAAACCACCCCCCCTATTAGTACAGGCCCCCCACAAACCACCCCCCTCCATTAGTACAGACCCCCCCCCACAAACCACCCCTCATTAGTATAGACCCCCCCACAAACCGCCCCCCTCCATTAGTACAGACCCCCCACAAACCACCCCTCAATAGTACAGACCCCCCCACCGCCACCCTTCATTATTACAGACCCCCCACAAACCACCCCTCATTAGTACAGACCCCCCACAAACTGCTCCCTCCATTAGTACAGACCTCCCCCACAAACCGCCCCCCTCCATTAGTACAGACCCCCCTCAGGACAAACCCCACCGAGGTAGCAGCTGGAGAGGAGGTGGAGAGACGCCAATCCGATCTCCTCTGAAAGGAGGATGGAAGGGCGACAGACTTGGGCAGCAAATACAGCGGCGGCGGTGACCATTGGAGAGAGCAGCCTCTGGACACTGTCATCGAGAAGGAGAGGAGGAGGGGGGAGGGGAGCACTCTGGCGCTTGACCGCCCCCACCTCTGTGGCGCCTGGGTGAACTGCACCCGCCTAGGATCGGCCCTGGTTCCCAATGTCAGTTTCATCGCAGGACACTGTATTGTCCTGGAATGAAGATGCCCGGGACTGGGGACAAAAATGTCAATTACGGGGAAAATCCCGGGCAATCCGGGACACGTGGGCACCCTACAGACCACAGGTCCTCATGGTTGTTGAATGGTTCCTGTTCGCTTCGTGGGAGCGGTTCGTCGTAGTGCCTGCACCCGATCCAGGCAGTGACCACCCCGGTCTTCTACCCCCAAACTTCCAGACTGCATAAGCAGGCCTTTTCCCGCGTGATCCACTGTAACCTCTTGGTAACATTACTGAAGTTTGCAGGCCAACTGATGATACTGGCACTTGCAGAACTTGTCAGGACATGCCGCTTGGCACAGATTGTGCCCGAGCAACTGAGAGCAGGTGGCAGCAAGCATTTATTGTGGTTGCCAGGAGCAACAGCAAAGTTTGTAACAGACGTCACACTGTAGTTAGCAGGGTTAGGACAGTCTTTAGCATCAGCCGTGGTTGAGCAACTGATAGACCCCTTCCTGACACAGCACTCAGTCAGTCAGATCTTGAAGCAACAGCCTGTTATTGGCAAGAACCTGAGGCCCCTTTAAATGTGTAGCAAAGTCAGTGTCCAGTTTACATCTCTGTGGCTATTGATCCCAGCTCTTCAGGCACTATCAGCCCGCCTGGCTGCAGCTGCCCCTTTCTATAGCCCTCCTGGCTACTCTCCTCAGTCCATGCAGACTGACACCACAGTCCTCCCAGACTGCACACTCACCAGCCCACCCAGTTGTCTTCTCCTGAAGAACTCCTAGACATGTTGACTCTCTCCCGCTGTCCTCACTCCTGCTCCCATGCTTTCAGGACAGGATTCCTCCGTGTATTGGAAAGGTTCCCTCCTGCACCCGTGCCCCAGTCCAGAGGTCACCCCCCAGACTAGAGGGCACCTTCAAGGGCCACTAACAGCCTCCACTAACAGCCTCCTCAGCCTTTCCTCTCTAACTTCAAACCGACTGCCCCCCCCCTGCTGGCATGATCCAAGAGTATTTAAGAGGTGCCCACCCCTTGCCAGCCCACTTGCTGGGGATTATCTGGGGCCCTCAATACTCCAAACAGCTTCTCCTAGACTCCATCCTCTACTTCTGGAAGCTTCTCCAAGGCTCCAGAGATTAGGGGGAGTTGCTAGAGGTGCTGTTTGATGAGTCAACCAGCCTCCCTGAGTCACTCATTCCTGACCCAGATTTAACCCAGGCCAAATTTACTTACACTACAGCTTACAAAATAAAACTATCTTCATTTAGCACACTAAGCTATAGAGTGCTACATAAGCAATCATTTCTGACAGTTCTCTTGGAACTAATGTATTTGGTCACAACTATCACATGGTTTGAGGTCACTGTGATTTGCCCTGTACCATGTGATCACCATGTCCAATCAGTAAATGACAGCCATTGTTTACTACTGGAAATGTGATTGATCCCAGCGATCACATGCAACCAGGGAGGAGCACAGCTGCCCTGTACTCAGGTGGACATAGCGGTAACAGGATCATGCCACTGTGCCCCCCCCCCCCCCCCATTGGAGCACACAAGGCACAGTTCTGGGAGGAATGATGCTTGTCCCGCCCAGCCGTATATGTACAGTGGCTGGTTGGGAAGCAGTTAAGGGTTACCGGGCTCAATTCATAAAATGTTAACTGCCCCTTTAAATTTTAAGGTAAAATAGCTAATAGTGTTTTTCAAACCTTTTTGCAATTCAGTAAAAAAGCTACTAAAATACCACATGTACTATTTCTTGAAGTGATGCAGTATTTTAGTAGTGGAAATGTGTCGAATTTTAACACCAGCAGCTACCGATGTCTTCTACAACCAGTAAATAGCTAGTTGTTAAGGAGCCGGCACCCACTGTGTCCTTAAAGTGGTTGTAAACCCTTACAAACCACTTTGACCTACAGGTAAGCCTAGATTAAGGCTTACCTGTAGGTCCAAGAAATATCTCCTAAACCTACACGGTTTAGGAGATATTTGCTAAAAGACAGGCACCGCTGTCTACGGCGCATGCGCCGTAGACAGTGGCGCGCAGGCGCACTGAGCATGCCTTAGATAGCGGCAATATGCCGCTCGTGGCAGCTCCTGTGCGCATGCGCGGGAGTGACGTCATCGCGGCTCCGGCGAATCACAACGCCGGAGCAGTGAAACCCGGAAGTCACTCCGGGATACATGGCAGCGGTGAAGATGAAGACGGAGGACCGCTTCGGGGGCTTCGTTCTTAGGTAATTTTTTCATAATAAGCTAGTATGTTATGCATACTAGCTTATTATGCCTTTGCCTTTCAGGGTGCATTTTTTTTTTTTTAATTGCCTTTACTTCCTCTTTAACAGCCATTGAATCATCTTCTGTAAACAAAAGAAGAGCTGGCAATAATAAGTAAAAAACAAACAAACAAAAACAATGTGGGGGCCCTTTGGGTCTGGTGTAGATTTTGAGGGGGACCCCATGCCAATTTTTTTTTAAAAAGGACATGCAGGAAACAAGGGAAGTGCGAGCCCACCCCCCCTCTCCGGAAGAATACCAGGCCACATGCCCTCAACATGGGGGGTGCTTTGCCAGGGGGGACCCCCGACAAGGTACCCCTTTCCTATGTTGATGAGGACAAGGGCCTCCTCCCCACAAGTCCCTCAAAGTAAATCCAGGATCAATCACAATAAACATTGTCATTGGATTAATGAGGGCGGGTATCAGACAGCTTGCAAGGCAACATGGGAAGGTTTTCAACAAGCAGCAAGAAAATGTCTTATAAGCAGTGCCACAAAAAGGCGAGTTAGGACTAAATCTGTTATCAGTTTTTTTAAATCAAAGGTGCCAAATCCTTTCTACTCCTCCCAAATACTTGTAGCGGCCATAACCCTCGATGGGGCGGCCTTGACTTTTGGGCTTACTGCTTACCTCCACGTGGCTTGTTCCTCCAGATCTAGGGGTTCCCAGAGTTAGTACCCAACGACTTTGGACGCTGACACCATAAAAGTCCTTTAGAAAGGTTTTTATTTGCAGGGGTAACATCCAACAGACACAGTCTCATGTGGGAACACAGGGTAAGGGTGAAGAAGTCTATAATGCAAACCGAGAGTAGCCACTCGCAGCTGGGTGCTTCAAAGCTGAACAAATCTCTAGCCAGAGATTATGGCAGTCAGCACTTGAATTCAAACTTGCAAAGTCTCTGACCTTGTAGAAAGTTGCAACACAAAGTGAACAGGAACCTTTCCTCAGTACCTGGAACGTTCTCTGTCTCCTTGACACTACTGGGAAAGCGCGGATTCGTCAGTGTCCTTGACAACCCAGCAACTAGGCACTTCTTGGGATGCCAGCTTGATGGGATTCCTCCGAAGAGTTCTCCCCCGGTCGCCTATACGAGCTGCGGTGCCCCTCCGAGTTGAGAGCGCACCCGGACGCCTTGAATCCTCCCTCAGTTACTGCGCCTCGATCCAGCTGGTTACGAGACTTGGGAACAGATGGATCCTTGCCCCAGACCAAGCGGGTCTGTGGGGCTAGTCAAACAGACCATGTTGCGGGGTGGCACACGCTCCCGTGACCGGGACCCCTCATGGGGCTACCCCGGTCCAGATCCAGGAACAGGCAGCTATGGCCGAACAAACCCCGAACACGTGACTCCAGTTTCTTAAGTACCCTTTTCCAGACTCCCCAGCGGGGCCAAACGCACCCACTGATTGGCTTCGGGGAATGCCGCTACCCAAAACGTCCAACCAGGCCTGGTTCTAAACTCTAAACACCTAACTGCACACATGATCAGGCAGAACCCCAACTCAGCCCAGCCAAACCAATGCCAAATTTAAACCTACACAATTAACTCTCAGAACCCCTTACTGTTCTGAGAGAAAAATAACTAAATTTACACATAGCGGACACCTTGCAAAAGTGTCCCCGCTACATAGTAATATATATATATATATATCCTATCTTGGTTGGATTGAAGATGACCTCATCTATAATGACCCCATCTATAAGGATATACAGTACATATACACACACAACACAAGGCCATGTTCACACTACCAGACGTAGTAGGTCTCAGGGCTGAAGTTCCTCTGAGCTCCACAAGATGGTGATCTCACGTCTACCCAGATAGGAAGTATCTATGGAAGACAGGAAGTGATGTCAGGTATAAATAGGAAGTTCCGGGTGAGAGGTGATTCGGGAGGAAGTAGAGAGAAGACATCGCTGCAAGTGGCAACAGAGGAGGTAATAAGATCTTATTTTCTATTTACACCCAGTAACCCCCCATCATGTCCGTCCTCTTCCACCATAGTCACTGTGACGTCGTTTATCTCGTGCAGATGAATATACACACACATATATAGTGTGGAAACCTAGATTAACCCCTTTAGGGGCAGAACATTTCCCCACATATGGGGCCGGAACATTCTCTTTATTTTGGAGATGTCACCTTTTCCACCAATCACCTTCTCACCTCATCAGTCTATACTAACTGATTAAAGGACTTCTATTAGTGTGGGGGTTATTTAGGGGGGATTGGAATATGTATGTTTTTTATAAAATTAGAACAAATTTGCCCACAATGATGCCAGTGTCAGATATTCATCCTAAAATGTGATCAGTAAAGTCTCCGGAGATCACAGGAAAATGAAAAATGATGTGTTCTGGCAAAGCCCAAAGGCAAAGTTCACCTTTCAGTTTAGGAGAGGAGGGACGCATGCAGGAGAAATGATTCTGTGTGTACAGAAACCTCACAGAGAGCCCCTCACAGCTTCTCCTCCGGATGTCCCTTCAACCAGAGTCAGAGAATCCTATGACATCACACTGACCTCACAACTCCTCCTCACAATGCACATCCAACCAGAGTTAGAGAATCTTATGACATCACACTGACCTCACAGCTCCTCCTCCCAATGCCCCTCAATCCAGAGTCAGAGAATCCTATGACATCACAATGACCTCACAGCTCCTCTTCCTATGGCCTACCTCAGCTTGAAGTGGGGCTTTAATAAAACAAAAAAAATAAGACCTAACCAGAGAGATGAGGAGGATTCTGGGATTTCATTTGATTTTAATAGTCGTGTTCAAATCTAGAGTTTACCTCCTGTGAAGTCTGGAGATCATATGACCATCACATTGCCTCCACCTCCCTCCCCGATAGAGTAGAGAAATAAAAATACATTTTTAGACGTCACAAGGAAGATCACTGATTTGCTGACAGGAGAGGTGAGCGGTTCTGGGAATTCTGGGACATTATCCAGTAACAGACAAGGGGTGTGTCTGGATGGTGACTGTATCATTGTGTGTGTCAGGTTCCTATAAGGTGTCAAGATGTCACTGTCTATTTCTCCATGGAGGAGTGGGAGTATTTAGAAGAACACAAGGATCTCTACAAGGACGTCATGATGGACAATCAGCCGCCCCTCACATCACCGGGTAAGAGGAGACTTTATTGTAAAGGAGAGAGCAGTACGGAGGGTCCACCTAGACCCCCATCATCTGATAAACACATAGAAATAATGTATTCAGTCAGTGTGTGTGTTTCCTACAGATGGATCCAGTAATGGTAACCCACCAGAGAGATGTCCCCGTCCTCTGTATTCCCGGGATTCCACACAGGAAGATCACACCATCCCTCACCATCATCAGGTAGATGAGGAACAATCACTGATAGTATCATTAGGATCTGTACATTATCTGCATTGTTACCATTGATGTTATTTTTATTATATATTCAGAGTGGAAACCTGATAGGTTCTAAAGCAGAAGTTAAAGAAGAGATAAAAGAGGAGGATGATGAGGATGGGGAGATGGAGGAGTCCGAGTTTCTAAAAGAACACCAAGATCTGTACCAGGACAACATGGTGGAGTCATCCAGCTACAGAAACCCACCAGAGATAGGCCCCCTTCCTCTGTATCCCCGGGATTCCACACAGGAAGGTCACACCATCCCTCACCATCATCAGGTAGATGATTGACAATTATTGGTAGTTGTGATTTATACACAGCATGTTTGTTGCAATTAATCTTTTATTATATCTTTCAGAGTGGAAACATCAGGGAGGATAATATTGTTAAAGAAGAGTATAAAGAGGAGGATGAGGAGTATGGAGTGATGGAGGAATTGTCAGAACACAAAGACGTCACGGTGTTACCACCTAGTGCCAGAAACCTACCAGAGAGATGTCCCCGTTCTCTGTATTCCCGGGATTCCACACAGGAAGATCACACCATCCCTCAACATTACAAGGTTGGTGGGATGGAGCATCTACAACATAGACTCAAGGAGATGATGTGTAGATTTCTTTTATATGATGTCACAATATTGCAGCTTATATTTTAAAGATGAGATTTTCTCTCACTTTCTTTTGGTTTAGTGTGAAAATCTGAAAAATACCAAGGTTGAGGCTAAAACAGAAGAAGAAGAAGAAGAAGAAGAGATGTATGTGAGAGATGATCAGCAGTCTATGAAGGAGGGTAGAATAACGGGGACATTTATAGAGGAGGACGCTCCTACAGAGATCAGCACAGGTGGGTCATTAACACTAAATACATTCCTCCACCCATACTGCTCACTGATTGGTCCAAAGTAGGGCAAGGACTGGGTGATATCAGCCTGTAATCCCCTGGTCACTTTCCTGAGCTGTGTTCCCTGTCCTGTATTTCTGTATTTCTCTCAGATAATCTTCCTTTTCTGTGCTGCAGACACAATTTACTGTATGTATCTAGAGTGGACTTTTGGAGATTCCAGGGGGTTCAGCTGGGAGCAAAATGTTGATTTTTTTCACTAAGGCGTTTTTTTGTATAGTCTTAAACCCAGCCAATGAGGAAAGGAGTCCCAGGACAGCAGAGGTTCCTGTGCAAATCGTTGGATCGAGACGGGTTACCTTGAGGGGGGAATTGTAAGATCCTCAGAGACAAAGCTGCCTGATGTGGGTCCTGATTTATGGGAACCAATCTGCTCATGTCTAGTAATAATCTTTGTCTTTCTATTTTAGTAGATGGACGGGAGATGAGGAAAACCTCAGAGGATTGTCTCACTTTGTCTCCAGACTGTAAAGTAGAAGATGAGGACATCACACAGTATAGTCCAGGAGAAAACCCGACTACCTCAAATGTCCATCCGGCACCACACAGTGTAGATGGACCATCGTATTCCTCCTATCCTGAGGAACCTCAGACTGTGAGGGACTGTGCTGTCTTTCCAATAGATAAGAGGTTGTCCTGTCCCGAGTGCGGGAAGTGTTTCCATTTTAAATCCAATCTTAATATGCATATAAGATCTCATACGGGTGAGAAGCCACATTCCTGTCCTGAGTGCGGGAAATGTTTTTCAGTAAAGTCTCATCTTTTCCAGCATCAGAGATCTCACACGGGGGAGAAGCCGTTTTCCTGTTCTGAGTGCGGGAAATGTTTTTCCCAAAAGTCCAGTCTTAACAGACACCAGAGATTGCACACAGGGGAGAAGGCTTATTCCTGTCTTGAGTGCGGGAAATATTTTTTAAAGATGTCCAGTCTCTCCAGACATCAGAGATTTCACACAGGAGAGATGCCGTATTCTTGTTCCGAGTGCGGGAAATGTTTTTCAGAGAAGTCCAATCTTTACAAACATCGAAGATTGCACACAGGGGAGAAGCTGTATTCCTGTTCGGAGTGCGGGAAATATTTTGTACAAAAATTAGCACTTGTCACACATCAGAGGTCTCACACGGGGGAAAAGCCCTATCCCTGTCCTGAGTGTGGGAAATGCTTTTCAGTTAAATCTAATCTTCAAAAGCATCAGACATTGCATGTGGGTGAGAAGCCGTTTTCTTGTTCTGAGTGCGGGAAATGTTTTGTACAAAAATCAGAACTTGTTACACATCAGAGGTCTCACGCTGGAAAAATACCATATTCCTGTCCTGAGTGCGGGAAATGTTTTTCCAATAAGTCGCATCTTTACAGACATAAAAGATTGCACGCAAGGAAGAAGTCGTATTCTTGTCCTGAGTGCGGGAAATGTTTTTCATTAAAGTCCCATCTTTCTATACATCAGAGCTCTCACACAGAGGACAAGCCACCTTCCTGTTCTGAGTGTGGGAAATGTCACTCGTTGAAGTCCTGTCTTTATAAACATCTGAAATTGGACACCCAGGACAATGAACTTTCCTGGTCTGAGTGAGCAAACATCAGACATCTCGCATATAGGGGAGAAGCCACTTTCCTGCCCTGAGTGAGGGAAATGTTCCTCAGTGAAGTCCTGTCTTCCTGTACATCAGGGATCCCACACAACCCTCGAGGTGTATTGGTGCCTTGAGTGTGGGAAATGTCTTCTATATGAATGTTGCTGGACATCACAGCTCTCATGTGGGGAAGAAGCACACCCTGATATACACCTCAGATATACTCCATGGCTGATCTTCATCATGTAAGAAACAGTTCATAAGGAGATCAGAGATCACCAAAGACATGGATGAAGTGTTGTACCGTGTTGGCCATTGATAGCAGTAAACAAATAAATATGGAGGTATTGCCTTTCAATGACTAAGTCAATTTTGTTGTGGTCAAAGCTTTTAGAGGTCTACTATTAAAAAAAAAAAATCAGTTAATCACTTAAAGCGGTTGTATACCCTTAAATTCAACTTGCACCTACAGGTAAGCCTAGATTAAGGCTTACCTGTAGGTACAAGAAATATCTCCTAAACCTGCACGGTTTAGGAGATATTTGCAAAGAACGTTTTACAACGTTCTCTACGGCGCATGCGCGCCGTAGACAACGGTGCATTTACAAGGTTAATCACCGCAGTTGAAGTGTCCCGCGCGCATGCGCAGAGCAACGTCCTCGCCGCTCTGGCCAATCACAGCGCCGCAGCGGTGCTGTGATTGGCCGGAGCGGCGAGACCCGGAAGGGTATCTGTGGAGAGATGGATGCGGCCGGAGGGGGAGAAGAGGACGGCGTCGGGGGCCCCCGATCTAAGGTAAGTGATGCATAATGAGCTAGTATGCTAGTCATACTAGCTCATTATGACTTTGTCTTGCAGGTAGTTTGAAAAAAAAAAACCTGACTAAAAACGGGTATACAACCGCTTTAAGGATCTCCTACCACATATACACTGCAGCAGGGTGTCTCTATTGCATGAAATCACGTACCTGTACGTCATTTTATAGATACTGGGGGGCGCGCGCCCATTGGACAGAGGGGTATCCAATCAGCAGGTCCCGCAGACCCAACGTCTGCCGGCCACCTGGGATTGTTCCCTAGAGAGGCAAAACTGCAATTTGACAGGGGAGGACACAGATCTTCTGTTCCTGCCTAGCAGGAACACGGATATCTGTGTTCCCCAGTCAGTCCATCCCCCACACAGTTAGCAAGCACCTCCTAGGGCGGTGATGGTGAACCTTGGAACCCCAGATGTTTTGGAACTACATTTCCCATGATGCTCATGCACTCTGCAGTGTAGTTGAGCATCGTGGGAAATGTAGTTCTAAAACATCTGGGGTGCCAAGGTTTGCCATCACTGTCCTAGGGAAACGCATAACCCTTTGATCGCCCCCCTGCCGTTAACCCCTTCCCTGCCAGTGTCATTAGTACAGTGCATATTTTGTAGCACCGATCACTGTATTGTCACTGGTCCCCAAAAAAGTTTCAGTTAGGTGTCCGATTTGAACAATAGGAAAGAAAAGCACCGCTCCAGGTGAGCTGGGGAGAGGACACTTCCCACAGGTGCAAGCCTCGGCTCGCCGGCTGTGCAAAGGATATGGAGGAAGAATTAGCAAAAAGTCAATTTATTTCTCTTCAATAAAACATGATATGACACCACAGGATGGTAGCAGGTAGACGCGTTTTGCACAGTTACATTGTGCTTATTACATTTGTTAATAAATAAGCACAATGTAACTGTGTGAAACGCGTCTACCTGCTACCATCCTGTGGTGTCATTGTCAGAAACCATGAAATCGGACCGAGACAGAAGTTACAGTTAAATCACACTTGTTTAATAATAAAAGTAAATAGAACAAACGTAGTCAAAACATAGCCAGAGTTTAGGAACCAGAACGGATAGTCAGACAAGCCAAACGTCAGGGAGCCGGAGATGAGCATAGTAGAACAGCAAGCAGGATCTGGAGCCAGAAGGGATGTCAGCCAAGCAAGTCTTTAACAGGAATGCAGGCGAGCTTCTCTGTGATGTTGACCAAGGCGAAGGCAGAGATCATCTGGGCTGGATAGCTTAAGTAGGCAGGACTGACGAGCAGGATATCATCAACAGCTGAGTAACTGTGGAGAGATAGGAGCTGGCAATTAGTCGACAGCTGAGCATACACATGGTCGCATTTTCCGACCAAAAGCTCACATCTGACTTTTTCTGGCCGAATTTCTGATTGTGTGTACGCGGCATTAGAGAAATTACCAGGAGCTTGTTGTATGCAGCCCAGCATACTGAGTGCAGTGGTCAAGAGCATGTTATATGCAGCCCTGTGTATAGAGTAAAGTACAGTGGAACCTTGGATTACGAGCATAATCCATTCCGGGTGAATGCTTGTAATCCAAAGCACGCATATCAAAGCGAATTTCCCCATAGAAGTCAATGGAAACTAAGATAATTTGTTCCACATTGACTTCTATTACATGCAATACCGCATGTGGCCAGCAGGGGGGGGGGGGGGGGGGTCGACGGAGAGCCTCAAAAATACTCGGGCACAGCTCGGCTGAACTCGGAAAGGCTCGGGAATGGAGTATTTCCGAAGGGCTTCAAACCGTTCTGAGTGTCCCCGGCGCCCCCGCACCTCTGGCCAAATGCGGTACTGCACACCCCTTTAGGTTGAATTCTGCTCGTTTTGCATGACAACACTCGCAATTTAAAAAAAAAAACATTTCTCGTCTTTCAAAACGCTTGTTAACCGCGTTATTCGTAAAGCAAGGTTCCACTGTATTAGAACCTTGCCAGTCATATAGTCGCTAGTAGGGATGAACGTTAAGGGTATGTGGCAGGGACAGACATGGCAGCTTCAGATCGTCAATATTAGCTAAGTAAGCAGTGGCTGCAGCAACTACTGTGTCCTTACCAACCACTAAAGTCACCTGGCCCATTAACTTACATGGCTAGGAATCCAAGGACTACATAAGCAAATGGGCAAGTAATTACATAGTTAGTCTGGTTGAAAAAAAGACACAAGTCATCTAGTTCAACCAAAAAAAGGGAGAAATAAAAATCATACAATCACATATACACAATCCTTCACCCACAGTTGATCCAGAGGAAGGTGAAAAACTCCAGCAAAGCATGCTCCAATTTGCTCCAGCAGGGGAAAAAAATTCCTTCCTGATCCCCTGAGAGGCAATCGGATTTTCCCCGGATCAACTTTACCTATAAATGTTAGTACCCCGTTATATTATGTATATTTAGGAAAGAATCCAGACCTTTTTTAAAGTAATGGAGCAGGTTACATAATTGCCTATGTAGCCTGGACTGTAGCCGATAACTGCTGTGGAACGTCTTCCTTTGCTGCAGTATTATCCTTCTGCAGTGCGTACAGGGTGAGACTGAATATTCATTAATTAATGCAGAAGTGCAGCAGCCATCTATAAGGAGGCTACTTTGCAATGCTCATCTATGGAGTGTATCCAGTGCAGAGGGCAGTCATCTTGGCTGGGTCTGAGGAACCATTCACATTTACACAGCGATCGTTGCTATAAAATTGCAATGATTACTGTGTAAATGTGACTGTCAGGAAAGTGTTTGGCTGATGCAATAGAGCAAAGAGACAGTGAACTGGGCTGCTGGAGAAAAGGAGCAATTTTGTGCCACCAACCTGAAGAATGTCGGGAGAAACCCAGGGATGAAGCCAATGTGGGGACCATATGCTGCTGTAACCATTTATTGTACTGAGCAGCTAGGAGTGCACCACAAGGTTGCAGTGAAGGGGGAGCAGTGGTGTTTGGCGAGGCATTACTGGAGATACCTGATGCTATGGTGCCCAGGAGAAGGAGAAGAGTGCTGATCAGACACTTCTGCTGCCATTTAACTCTGTGCGATGCTACATATGAGGGTTCCTGAGAGCACTAAGAGCAAATAAGAAAAGTCAGAGGCATAGGGGTGCGCAGAGGGTGTGCCGGATGTACCTGTGCACACACTAATCACCCTGTGCGCTTTCGATTCTCCCTGCTTCCCTGCACTTCCTATCTCCCCCCTGCCAGCTTCCCTCCTCTCCTCTGCCACCAGCTGCTGCAGGGGATGTTTCAGAATGCAGAGTGGGGGTAGGGGCCAGAAAATATTTAATTTACCGGCCCTTTCCTTTTCTGAATGAACACAGTGAGTGATCTGTACCAATCACTCCCGTGTTCATTCTTAACTGAAGCATGGCCAACTATGTTGACTATGCTTCAGTTTGTGAATGAACAGGAAGCCACTCAAAGGATTTTTTATTTCAGTTATTCATGGTGATGATGGTGATTTTTAATACAGAAATTTTGGCTTACTGAAAAGTATGTCCATGTACAGTATAGTATGCATTCAATACTTGGTCAGGGCTCCTTTTGTATAAATTGCTGCATCAATGTGGTGTGGCATGGAGGCGATCAGCCTGTGGAACTGCTGAGGTGTTATTGAAGCCCAGGTTGCTTTGATAGATGCCTTCAGCTCGTCTGCATTGTTGGATCTGGTGTCTCATCTTCCTCTTGACAATACACCACAGATTCTCTATGGGGTTTAGGTCAGTCGAGTTTGCTCACCAATCAAGCACAGTGATACCATGATCATTAAACCAGGTATTGGTACTTTTGGCAGTATGGGCAGGTGCCAGGTCCTGCTGGAGAACAAGTACACTCAATGTTCATAAAATCTTTTTGGTCACACTCGAAACCTCGACTACGTAGACGTTACCTGACGCTATCGAAGCATCAAGGGGGTCTAGCCCTTCCGGACGTGAAACACTATCACCAAGCAGTACATCTAGGGAGGATTATTGACTGGAACAGACACAAACAAACTAAATTATGGGTTCAAGTAGAGCGCACCCAGGCAGGTGCCCCGTTGAAAGGGGCAATCTGGTGCTATGAAAGACTCCCTCCAGACATGACGAAACACCCGATCATAGGCACCACACTATATATAGGCTCACTAATAATAAAGTCCACACCCTTGACCTCCAAACAGTCCCCTCTATTCCCTATCCTGGGCAATCCAGCATTTGCACCAGGTCTGGATCACTCAGAGTCTGACACATTATGGACTGAGGGTAAAGATTGCGCACTACATTACATAGAACAAGAACGCTGGGCCTCGATCCAATCATTGACAAGCGACACTGGGGGTTTCCAGCTACCATTTTGGAAAGCGATCCGTCTACACCACTTCAGCCACTCAATTCCAGACCCTACACATTTTAAACGTGACCTGACAACTCTAGAGGACTAACGTAGAGATAAAGGTACATGATCCCAGGTACTTTCCAAAACCTATACGTTGCTCAACACCCCAGAAGAACAACCTGATCTACTGTTCATGCAGAAATGGGAAAATGACTTACAATGTACTTTCACAGCCATACAAAAACAAAATATTCTCCCCGAAGTCATCTATCTGCACAAAAATTCAGGAGACAAATTATAAAATCTTAACTAGTTGGTATTATACACCTCAGTTACTACATAGATTTTTCCCCAATACTTCAGATAAGTGCTGGAGGTGTCAGACAGACAAAGGGACACTTCTACATATATTCTGGACTTGCCCATTATTACAACATTTTTGGACGACAATTGAAATAGTCATTCAGAAGCTGACAGATCACGTAATTCAGAAGGACCCCAGGTTCTTTCTGCTGCACGCAACCGCAATTCCGGCACGGTCGTACAAGAAATCTGTGATCAGACATTTGCTTAATGCCGCAAAGTAGTGTATCCCAGCTACATGGAAGCAAAACGTGCCTCCATCAGTGGGATTGTGGTTGCGCAAAGTAGAAGATATTAAATCATTGGAAGACTTGGTGCTCACAGCCCAACACAAACAAGACAAACACTCCAAATCTTGGTCATTATGGAATATGTTCATTTGCTCTGACGAAGGACAGACCTTACTGAACTCTTGAATATAACACCGATATAGTCCAGTGACGTGACAACTCCCCTGTCATGTCCATCCCGCTCGTGTTGAACAGATACCCACCCCCTACCCATTTCCCCCTTACCTTCTCTATACAGCACCCCCATTTTCCTTAACTAAGGGTCTTATCTTCAATGGGTCTTCCTATGCCCCCAATGCTCTAAAGCCACAGAGCAGTTAGTAGCCAGATTGCGTACACCATCCATTACTGATAGTAAGAATATATAGATCTATACATCTATATAAAGGATACGGTTTGACTCACGATCTAGACGATATATGCATAAGAGGACTTACCTCGTTTTTTACTCTGGCTGACAGATGTTGTTATGCTATCCCTCTCAGGGACTGAATGTGAATCTCTATTGAAGACCCACATATACGCTGGAAAAAACGAAATTGACCATTGTTGTACTGTACTTTTCTGTATTCCTTGTCTATACAATTTTCAATAAAAATTTATATTTGAAAAAAAAAAATTCCCCTACCCCAGTTGCTAAACTGTTGAAAGAAATTCGGTCCCAGCCATCCACATGCTCAGTGGCTGAATGCTAGCTTGGCTAAATTGTTAGCACTCCAACTGCTGCCTTTTCAGCTGGTAGACTCTGTCCCCTTTCGTGAATTTGTGGAATGCGCGGTACCTCGGTGGCAGGTTCCAAAACGCCATTTCTTTTCACTGAAGGCCATTCCGGCTCTCTACCGGCATGTGGAAGGCAATGTCTTGGCCTCGTTGGACAGGGCGGTCAGTGGTAAGGTGAATATTACCGCTGAATCATGGTCCAGCAGGCATGGACAGGGACGTTACCTTTCTTTCACGGCGCACTGGGTAACTCTGCTGGCAGCTGGGAAGGTTGCAGGACAGGGTGCAGTATTGTTGGAGCTTGTTCCACCACCACGCCTCCAAAATTCTAGTAGTGGTGATTCTGCCACACCTCTCTTCTCCACCCCTCCTCTTCTTCTTCCTCTATGCCCTCTTCCTCTGCAGATTTGTCCTCGGAACCAGCGGTGCTCCGTAGACATTCAAGGGGCTACGCAAGCACTCAGGCAAAAATATGCCATGCAGTGCTTGAGTTGGTCTGCTTAGGGGACAGGAGCCACTTTGGGGCAGAGATTCTGTCAGCTCTGCAGGGGCAGACAAAGAGGGGGTTGACGCCACACCAGCTTCAGTCAGGAATGGTGGTTTGCGACAATGGCACCAACCTCCTCTCCGCCCTCTGACAGGGACACTTGACCCATGTTCCCTGTTTGGCTCACGTCCTTAATTTGTTGGCGCAGCGGTTCTTGTGCAGGTACCAGGGCTTACAGGATCTCCTGAGGCAGACCAGGAAAGTCTGTGGGCATTTCCGCCGGTCATATAATGCCAGTGCTCGGCTGGCTGACCTTCAAAAGGAATGCAACCTGCCCAAGAACTTTGTTCAATTGTGACAAGCCCACCAGGTGGAACTCAACGTTGGCAATGCTGAAGCAGCTGCACATGCAGCAGAGGGCCATCAATGAGTACCTGTGTGAGTATGGCACGAAGACAGGGTCAGGGGAGCTTGGCTTTTTTTCGCCACGCCAGTGGATGCATGCACTGTGCTGTCACCATTTGAGGAGGCCACGAGGATGGTGTAATGTAATTACAATATTTGCTCTAATATTTCACAGCAGGGCTCATTTCTGCGCTCAACAACATAATCTGTGAGGGGGTTACAGCGTTGTGGCACCACCACCACTGCCTAAGACCCAATTTTTCTGCCCCTGTTTAACAGGGGTGTGTAATTACAATTTCTGATCTAATATTTCACAGCAGGGCCCGTTCCTGCGCCCACCAAGAGTAACTGTGAGGGCTTACAGTGTTCTCAGTGTTCTGGTACCACCAACACCTAAGGTTTTTCTGCAGAGTATATAGGGCAGGCCGTATAGTATATACAGGCGGTCCCCTACTTTCAAACATCCAACTTACAAACAACTCCTACTTACAAACGGAGGGAGACAACAGGAAGTGAGAGGAAATCTACCCCTGTCATTGGGACAGAAAGTGAGGTGAAATCTTCTGAACAGGGGCACAGACAGCAGAACAAATGTTACAGGGGTGATAACCATTCCCTATGTTATCCAAAAAGCTTAAACATAGTTTTTTTGTCTGGAGCTACACTTACAAAATGTACCTGTTCCAAATTACAAACAGATTTAAATTAAGAACAAACCTACAGTCCCCGTCTTGTTTGGACCGCCTGTATACTGCTGTTCAGAGTATTTAGGGCCTGGGGCCCCACGCCTTTTCGTTTTTTAATTTGGGTGCGGGGTTCCCCTTAACTACTTGCCTACCAGCCACGAACACCTCCTTCCTGACCAAGCCATTTTTCAGCTTTCAGCGCTGTCGCATTTTGAATGACAATTGCGCGGTCATGCAACGCTGTACCCAAATAAAATTTTTATAATTTTTTCCCCACAGATAGAGCTTTATTTTGGTGGTATTTGATCACCTCTGCGTTTTTTATTTCTTGCGCTATAAACAAAAGAAGAGGGACAAGTTTGAAAAAACATAATATTTTTTACTTTTTATTATAATAAATATCCAATTATTTTTTTTTTAAACAAATTTTTTCCTCAGTTTAGGCCGATACGTATTCTTCTACATATTTTTGGTAAAAAAAAATCGCAATAAGCGTATATTGATTGGTTTGCGCAAAAGTTATAGCGTCTACAAAATAGGGGATAGATTTATAGCATTTTTATTATTATTATTTTTTTACTAGTAATGGCGGCGATTTGCGATTTTTATCGTGACTGCGACATTGCGGCGGACACTTCGGACACTTTTGACTCATTTTTGGGACCATTCACATTTATACAGCGATCCGTGCTATAAAAATGCATTGATTACTGTATAAATGTGACTGGCAGGGAAGGGGTTAACGCTAGGGGGCGCTGCAGGGGTTAATGTGTACCCTATCTTGGTGATTCTTACTGTGGGGGGAGGGGACTGACTGGGGGAGGAGACCGATCGGTGTCCCTATGTACAAGGGACACACCATCGGTCTCCTCTCCTCTGACAGGACGTGGATCTGTGTGTTTACACACACAGATCCACGTCCTGCTCGATTACCGGGCAATCGCGGGTGCCTGGTGGTCATCGCGACCGCCGGGCACGCGCACCGGGGCCCCAGCTACGCGGCGGGCGCGCGCGCGCGCCTCCCGCGGCGCGCCCCCCAGTGGCCAAATTGTAGACGACGTCATATGACGGCGTCCCGCCACAGTAGCTGCACCGTCCCGCCGTCATTTGACAGTGGGCGGTCAGCTAGTGGTTAATATGCATACAAGACCCAAAGGGCCTGGTAATGGGCTTGGGGGGGACCCATGCCGTTTTTCATAATAATTTTCATCCATATTGCCAGGACCCGACATTACATTACAGCCACAAGCAGTTTTAAATTACTTTTTATTCCTTTAGAAATGTAATTTTGTGCAGGGACTTTTCTAAACATGGGAAACACGCGCCACTTTACAGGCGTACTATAGTCACCCCCCAGGTACGATATTTAAAGGAATATTTCACTTTTATATTTTCACTTTAAGCATTATTAAAATAACTGCTTTTATTTGCATTGATACATGTCCCCTGGGTAGGGATGAGCTTCGAGTTCGAGTCAAACTCATGTTCGACTCGAACATTGCCTGTTCAGCGAACAGCGAACAGCGAACAATTTGGGGTGTTCGCGGCAAATTCAAAAAGCCGCGAGCACCCTGTAAAAGTCTATGGGAGAAATCTCAAGTGTTAATTTTAAAAGCCTATATGCAAGTTATTGTCATAAAAAGTGTTTGGGGACCTGGGTCCTGCCCCAGGGGACATGTATCAATGCAATTTTTCTTTTTAAAACTGATGTTTTTTCAGGAGCAGTGATTTTAATAATGCTTAAAGTGAAACAATAAAAGTGTAATATTCCTTTAAATTTCATACCTGGGGGGGTGTCTATAGTATGCCTGTGAAGGGGCGCATGTTTCCCGTGCTTAGAACTGTCCTTTCACAAAGTGTCATTTTTGCAGAAAAAAAAGCTATTTAAAATCACTCGCGGCT
The DNA here is from genome assembly GCA_028564925.1 of Lithobates sylvaticus. Lineage (NCBI taxonomy): Eukaryota > Metazoa > Chordata > Amphibia > Anura > Ranidae > Lithobates > Lithobates sylvaticus. The sequence continues at coordinate 585,478,241 of CM053028.1, forward strand.
AATGAATTGCCGGCTCCCGTAACACAGAGAACAGTCATTCATTGAAAGTCATTGATAAAAAAAAAGTCATTGATTAAAAAAAAAAAAAAAAAAAAAGCGTGGGGGTTCCCCCGAATTCAATTACCAGGCCCTTCAGGTCTGCTATGGATATTAAGGGGAACCCCGCTTCAAATAAAAAAAAAATGATGTGGGGTTCCCCCTAAATATCCATACCAGACCCTTCAGGTCTGGGATGGATTTTAAGGGGAACCCCGGCCAAAAAAAAAAATGGCGTGGAGTCCCCCTCAAAATCCATACCAGACCCTTATCCGAGCACGCAACCTGGCAGGCCGCAGGAAAAGAGGGGGGAGCGAGAGCGCCCCCCCTCCTGAACCGTACCAGGCCACATGCGGGTGGGGGGCTTATCGGAATCTGGAAGCCCCCTTTAACAAGGGGACCCCCAGATCCCGGCCTCCCCCCTGTGTGAAATGGGTACAAAAGTACCCCTACCATTTCACCAAAAAAGTGACAAAAATTTTAAAAATGACAGGAGACGGTCTTTGACAATTCCTTTATTAAATTCTTCTTTCATCTTCTTTCTTCTGGTCTTCTTCCTTTCTTCATCCTTCGGTTTCTTCATCTTCTTCTTCTTCATCCATCTTCTTCTTCCATCTTCTTCTTCTTCCTCCAATCCGCTTCTTCTTGCTCTGGTCTTCTCGTCCAGCATCTTCTTCCACGGCGTCAGCGTCACAGACCCCCAAAGCACCCTACCAGTGTTGAGGGCATGTGGCCTGGTACGGTTCAGGAGGGGGGGGGGTGCTCTCGTCCCCCCCTCTTTTCCTGCGGCCTGCCAGGTTGCGTGCTCGGATAAGGGTCTGGTATGGATTTTGAGGGGGACCCCACACCATTTTTTTTTTTTTTTTTAAAATCCATCCCAGACCTGAAGGGTCAGGCAGAACCCCAACACAGCCCAGCCAAACCGATGCCAAAGTTAAACCTACACAATTAACTCTCAGAACCCCTTACTGTTCTGAGAGAAAAATAACTAAATTTACACATAGTGGACACCTTGCAAAAGTGTCCCCGCTACATAGTAATATATATATATATATCCTATCTTGGTTGGATTGAAGATGACCTCATCTATAATGACCCCATCTATAAGGATATGCAGTACATATACACACACAACACAAGGCCGTGTTCACACTACCAGACGTAGTAGGTCTCAGGGCTGCAGTTCCTCTGAGCTCCACAAGATGGTGATCTCACGTCTACCCAGATAAGAAGTATCTATGGAAGACAGGAAGTGAGGTCAGGTAGAAATAGGAAGTTTTGGGTGAGAGGTGATTCGGGAGGAAGTAGAGAGAAGACATTGCTGGAGACAGAGGAGGTAATAAGATCTTATTTTCTATTTACACCCAGTAACCCCCCATCATGTCCGTCCTCTTCCTCCATAGTCACTGTGATGTCTTTTATCTCGAGCAGATGATGATACACATATATATAGTGTGGAAACCTAGATTAACCCCTTTAGGGGCAGAACATTTCTCCACACATGGGGCCGGAACATTCTCTTTATTTTGGAGATGTGTCACCTTTTCCACCAATCACCTCATCACCTCATCAGTCTATACTAACTGATTAAAGGACTTCTATTAGTGTGGGGGTGGGGGTTATTTAGGGGGGATTGGAATATGTATGATTTTTTATAAGATTCAAATAGGAAGAAAGAGGGAAAAATGTAATTTGTAGTAAATGTCCTGTAAACAAATTTGCCCACAATGATGCCAGTGTCAGATATTCATCCTAAAATGTGATCAGTAAAGTCTCCGGAGTACACGGAGATCACAGGAATATGATGTGTCCTGGCAAAGCCTAAAGGCAAAGTTCACCTTTCAGTTTAGGAGAGGTGGGACGCATGCAGGAGAAATGATTCTGTGTACAGAAACCTCACGGAGAGCCCCTCACAGCTCCTCCTCCCAATGTCCCTCCAACCAGAGTCGGAGAATCCTATGACATCACACTGACCTCACAGCTCCTTCTCCCAATGTCCCTTCATCCAGAGAATCCTATGACATCACACTAACCTCATGGCTCCTCCTCCCAATGCCCCTCAATCCAGAGTCAGAGAATCCTATGACATCACAATGACCTCACAGCTCCTCTTCCTATGGCCTACCTCAGCTTGAAGTGGGGCTTTAATAAAACAAAAAGAATAAGACCTAACCAGAGAGATGAGGAGGATTCTGGGATGTCATTTGATTTTAATAGTCGTGTTCAAATCTAGAGTTTACCTCCTGTGAAGTCTGGAGATCATATGACCATCACATTGCCTCCACCTCCCTCCCCGATAGAATAGAGAAATAAAAATACATTTTTAGAAGTCACAAGGAAGATCACTTAGCTGCTGCTGGAGAGGTGAGTGGTGCTGGGAATTCTGGGACATTATCCAGTAACAGACAAGGGATGTGTCTGGATGGTGACTGTATCATTGTGTGTGTCAGGTTCCTATAAGGTGTCAGGATGTCACTGTCTATTTCTCCATGGAGGAGTGGGAGTATTTAGAAGGACACAAGGATCTCTACAAGGACGTCATGATGGACAATCAGCCACCCCTCACATCACCGGGTAAGAGGAGACTTTATTGTAAAGGAGAGAGCAGTACGGAGGGTCCACCTAGATCCCCCATCATCTGATAAACACATAGAAACAATGTATTCAGTCAGTGTGTGTGTTTCCTACAGATGGATCCAGTAATGGAAGCCCACCAGAGAGATGTCCCCGTCCTCTGTATTCCCGGAATTCCACACAGGAAGATCACACCATCCCCCACCATCATCAGGTAGATGAGGAACAATCACTGATAGTATCATTAGGATCTGTACATTATCTGTATTGTTACCATTGATGTTATTTTTATTATATATTCAGAGTGGAAACCTGAGAGATTCTAAAGCAGAAGTTAAAGAAGAGATAAAAGAGGAGGATGATGAGGATGGGGTGATGGAGGAGTCTCTAAAAGGACACAAAGATCTGTACCAGGACAACATGGTGGAGTCATCCAGGTACAGAAACCCACCAAAGAGAGGCCCCCTTCCTCTGTATCCCCGGGATTCTACACAGGAAGGTCACACCATCCCCCACCATCATCAGGTAGATGATTGACAATTATTGGTAGTTGTGATTTATACTCAGCATGTTTGTTGTAATTAATCTTTTATTATATCTTTCAGAGTGGAAGCATCAGGGAGGATAATATTGTTGTTAAAGAAGAGTATAAAGAGGAGGATGAGGAGTATGGAGTGATGGAGGAATCGTCAGGACACAAAGACGTCACGGTGTTACCACCTAGTGCCAGAAACCCACCAGAGAGATGTCCCCGTCCTCTCTATTCCCGGGATTCCACACAGGAAGATCACACCATCCCTCACCATTACAAGGTTGGTGGGATGGAGCATCTACAACATAGACTCAAGGAGATGATGTGTAGATTTCTTTTATATGATGTCACAATATTGCAGCTTATATTTTAAAGATGAGATTTTCTCTCACTTTCTTTTGGTTCAGTGTGAAGATCTGAAAAATACCAAGGTTGAGGCTAAAACAGAAGAAGAAGAAGAGAGGTATGTGAGGGATGATCAGCAGTCTATGGAGGAGGATGGAATAACGGGGACATTTATAGAGGAGGACACTCCTACAGAGATCAGCACAGGTGGGTCATTAACACTAAATACATTCCTCCACCCATACTGCTCACTGATTGGTCCAGAGTAGGGCAAGGACTGGGTGATATCAGCCTGTAATCCCCTGGTCACTTTCCTGAGCTGTGTTCCCCGTCCTGTATTTCTGTATTTCACTCAGATAATCTTCCTTCTCTGTGCTACAGACACAATTTAATGTATGTATCTATACTGGACTTTTGGAGATTCCAGGGGGTTCAGCTGGCAGCAAAATTTGATTTATTTATTTTTTTCCACTAAGGCGTTGTTTAATCTAGGCATCTGGTGTATGTGCCTTGGATCTTCTGCCCCATACCCGGGTCTAGCAACATTTCTGACAGAGCAATTCTCCCTAGGTAGCATCCAGAAATATCATGTCCAATAAATCTAGATGTGGCAACAGTGGGACAATACAAACATATAACATGAAACTAACAACATTAAACAATGCGTCCGGACGCCAATGATCTATGTGTGGGTGTCTCTGCCGCGTCAAAACGACGTGTGTATATTAACCGCTTCCCGACCGCCCACTGCATATATATATATACGTCAGCAGAATGGCACGGGCAGGCAAAATCACGTGTGTATATGTGTGTATATATATATATATATATATATATATATGTGTGTGTGTGATTCTTTAAATGCCTGCCCGTGGGTCGCGTGCGCGCCGCCAGCGGCACGCTCGCGACCCGGTCGGGAGCTCCGTGACCACGGCCGCGGGACCAGCGGACCCCATCGCCGCTGGTGTCCCGCGATCGGTTCACGGAGCTGAAGAACGGGGAGAGGTCTGTGTAAACAAACCTCTTCCCGCGCTTCCTACTCTGCCTGTCATTGATTGGCTGTTCCCGGTCATCGGGAAAGCCGATCAATGACGTCAGATGTCAGCCCCGCCCCCTAATGTAAAAAACACAACACACGTCACAGCCCATAACCCCTCCCCTCCCCCTAGTGGTTAACTCTTTCACTACAACTGTCATTTATACAGGAATCAATGCATTTAAATAGCATTGATTGCTGTACAAATGACAATGGTCCCAAAAATGTGTCAAAAATGTGCGATGTGTCCGCCATAATGTCGCAGTCACAATAAAAATCGCTGATCGCCGCCATTACTAGTAAAAAAAAAAATATTAATAAAAATGCTATAAAACTATCCCCTATTTTGTAAACGCTATAACTTTTGCGCAAACCAATCGATAATTGTGATTTTTTTTTTTTTTTTTTTTTTTTTTTACCAAAAATATGTAGAAGAATACGTATCGGCCTAAACTGAGGAAAAAAAAACGTTTTTTTTTTTATATATTTTTTGGGGATATTTATTATAGCAAAAAGTAAAAAATATTGCATTGTTTTCAAAATTGTCGCTCTCTTTTTGTTTATAGCGCAAAAAATAAAAACCGCAGGGGCGATCAAATACCACCAAAAGAAAGCTCTATTTGTGGGAAAAAGAGGACGCCAATTTTGTTTGGGAGCCACGTCGCACAACCGCGCAATTGTCAGTTAAAGCGACGCAGTGCCGAATCGCAAAAAGGGGCCTGGTCCTTTGGCTGCCAATTGGTCCGGGGCTGAAGTGGTTAAATTAATTATATGTAAATAGGCAGAGGCATCCGCACAGAGGTCCCTAGAGGGCTCGAGCCCATGTGGGTAAGGAGAGAGAGCAGGAGGTAGGGAGAGGGATGCAGTGCAGGGAACCAGCTCAATGTGATCACTTCCTATAATGAAGTAAGTGTCTGCTAAACTTGTTATTATTACTCAGTGATATGAGTCATAGTATGCAATTCAGGAAGGGTGTTCTGAGTTGATGCAGAGCAGATAGTGTGTAGATGAAGGACTTCACTGACAGTCTTGATATAGATCTGCTGGTAGTGAGATGTCTGCTGTTGTCACTATTCCATTAACAGTCTCTGATACATAAAATTACACTACTAGGCATAGGGTATAGGTAACAGGGACCTCGGTGCGGATGCCTCTGCCTATTTACATACAATCAATATAATATACACACACGTCGTTTTGACACGGCAGAGACACCCACACATAGATCATTGGTGTCCGGACGCATTGTTTAACCACTTTCAGACCGGACCAATTTGCAGCCAAAGGACCAGGCCCCTTTTTGCGATTCGGCACTGCGTCGCTTTAACTGACAATTGCGCGGTCGTGCGACGTGGCTCCCAAACAAAATTGACGTCCTTTTTTTCCCACAAATAGAGCTTTCTTTTGGAGGTATTTGATCACCCCTGCGGTTTTTATTTTTTGCGCTATAAACAAAAAAGAGCGACAATTTTGAAAAAAAACGCATTCTTTTTTTATTTTTTGCTATAATAAATATCCCCCAAAAATATATAAAAAAAAAAACTTTTTTTTTTCCTCAGTTTAGGCCGATATGTATTCTTCTACATATTTTTGGTAAAAAAAATTGCAATAAGCGATTATTGTTTGGTTTGCGCAGAAGTTATAGCGTTTACAAGATAGGGGATAGTTTTATAGCATTTTTTCTATTTTTTTTTTTTTTTATTAGTAATGGCGGCTATCAGCGATTTTTATTGTGACTGCGACATTATGGCGGACACATCGGACATTTTTGACACATTTTTTGGGACCATTGTCATTTATACAGCAATCAATGCTATTTAAATGCATTGATTCCTGTATAAATGACACTGGCAGTGAAGGGGTTAACCACTAGGTGGCAGTGTAGGGGTTAAGTATGCCTAGGGGTGTGTTTCTTACTGTGGGGGGGCGTGGCTGTCAGCTAGTGAATGCTGATCTCTGCTCCAATCACAGGGAGCAGAGATCGGCGTTGCTAGGGACGGGGAGATGCTGTTTATTTCCGCATCTCCCCGTTCAGCCTTCCCGTGAGACGATCGCGGGGTGTCCCCGCGGCGTTCGAGTCCGCGGGACCCGCGACCGGCCTCACGGGGGTCCCGACCGGCGCGGGAGCACGCTCCCGATGGCACGGCGGCATTTAAAAAGGGACTTGTATATACGCCCTTATGCCTGTCCATGCCATTCTGCTGACGTACATCGGCGTGCGCCGGTCGGGAAGCGGTTAATGTTGTTAGTTTTATGTTTGTATTGTCCCACTGTTGCCACATCTAGATTTTATTGGACAAGATATTTCTGGATGCTCCCTAGCTACATTTGTCCTCAATTTTACCTCCCATTGTGGAATGATCTGTATTCTTTGTCAATGTGTTTATTAAACTTTTTCAACAACAATCTCCACGTTGCACGGTGTGGTACTCATTTGGTCCTCTGGTTTCTGTCAGTCTAGACAGGAACATACCAGACCCTTTTTCTTATAGACACTCCTATAAAAGACAGTTCTCGTTGTTTCCTCACTCTCTGACTAAGGTCCATGAATAAAGAAATGATCTGGTAGGAGATCAGAGGACCCATTTACTAGTTACCTTGAGGGTGGAATTGTAAGATCCTCAGAGACAAAGCTGCCTGATGTGGGTCCTGATTTATGGGAACCAATCTGCTCATGTCTAGTAATAATCTTTTTATTTCTATTTTAGTAGATGGACGGGAGATGAGGAAAACCTCAGAGGATTGTCTCACTTTGTCTCCAGACTGTAAAGTAGAAGATGAGGACATCACACAGTATAGTCCAGGAGAAAACCCGACTACCTCAAATATCCATCCGGCACCACACAGTGTAGATGGACCATCGGAGGAACCTCAGACTGTGAGGGACTGTGCTGTCTTTCCAATAGATAAGAGGTTTTCCTGTCCCGAGTGCGGGAAGTGTTTCAATTTTAAATCCAATCTTACTGTGCATATAAGATCTCATACAGGTGAGAAGCCACATTCCTGTCCTGAGTGCGGGAAATGTTTTTCAGCAAAGTCTCATCTTTACCAGCATCAGAGATCTCACATGGGGGAGAAGCGGTTTTCCTGTCCCGAGTGCGGGAAGTGTTTCCATTTGAAATCCGATCTTAATATGCATCTAAGATCTCATACAGGTGAGAAGCCACATTCCTGTCCCGAGTGCGGGAAGTGTTTCCATTTTAAATCCAAACTTAATATGCATATAAGATCTCATACAGGTGAGAAGCCGTTTTCCTGTTCTGAGTGCGGGAAATGTTTTCCCCAAAAGTCCAGTCTTAACATGCACCAGAGATTGCACACAGGGGAGAAGGCTTATTCCTGTCTTGAGTGCGGGAAATATTTTTTAAAGATGTCCAGTCTCTCCAGACATCAGAGATTTCACACAGGACAGATGCCGTATTCTTGTTCCGAGTGCGGGAAATGTTTTTCAGAGCAGTCCAATCTTTACAAACATCAAAGATTGCACATGGGGGAGAAGATGTATTCTTGTTCGGAGTGCGGGAAATGTTTTGTAAAAAAATCAGAACTTGTCACACATCAGAGGTCTCACAAGGGGGAAAAGCCGTATCCCTGTCCTGAGTGTGGGAAATGCTTTTCAATTAAATCGAATCTTGAAAAGCATCAGACATTGCATGCGAGGAAGAAGCCGTATTCTTGTCCTGAGTGCGGAAAATGTTTTTCAGAAAAGTCGCATCTTTACACACATAAAAGATTGCACGCGAAGAAGAAGTCTTATTCTTGTCCTGAGTGCGGGAAATGTTTTTCATTAAAGTCCCATCTTTCTAGACATCAGAGCTCTCACACAGAGGACAAGCCACCTTCCTGTTCTGAGTGTGGAAAATGTCACTCGTTGAAGTCCTGTGTTTATAAACATCTGAAATTGGACACCCAGGACAATGAACTTTCCTGGTCTGAGTGAGCAAACATCAAAGATCTCACACAGGGGAGAAGCCAGGTTCTTGTCCTGAGTGAGGGAAATGTTCCTCACTGAAGTCCTGTCTTCCTGTACATCAGGGATCCCACACAACCCTCGAGGTGTATTAGTGCTTTGAGTGCGGGAAATGTTTTCTATATGAATGTTGCTGGACATCACAGCTCTCATGTGGGGAAGAAGCACACCCTGATATACACCTCATATATACTCCATGGCTGATCTTCATCATGTAAGAAACAGTTCATAAGGAGATCAGAGATCACCAAAGACATGGATGAAGTGTTGTACCGTGTTGGCCATTGATAGCAGTAAACAAATAAATAAATATGGAGGTATTGCCTTTCAATGACTAAGTCAATTTTGTGGTGTAATTTACAGGTCTACTTTAAAAAAAAAAAATTAGGTAACCACTTAAGGACCGCATATACACTGCAGCAGGGCGGCTCTATTGCGCGAAATCACGTACCTGTACGTCATTTTGTGCAATAGATACTGGGGGGCGCGTGTGCCCATTGGACAGAGGGCGAGCCAATCAGCAGGTCCTGCGGACCCGACGTCTGCCAGCCCCCTGGGATTGTTCCCCAGAGAGGCAAAACAGCAATTTGACAGGGGAGGACACAGATCTTCTGTTCCTGCTAAGCAGGAACACGGATCTCTGTGTTCCCCAGTCAGTCCATCCCCCACACAGTTAGCAAGCACCTCCTAGGGAAACGCATAACCCTTTGTTTGCCCCCCCCCCCTGGTGTTACCCCTTCCCTGCCAGTGTCATTAGTACAGTGCATATTTTTTAGCACCGATCACTGTATTGTCACTGGTCCCCAAAAAAGTTTCAGTTAGGTGTCCGATTTGAACAATAGGAAAGAAAAGCACCGCTCCCAGGTGAGCTGGGGAGAGGACTCCTCCCACAGGTGCAAGCCTCGGCTCGCCGGCCGTGCAAAGGATATGGAGGAAGAATTTTGTGGCTGCACACCGAAGTAGCAAAAAGTCAATTTATTTCTCTTCAATAAAACATGATATGACACCACAGGATGGTAGCAGGTAGACGCATTTCGCACAGTTACATTGTGCTTATTAAGTTTGTTAATAAATAAGCACAATGTAACTGTGTGAAACGCGTCTACCTGCTACCATCCTGTGGTGTCATTGTCAGAAACCATGAAATCAGACCGAGACAGAAGTACAGTTAAATCACACTTGTTTAATAATAAAAGTAAATGGAACAAACGTGGGGGCGTGTCCTGACGTGAACCGCGGCGGATGCTTTTGCTGAGAGCTCCGGCCACCCTTGGAGCAATCCATAGCCATCCGCACACCCACGCCTAAAAAAAAAAACATCACAAGTACTACAATTAACTCAGCCCAGCACACTGCTGTGTCCTGGGCTGTTTTTTTGAGCAAAATCGGCCCGAGGACGCCCGGGATTCACTACCTCCAGACGATCGCGGCCGCCGCCATCTTGCCTCCCCAGGGCCTCCAAGAGATCGCTTAAAAAACACCACTTTACGAGGTAAGGGACCTCCATCCGTCCCCCCCGACACCCACTCACCTGTCAGGATCATTCCGGAGGTAGGGCTGAACCTCTGTGACACCCGTGGAGGCCGCGGCCGGGCCCGGCCTGGTGCGGCCTAGCAATACCCCAGGATCCCCGGCCTTTCCTAAAGCCCCGTGCCCGCGGGTGCGCTCCACGGCCGTTCTGTTACCCCACAGGGACCGCAGACCACCCAAAGGACCTTCATCTACCTCCACCCACTACTCTCCCACCTACCTGGGTCATCTTGGGGGTTGCCCCGGCCGTGAACAAGAGCAGTCGCACAGGGACCGAGCTCCGCATCGCCCGAGCTAAATCCGGCCTAATCCTCAGCCATCAGGCTTCCAGCAATCCCCCTGCTATGTGAGGAGACTAACCAGCTAATCCCCAGTACCGCTGACCATCCCGACGGTGCCAACAGCCACAAATTCCGGCCATGGGACGCCACGAGTGTGACAGCGCGGTAGGCCTCCGACCGCCATCTTGCGGCCTATACCACAACGGGACCAGACAAGCCGCACAGCGGAGGGCCGCTTGCATCCCCCCCGCTGGGGCACAGGATCCAGCCGACGCTTTGACCGCAGGCACCGCCGGCTGCCACTCCGGACACTTCAGCTGAAAGGGCTAAGGAGCAGACGCCGCAGAGGAAAGTCCGCGGCGGCGGCCATCTTGGTACTTCAAGTACACCCAATCTGCCCCAAACAGGACCAGAGAACGGGCAAAGATCACCAATTAGCCACATATAAGCACCCTCCTCACTCTCTACCAGTGTACCCTTACTGGTCGACATAAGCACATACCGGAAATGGGCCCACAAAAGCGTGAACTCCTTGCTTTGTGCAGCACACAATGCTAAAAAGATGTAACTGAGACGTGCTCCATCCAGCATTCAGTCCCAAGCTCCAAATATGCCAGCAAAGACGCCGAAAACCAGATCCGTAATTGCAAAAAAATCTAACAAGAGTCTGGCAATAAACCAAGTGGTTACAGGCTCAATACAGAAATTTTTGGCCACCAGCAGAACAGGCTCAGGCGCGAGTGGCAGCCAATCTAGGTCCGCGAGGCGTAGCGCATCCCCTGTCTCGCTGGCTCCTTCCGTAAGGGAAAGCTCGCCTGCGTCATCCTACTGCTCGGACCTTATGGAAGACCCTGGGTCCCCCATGGGATCTGAAATGACATCCCTGATGAGCGGCATTAAGAAGGAATTAGCCGGGATGTTTCACAGCCTAGAAAAATCCATAAAAAAGGAAATCACAGGTGTAAGAGCAGATATGGCGCACATTCTAGACAGGGTTGAAGACACGGAACAGAGGCAGGACTCGCACGCTGTGGCCATAAGAGAATTACAGGAGACTGTTTCACAGCTTGCCTTCGCCCACCGTGCCTCGCTGTATAAGCTCGAAGACCTCGAGAACAGAAACCGCAGGAACAACTTGCGCATTAGAGGGCTTCCGGAGGCAACCGGCGATAACGATTTAGAACCGTCAATTCGTGGGGTCTTTAACACAATACTGGGAAAACCACCCACGGACCCACTGCAATTTGACCGAGTTCACCGTGCGCTCAGACCCCGCGGCACTAACACCGAACAACCCAGGGATGTCATATGCCGTCTGCATTACTTTTCAGACAAGAACGCCATTACGGCCAAACTGAGGAACACCCCCAACATTGATTTCCATGGAGCGATTCTAAGCATTTTCTCGGATCTATCTAAAGAAACACTAGATCGCCGCAGAGCCCTTAAGCCACTTCTGGAGCACTTACGGTCAAACGGGATCATCTACAGATGGGGATTCCCGGCATGCCTTATCGCCACCAAGAATGGCTGCTCTTATACCCTCAGATTCCCAGAAGAGCTACCACAATTCTCAAAGGATCTAAATTTACCTCCGATAGATCTGCCTGGCTGGCATGACCCGGTCCCAAAGTTTTCCACAATCCAGGACTCCCAATGGCAAAAGCCGCCCACAAAAGAAAGGCACTCATATGTGCCTGGCTCCGCACAAAAGCACGGATGAGGAATGAGGCTTTAAATACCCTGAGCTAACTTTTTGGTTCCCTTCACGTTATTTTTCTTTCTTACCCTGGCTTTGTGACTGTTCTAAATGTTGCAGGTACTCCAATCACAAGAAGCACCCCTAGTAGGGACCCACCGACAATGTTAAAATTCCTGCGCCCACCCATATGCCAGAGAATGGACTGCCTTTTGGTAGTACCTGGGAAACCCGGTGGATGACCACAGATAAAGACTCCCTACTGCTAGATGAGTATTCCTGCCAAAAATAATGCTTAACACACAATGCCATGTTTGATAAACGTAAAATGGTTAGAATTGTTTTAAGGGTTTTATTAACGTTTACTTTTGAAGCAAAATCCTCTCTCCCTTAGGTTATAAGCACTGTTGCTGAATGCTGGTGGAGCACAATGCTCCCATGTGCCTTTCACACGGTACACCCCCCTACCCACGTCTCCTTATGGGGAGGGTGAGAGCGTGCGGCCCTCGTTTGTTGCGGTCCATGCTCCCCTTAGAGCCATGGATGGTTGCCCGCTCTCTCATCCCCCACAGGGATCACCGCAGTTGTTTATGTAAATCTGAATCTATCTTCTCTTCTTTCTTCTCTAACCTACTATACCTCTCCTTCCCCCCCCCCCCCCCCCCCGGGCTGGCACGCATGTTGTTTTTAGGCTGGAGGGTCACGTCCTACCGATATAATGGCCACGCTTAAAGTCACTTCTTATAATGTCAGGGGATTGAATGTAGCGGCTAAGAGGCACCAGATTACCCGAGAGCTACGAAAGACAGCCACTTCCATAGTATTCCTCCAGGAAACACATCTAACTCACACCACACAGGTTAAATTGACCTCACCCTATTTTCCACAGTGGTACTACAGCCTCTCAGATACAAACAAAGCTAAAGGGGTGGCCATAGGCTTCGGTAGAGACGTACCCTTTAGACTTGTAACTATGCGAGCGGATGACCATGGTCGCTTCCTCTTCCTAAAGGGCTTTCTGGGCAACACCCAATGTACATTAGCAAACATTTACTGCCCGAATCACAACCAACCCTTCTATTTCACCCAGATCCTCACCGAGCTGACTGCTTTCGCAGAGGGCTTAATAATACTAGCAGGGGACATAAATATGCCCTTAGACCCCGCGATGGACACCTCACAGGGGCGCTCCCACATCTCTTTTAAGCGCCTTACCCTAGTTAAAAAAAAACTTACAGAAGGGCAGTTAGTAGACGCTTGGCGTATACTGCACCCTAAGGACAAAGACTTCTCTCATTTCTCAAAAACGCATCAGTCTTACTCCCGCATAGATAACATTTTCATAGACCACCACCACCTCACGCAATTACAATCTGCTAGCATAGGCACTGCAACACTATCAGACCACGCACCCGTCTCGATTAACTTGACCATGCCCTCCTTGGCCCGTCACTCCTACAACTGGAAGCTCAATGACTCTCTCCTCTCCAATGAAGCGGAAGTCGCATTGTTATCTACACAGTTATCACAATATTTTAAAGAAAATAAACCTGCAGATACCTCCCCTGCAACAGTCTGGGAAGCCCACAAGGCCACCATGAGAGGCCGCTTCATTGAGCTGGGAGCTAGGAAAAAAAGAGAACATGGCCAACAACTCGAGCGGGTCTTACATGACATAGCAGAGCTCGACAAACAACATAAACTTACTCTACACATATCCCACCTGGAGGCACTTACACTGAAGCGAGAAGAACTGAAAAATCTCCTAGACCTAGACACTACAAGAAAATTCCAACGCTATTCACAAAAGTTATATGAATGGGGGAACAAGCCTAGTAGACACTTAGCGAGATCCCTTAGGGAACAGCAGACTAGGTCATTCATCCCGAAAATAAAACTAGCAGACGGTAACTTGGTACATGCGACTCCGCACATTGCTAAGGCCTTCAGGGAATACTACGCTGACCTGTATAATGTGAAAGGTGATCTGCCGTCACTGACCACAAAAGAAAGGCGGCGTCGCATGCTTACATACTTAAAAGAGGCTAATTTACCAAAACTGCCACCCGTAGCCCTTAGGGAACTGGAAGCTGAACTCACAGTTGAGGAATTCCAGACAGCCTTGAAATCATCCCCGACAGGTGAAGCCCCCGGCCCTGATGGTTACACAATCCTGTACTATAAAAAATTTAATGACGTCCTCCTGCCCCACCTCACGTCCTATGCCAACTCTATCTCACAGAACTCGGGTCTTCGACCAGAATCCCTTACAGCACACATCACAGTTATCCCCAAGCCTGGAAAGGACCCTACTCAATGTAGCAGCTATCGGCCAATTTCCCTACTAAACGTGGACATCAAATTATATTCAAAAGTCATGGCCAACAGATTACTCCCCTTGATACCCAGCTGGGTCTCCACTGACCAGACGGGATTCATGTCTCACCGAGAAGCCAAGGATAACTCCCTTCGGGCGATATCCCTGATTCAATACGCTCAAAGGTCTGCCCAGTCCACCCTACTTATATCCACGGATGCTGAAAAAGCGTTTGATAGAGTGGACTGGGACTACCTAAGGATGACCTTACGTCACTTCGGGCTGGGGCCTAAAATGTTTCACCGCATTACCTCCCTATACACCTGCCCAACGGCACAAATTCGCATAAACGGAACTCTGAGCGACTCATTCCAATTGTTTAATGGGACCAGACAAGGGTGCCCCCTTTCACCCCTCTTATTTGCCATCACCCTAGAACCCTTCCTGGCAACGGTAAGGCGTAATATAAACATACACGGGATCCGGGTAGGAAACAAAACTCATAAATATGCAGCTTATGCGGATGATATCTTATTTTTTGTCCAGCAGCCACACACCTCTTTGCCCAATTTACTGTCAGCCTTCGCTACATATCAGACAATGTCCAACTTTAAAATTAATCTATCTAAGTCCGAAATACTGAACATTAACCTTCCCAGCAGGGAGGCAGAACGATTAAAACCCCTCTTCCCCTTTAGGTGGGTTAACAGAAGCATGAAGTACTTGGGAATAAACCTCACGCCCAATATTCAATCTCTCTTTAAACACAACTATATCCCTCTGCTGAATAACATCAGAAGTGACCTCAAAAAATGGAACACGTTAGCACATTCCTGGTTGGGAAAGGTGAATATAGTCAAGATGAATATACTACCTAGAGTTCTCTTCTACTTTCAGATGATCCCACTGGGTGTCCCCATAGGGTTCTTTTCCCTTTTACAGACCATGGTCTCCCGCTACATTTGGAGGAACAGTCACCCTAGAGTATCCAAGGACGTGCTTTTTCGGTCCAAGGTGTCTGGGGGACTGGCTCTCCCAAATTTTAAGGCATATTATAACGCAGTGATTTTGTCTAGGATCTCTGAATGGAAGTACGCCGCTAACTCTAAACTGTGGGTGAGCCTAGAGTACGCTTTAAGCAACACAGACCTAGCAGTTACTCCCTGGCTCCCACGCCCCTACAGGCATCTCTCTTCAAATACCTCAGCATTAACCACCTCCACCCTGGATATCTGGGACTCTTTGCATAAGAAACTATCATGGTCATACGCTTCACCCTTACTACCTCTCCTGGGTCATACATATTTCCTTCCGGGTCAATTGGACCCTGGCTTTCAGTCATGGTCTCCAGACAGACCCCTACTACTGCACCATGTTCTGCAAGCCAATACACTCAAACCGCTAAAGGACATCCTTGGTCCCAAACCACCTCTATTCCTGGATATATGGAGGTTCAACCAACTACAACATTTCCTTTGCACTCTCCCGCAGCCACTAAGAGGAGCACAAGACTTAAATGGTATTGAGGAAATACTATACCCTACGGACCCTCCGGAACGCTCTATCTCACTATTCTACAAATCGCTCATTAGGCTCCAGGATGACAAACACCCCCCCTTCCTTGCTAAGTGGGAGGCGGATCTGGGTTCCTGCCTCTCGCATAACCAAAAGGACAAGGTCCTACAGCTAACCCACATCTCCTCAATTGCATCGAAAATGACCGAGGTCAACTACAAACTACTAACTAGATGGCACTATACCCCATCAAAACTCCATCAGATGTTCCCCGCCAATTCCCCGTTGTGTTGGAGGAATTGTGGGAACAAAGCAACTCACGCTCATATATGGTGGTCGTGCCCTCTTGTTCGCCCATATTGGACCAGCGTCATCCAAATTATACAACAGATCTCCAATGTCAACCTCCCCTCCGATCCATGGATCATTCTTTTTCACGCAACCACGGAACCAATCGGTAAATACAAGCGCTCCATAGTTCCTCATCTACTGAACACAGCCAAGGCACTAATACCTGCGTACTGGGGTCAACCTGAGACCCCACCAATGAAAAAGTGGTTCCAAAAAATCGCTGAAGTCCATCTCATGGAAGAGATTACCCATCGAGATAGGAACACCTCCGATCGTCATACTCTAACCTGGACCCAGTGGACGGACTTTCAGAACACCACGACATATAAGGAAATAATTGTCCACCAGTCCTGAGCCCGTTCACATACATAAGGACAGGCTAACTACAACATAGGTCGCCTCGGTTAAGGGTATTCCTTGACCTATACCTGACCATTGTAATGTGGAACAATAAGCAAAGTGATTTATGGTATACGATGTAACATACATGTCAGCCCCCCTCCCCCCCCTCCCCTTTTCTTGCTCTTTTTTCCTCCTTCTATCTATACAGTCTTTCTGTGGTTCCAGCTTTCCTGAACCACCTATGCCAAGACTAGACTCTTAAAACGCCCTATTTGTACACTTACTGTTATGATTGATGAAAAGCGTAAGTACTTTTTGACGGTTAGTTCAATTGCGTATGGATGTATAATCTGCCCTATAGTAGAGAGTTTGGACTACACCAGCTACTCTGTGTAGTTGCACACCCGCTGAAATTATCCATTACTCTAACATAAACTGTATAGTCTGTATTGAATGTTCATACGCTTTGTATTCTCTGTTTTTCTTTCAATAAACATTTATTAAAAAAAAAAAAAAAATGGAACAAACGTAGTCAAAACATAGCCAGAGTTCATGAACCGGAACGGATAGTCAGACAAACCAAACGTCAGGGAGCTCGAGATGAGCGTAGTAAAACAGCAAGCAGGATCTTGAGCCAGAAGGGATGTAAGCCAAGAAAGTCTTTAACAGGAATGCAGGAGAGCTTCTGATGTTGACCAAGGCGAAGGTGGAGATCATCTGGGCTGGACAGCTTAAGTAGGCAGGACTGACCAGCAGGATATCATCAACAGCTGAGTAACTGTGGAGAGAGATGGGAGCTGGCAATTGGTCGACAGCTTAGCGGCCAGCTCAGAGAAGGAAGGGCTGAGCCCAGCCCTGACAGTCATCATGTTTTATTAAAGCAAAATAAAGGGACTTTTTGCTACTTTCGGTGTGCAGCCACCAAATTATTTCTCCATAGGTGCCCGATTTGTCCACCGTGTAAGGTTATTTGTTTCAGCCCCTCTTCACTGTGCTCGAGCTGGACTTTGGTGGTCAATGGAAAAAAAAATTTTTCTCAGTTTAGGCCGATCTGTATTCTACTACATATTTTTGGTAAAAAAAAAAATCGCAATAAGCGTATATTGATTGGTTTGCGCAAAAGTTATAGCATCTACAAAATAGGGGATAGATTTATAGCATTTTTATTATTATTTAATTTTTTTACTAGTAATGGCGGCGATCTTCGATTTTTATCAGGACTGTGACATTATGGCAGACACATTTTTGGGACCACTGGCATTTATACAGCAATCAGTGCTATACAAATGCACTGATTACTGTAAAAAGGTCACTGGCAAGGAAAGGGGTTAAATGTGTTCCCTGCTACGTGTTTCTAACTGAAGGGGGAGGGGACTGACTAGAGGAAACTACGGATCGTGGTTCCTAGCTATTAGAAATACACAATCCTGTCTCTCCTCACAGAGCAGAACAGTCATCCCGACCGTCGGCCACGAGCATCGGCACCACCGCAGTGCAGTGTGCGCCTGCAATCCCGATCCCACGAGCCGACGTATAGCTACGACAGTTCGCGGGATCGGCAAGCGTTTAAGGGGGTAAAACCTTCCGGGGTTGAAGTGGTTAAAAATTTGTGTCAAGCATTCACCCAGCCACGACGAGTGTTGGTCATATTTTATTTCATACAGTGATTTCCTATAAAAAGCTGGTTCCATATAATGGCCATAATGCGGTATTGCTATATTTCCAGAAAGACGTATTTCTAGAAAAAAAAAACACATTATTGCCACTAGATGGAGCTGACCACCATAGGAAATCATTAATTAAAGCGGCAGTAAACATTTTTTCTGTTTTATACACCCGTAAGGGAAAAGGCATAATGAGCTAGTATGCACCGCATACTAGCTCATTATGAAATACTTACCTTAGAACGAGGTGTCAGTAACTCACCTGGTCCACGCCGAGGTCGCTGACATGTTGCCTAGGCGTGTCTTCTGGGTATCGCGACTCCAGCGCTGTGAGTGGCTGGAGCCGTGATGTTGTCACTCCCGCGCATGCGCACGGGTGTATCGCTTGCGTCTATCTAGCAAGGTTACTCTGTGGTATAACAAGGAAGCTGAGACTTCTGCAGTGTATAGATGTGCGTTTTACTAACAAAAACTGCTGTACAAAACTATTACAATCTTAGGAATACAATACAAGACTGACAGATATCTATAACAAGCAAAATGCCTAGAAAATAGAACAGCCTAAAGTCTAACAGTACAAATACATTTAAAAGGGTTACTTAACTTCTGTTACTGAATGTTCATGATCTCCAATTGGCAATATTTCTTCTTAGAGACCGGGTTCTGTTCTTGTATCATGAGCGGCTTCTTCTGATCTTCAAAGCATGATGATGTGTGTCCTGATGTTACAGCATGATGTTCCATTCCCTCTCTGTGTCTCTACTCCATTTTATATGCCAGTTTGTTGACCAAAGTTTAATGTTTATACACTTGTTTCCATAACAACCGATTAACAGTCCTTTTCAGGTTGAGACACCCTCTCAAACTGTTTTAAAAGACAATGGACTGTTGGTTGCATGTTTACTGTAGCTGACGAGACAATAGTCTCTTCAACTGTCAAATTGTTATCTAACACCATTGTATGAAAACAGCATTTGTTTGAGAATTCTACTCAAACCAGAGAATCTGATCAACTAAACTTGTAATTTCTCCCATGTAATGTTAGGTCTGATGTTTAAAAAATCATATTTTAACAAACGCAACACATTCCGCCCTAGATTTTTTTTCCTTTCAGACTCCATATCATTACTAATAAAACTCATTCTAAACATTAATTTTCCTTGAATGCAACCCCTCCAATTTCTGTCATTGAGAAGATGTTTCAGTCTTTTAACTTTAAAAAAAAAAGTTCATTAGAAAGTCCATCCTAGGGACTGTACTATGTCTGCAGTCCATAAAGTTCTGTAGAAACAAGTCCAGGCTTGTAATACATCAAAGGCCTTGCTCTCCACAGCTCTTGCGATCTTCCCTCATTCTTTCCATCTTGTAATCACTTTTCTCTGGTCTTCCTATGGATCAAATCGGAGACAGCCTGTGGAGTGGAAAACAAAGCGGATTATCTGTTCCCTCTAATAATACATAAACAGTAGATCCAGGCCCTTCAGCTACGATCTCTCCTCTAAATGGCTTCTTGCCTGGATATCTGACTAACACTTTGCCCCCTGCCTGTACCCACTTCTGACCCTCCCAAAGAACATCAATAGGGAGGAGAGGAAATATACTGATATTTCCCAGAAGATCACTGCTGTTTATTTTGGAAGGTTTTATGTTATGTAGCCTCACTTTCCACTCTTGCTGAGAAGTATCCACTAACCAGTCAGAGTCCCAGCCACTGTCTTGAAGCTCATCTGCCAATGCAAATATAACTTCAAACCTTCCTGCCAGATTCCCTCTCATTCCTAGATAGGCTTCAGCTTCAGATACGTCACTCTTGGTTTCTATGTCATGGGAAGCAGTAACATGGTATCTGTTAAGCCCTGTTTTTTTCGGGAACCTTACATAAATACTGAACTCTGCACTCCAGCTGTGGAATCTGTGCCCCAGCCCCTACCATCCTCTCATATGGTGTGCTTTTGGCTATTGGCCTAGAATTTAACAACATGACTGCGTGTGTGAGGACCCGATCCCACCCCCTTAGTGTATGTGTGGGTGTAAGTTTGCGTATCTGGTCCTTCAATAGCCCGTTGTATCTTTCAATCAAACCAGCTGCCTGTGGATGGTATGGGATGTGGCACAACCAGTACACTCCAGAATCTTTGGCCCACTGCTGTACTGTTGATCCGGTGAAGTGTGAGCCGTTATCACTTTGGACTTGCTTGGGACAACCATAAGCAACGACAAGTTTCTGTAGCAGTTGAAGCGTTGCGGCTTGATCTGCACGTTTGCAAGGATGAACAAGCATAAGTCCTGAATAGGTGTCCACTGCAGTGCAACAATATCTCAGTCCATTGTTTCCCCGGGGCAGGGGACCGATGAAGTCAATCTGCCATATCTCTGCAGGCCTCTCACCCCTCTTAATCGACCCGGTGGAGTACTTTTGTAATGGCCATTGTCGCACTTCTCCACACACTGTACAGTTCCCTATTACAGTCTTTATCATGTCCATGGATATAGGCAAGCCTCTCTGCTGTGCCCATTCATATGTTGCTTTCTGACCCAAATGTCCAGATTGCTTGTGGGCCCAGTTGGCCAAGTTCATCAAGACAGGATCAATTGGCACAACTGCCTTCACTTTGGCGATTTCATCTGCAACTCTGTTATAGTTCTCAAAGTCTGGGACTAGGGGCACATGTGCATCAACATGCCCCACTTTTATGGTGCGCGAGTGAGCTTCCTTCCAGATGTAGTCCCAAACTTCCTTGCCTCCCCACACCACCTTTCCATGAATCATCCATTCATTGGACTTCCACGTGGGCATCCAAGTTGTCAGTCCTTTAAAAACCGCCCAGCTGTCAGTGTAGATAGTGACATGGGAAGAAGGATCCTCCTGAAGAGTCATCACTACAGCTTTCAACTCTGCATACTGGCTGGACCCTCCAATTCCGGTCTCCTGCAGGACTGTGTCTGTACTTGGGTTGTAGGCTGCTGCTGTCCATTTACGCCCAGACGAGGCGACTATGGCTGAACCATCAGTGAACCATGCTGACTGCTTCATGTCTTCTGACAGAGACTCAAAGGGTGGAGCCTCTTGAATGGGGGATGACTGCAGCACAGGAATTTCTTCTTCTGGCTGGGTGCTGGTAAAAGTAACAAGCCCTGCCAACTGTTTTGAAATGTCTCTAACATCCCCAGCTGCAATACCCCCTCTTTCTTGAAGGTACCACTTCCATTTCATCAGTGTCTGGTTCTGGGCTACAGCTGCTCTAGTGATCAGTCCATTATCTCTCACCCATCCTGCTATTAGCAGTGCAGTATGGATGGTGACTGTGTCCTTTCCTGTAATGGTCTCTACATGTTGAAGTGCTGTGTAGGCCCCAAACAGGTACTTCTCTAGGGGCGTGTATCTCTTCTGTGCCCCTGTCAGTTGTTTGGACCAAAATCCAATGGGTATTGCTCTTAGTCCTTTCTTTTCATTTGGCTGCCACAGACTCCAAGATATGGTACCATTCTGCTCCACTACATCCAGCTGAAATGGTACTCCTTGTCTCACGGGTCCTAATCCCTGATGCTGCAAAATAGCTTCTTTAGCAGCCAGGAATGCAGTCCGCTGCTCTGAACCCCATGAGAACTCAGTCTTTTTCCGGGTGACATTATATATAGGCCTCAGAATCAGTCCAAGATGTGGGGTGAACGATCTCCAGAACCCCACAACTCCAATGAACTTCTGTGCCTCCTTTTTGGTAGTAGGGGGCGACAGCGCCTGGATAGTTTGCACAACTGTCTCTGGAATTTTCCTCTGTTGCCCAGTCCACATCATTCCTAGGAACTTCACCTCTGTGGTAGGTCCTTGGACTTTGTCTCTGTTGATAGCCCACCCTCTGTTCTCCATGTGATGTATCAGCAGGTGCAGTGCTTCAGTTACATCTTCTTTTGTTCCAGAGATCATGATGTCATCAATGTAGTGAAACACAGCGACTTTCAAATTCAGGGTGCTTAAATCTCGGGCAATCAGTCCATGACAAATCGTTGGAGAATGAAGATAGCCTTGCGGAAGGACAGTGAAAGTGTACTGGCGGCCGTCCCACACCATAGCAAACTGGTCTTGACACTCTGGGTCTATTAAAATCGAAAAGAAAGCATTAGCCAGGTCTATCACAGCATGATATTCTCCTGCATCTTTAGCAATTTTTTCAACAATTGAGATCATATCTGGTACAGCTGACTTCAATGGAGGTGCCACTTTGTTTAGACCTCTGTAATCCACAGTCATTCTATATGTCCCATCAGGCTTTTTTACTGGGAACACCGGAGACGAGAAAGGACTTACAGCAGGTCTAAGGATCCCTACTCTCAACAGTTCTTGAATAGTCTCCCCAATTTCTTTGTGGCCTCCAGGAAGTCTGTACTGCTTGAGACAGACTGGCTTCTCTGGTGGAGGAATGTAGACAGGGGTCCATTTCGCATGACCTCTGACCACAGCCTTCACCGCCCTTACCAGGTACGCTTTATCAGGATACCCGAATGCGAATGTACCTCTTTCAGTCTGAATTGACTGACCTTGAAGTACATCCATCCCCAGAATATTTTCGGGTAACTCTGATACCAAAACATTCGTCATAAATCCTGATCCCTTGCCAATAGCCAATTTCACTCGTATCCTACTTTTCTGCTTGTATTCTTCCTGTCTGGCCTTGACCTTATCTACTGCCCTGACAGGTTTTGTTTTAGTCTCCTCTAGCTCCCCCAACTGGCTTAAAAGGGTTGTAGCTTCATGAATCTTGCTGTTTAATCCCAGGCCTCCCAACAAGGACAATAAGGGAGCCCTGAGATTAAATGGCGCAGACTTCATCAGCTTAGAGCGCAGAGCAGACGTGAAGGGTTCCATATCTGGACCCATCCATTCTGGAAACGTATTTAATCCGGTTATACAACCCATCTCACGTAACCTGGAAATACCCTCTGCTATTGATCTCCAGGAGTAGGTATTTTCCAGGTCAGTAGGACTAGAGTATACTCGGACTATTCCATCTCTCACGAGGTCTAACAGTGAAAAATTCACGCTAAACTCTCTGGCTTTTCGCATTGCCTGACGCAATTGTGGATCATGGGTTAACACTCCCATAGTCACTGCTTCCTTACCTGACAAAACAACACTGTCTGCTCCTTCATCCCATAAGCGTAGGAGCCAACTCACTAGAGGCTCCCCAGACCTTTGTTTGTATTGTTTTGCCAGCTCATGGAGTTCAGTTTGTGTAAACTCCCGTACTTCTTCAAATTCAACATCTCTGGGGTTGCGATAATGCACCTCCCCATCTGCCATATCCTCTCTATCATGTTGCCGTTTCCTATGCTTAGTAATGAGAGGTCTGGCATACTTTTTCTTTCGCACTAGCAGATCATCATGCGAAACATCAAACTCTATCTCCTCATCCTCACTATCATTTGAGGAGAGCACATCCTCACAGTCCCAATTTTGGGATGTGACAATGGCACGCACCCTGGCTTTACTAACAGGTTTACGGCCCTTCCTTTTCCTTAAGGCATTAATTGATTTGGTCATGAGGGCTGCACACCGCTCTTGCAAATCATCAGCCCGACTAGCAGTTGAACGTACACACTCTGAAGCAACTGCTAGCTGGTCTTTTAATACCTTAACTTCTGCCTCTGCCTTCTCCCTTCTATGTGATTCGATGTAAAATGCGTGAAGAAAATACCATCCGAATTTGGACACCGTTCTCTTCTCTTTTTTACTTAAATCCAACCCCTTAAGGCTAAAATCTACAAAATGATCTGAGACTTTATCACCCCAAGTCAGCTTCAAGGGAGAAGCATACTTCACAATTTCTTTAGCAAGAGGCTCCCACTCATTGTCTCTGGCCCAGATAGGTAAGCTGCACACCTCCTTCTGGTCACCAGGACTCTCTGCAGCCTTTCCTTTCCTAAACAGTTTACGCAGCATTTTACCTAGCACAAGCTACACACTACAGAAAAAACAGCTCTGCTTCAATTGAACTATAGCACAATCACGGCGAGCCCCCAAATGTATCGCTTGCGTCTATCTAGCAAGGTTACTCTGTGGTATAACAAGGAAGCTGAGACTTCTGCAGTGTATAAATGTGCGTTTTACTAACAAAAACTGCTGTACAAAACTATTACAATCTTAGGAATACAATACAAGACTGACAGATATCTATAACAAGCAAAATGCCTAGAAAATAGAACAGCCTAAAGTCTAACAGTACAAATACATTTAAAAGGGTTACTTAACTTCTGTTACTGAATGTTCATGATCTCCAATTGGCAATATTTCTTCTTAGAGACCGGGTTCTGTTCTTGTATCATGAGCGGCTTCTTCTGATCTTCAAAGCATGATGATGTGTGTCCTGATGTTACAGCATGATGTTCCATTCCCTCTCTGTGTCTCTACTCCATTTTATATGCCAGTTTGTTGACCAAAGTTTAATGTTTATACACTTGTTTCCATAACAACCGATTAACAGTCCTTTTCAGGTTGAGACACCCTCTCAAACTGTTTTAAAAGACAATGGACTGTTGGTTGCATGTTTACTGTAGCTGACGAGACAATAGTCTCTTCAACTGTCAAATTGTTATCTAACACCATTGTATGAAAACAGCATTTGTTTGAGAATTCTACTCAAACCAGAGAATCTGATCAACTAAACTTGTAATTTCTCCCATGTAATGTTAGGTCTGATGTTTAAAAAAATCATATTTTAACAAACGCAACACAACGGGAGACTTCTTCCCGGCAGAGTTCGGATTCTGCCGGCCTTTCAGTCGAGAATCCCCCGTGCGCATGCGCCGCTGCAGTCAGCGGCGCATTGCACGGGGAATATCTCCTAAACCGTGCCAGTCATATAGTCGCTAGTAGGGATGAACGTTAAGGGTGTGTGGCAGGGACAGATATGGCAGCTTCAGATCGTCAATATTAGCTAAGTAAGCAGTGCCTGCAGCAACTACTGTGTCCTTACCAACCATTAACGTTACTTGGCCCATTAACTTTGCATAGTTAGTCTGGTTGAAAAAAAGACACAAGTCCATCTAGTTCAACCAATAAAAGGGAGAAATAAAAATCATACAATCCCATATACACAATCCTTCACCCAAAATTGATCCAGAGGAAGGTGAAAAACCCCAGCAAAGCATGCTCCAATTTGCTCCAGCAGGGAAAAAATTCCTTCCTTATCCCCCGAGAGGCAATCAGATTTTCCCTGGATCAACTTTACCTATAAACGTTAGTACCCAGTTATATTATGTATATTTAGGAAAGAATCCAGACCTTTTTATAAAGTAATGGAGCTGGTTACATAATTATTTAGAAAAAATGACTGCGCTGCTAAAAGTGTGAATTAACACGCCCAAAATAAAATATTGTATGTGTGAACATATATATAAGCGAAAAAAATAATAAATCTTAAATGCGTGAAAAGTGTACAAGTGAATCATACATTAACCACTTGCCGACCGGCGCACGGCGATATACGTCGACAGAATGGCACGTACAGGCAGGAGGGCGTATATATACGTCCCTCCTTTAGCCTGTCCGTGCCATCGGGAGCGCGCCAGGAGCGGCACGCTCCCGCGCCGGTCGGGACCCCCGTGAGTCCGATCGCGGTCCCCGCGGACTCGATCGCCGCGGGGACATCCGCGATCGTCTCACGGGGCGGCTGAACGGGGAGATGCCGAGATAAACAGCATCTCCCCGTTCTGCCTAGCAACTAGTGACGCCGATCTCTGCTCCCTGTGATTGGAGCAGAGATCAGCATTCACTAGCTGACAGCCACGCCCCCCCACAGTAAAAAACACACCCCTAGGCATACTTAACCATTACACTGCCCTCTTGTGGTTAACCCCTTCACTGCCAGTGTCATTTATACAGAAATCAATGCATTTAAATGCATTAATTGCTGTAAAAATGACAATGGTCCCAAAAATGTGTCAAAAATGTCCGATGTGTCCGCCATAATGTCGCAGTCACAAAAAAAATCGCAGATCTCCGCCATTAATAATAAAAAAAAATTATTAATAAAAATGATATAAAACTATCCCCTATCTTGTAAACGCTATAACTTCTGCGCAAACCGATCAATAATCGCTTATTGCGATTTTTTTTACCAAAAATATGTAGAAGAATACGTATCGGCCTAAACTGAGGAAAAAAAATGTTTTTTTATATATTTTTTGGGGATATTTATTATAGCAAAAAATAATGCATTTTTTTCAAAATTGTCGCTCTATTTTTGTTTATAGCGCAAAAAATAAAAACCGCAGGGGCGATCAAATACCACCAAAAGAAAGCTCTATTTGTGGGAAAAAAAGGACGTCAATTTTGTTTGGGAGCCATGTCGCACGACCGCGCAATTGTCAGTTAAAGCGACGCAGTGCCGAATCGCAAAAAGTGCTCTGGTCTTTGGCCAGCCAAATGGTCCGGGGCTTAAGTGGTTAAAGGGTGCCTGCTTGTGACTATTGAGAAAGTCTGCTCAGTATCCAGTGGAAATCATCCCATTCCCCCTAGAGACCCGTGGCTGGGGAAACAAGCCAAAGGCTTTCAGGATCTCTGTAATAGGAGATCTTGCCATCCGGTAAGAGGCAGTACTATTTGACGGTGGAGGTTCTTCTATTTGGCCACTATTCTCTTTGGGTGTAATACGAGTGTTGTCACCAGCGGAACTTTGAGGCTCTTTTATGGACATTATATGAATATGGAACTTATTCACAATGGCGTGTTCACATCATTCCACAGTTTATTATAATTTTAATTTATTATTTTTTCCTGGAGTGACTTTTGGTGGAATTAGGTGTTTATATTGATTGCTGTCAACTTAATGTTCATCTATCTTCCCCAGGTTATACCACTTCTTAATGTATGATTCACTTGTACACTTTTCACACATTTAAGATTTATTATTTTTTTTGCTTATATATATATATGTTCACACATACAATATTTTATTTTGGGCGTGTTAATTCACACTTTTAGCAGCGCAGTCATTTTTTCTATTTACTGTTTAAGTGTGGGTATCTCACATATATGATTGTTTTCATTTTTTGTTTAATTTTTTGACACAACATTTTGTGTGTGTCATTTCTCGGACAGCGCAGTAATTTACACTTTTTCATTTCTGGTTACATAATTGCCTATGTAGCCTGGACTGTAGCCGATAACTGCTGTGGAACGTCTTCCTTTGCTGCAGTATTATCCTTCTGCAGTGCGTACAGGGTGAGACTGAATATTCATTAATGCAGAAGTGCAGCAGCCATCTATAAGGAGGCTACTTTGCAATGCTCATCTATGGAGTGTATCCAGTGCAGAGGGCAGTCATCTTGGCTGAGTCTGAGGAAAGTGTTTGGCTGATGAAATAGAGCAAGGAGAAAGTGAACTGGGCTGCTGGAGAAAAGGAGCAATTTTGTACCACCAACCTGAAGAATGTCGGGAGAAAACCAGGGATGAAGCTGTTGTGAATTCATGAAGAAATACATTTAACCACTTCACGACCGCTCACTGTATATATACGTCATTTTTTTGAAGAGGGATATCTCGGTAACGGCAGCAGCTGCTGCCACAACCGAGGTATCCCTCTTTACAGTGAGCGGTCCCCTTTCCGATAATGGTGGTCATCGCGGCGGATTCGCCGCGAGATCACAGTTATCGGCGGCGGGAGAGGTGCCCCCCCCCTCCCGCCGCTCTCCCGTGCCTTCCGCCGCTTACCGGAACCGTCGGCAGCGGCGGAGGCGATCGGGTCCGTTCCCTGCCTGTGTATAGAGATGAGTGACGCTAAGATGGCCGCCACTCATCTCTATACCATAGGAGGGCGGAAGCGCCGTCAAAAACGTCACTTCCGCCCATACGTCTTAAAGGAAAATTTACAAATGTCATTTTTTTAAATGACATTTTTTTTTTTTTTTTTCCCATTGAAGTCCAAATATGAGATCTGAGGACTTTTTGACCCCAGATCTCATATTTAAGAGGACCTGTCATGCTTTTTTCTATTACAAGGGATGTTTACATTCCTTGTAATAGGAATAAAAGTGATCAATTTTTTTTTTTTTTTTTAAAACTGTGTAAAAAATAATACAATTAAGTAAAATAAATAATAAAAAACCAAAAAAATTTTTTTAAAACACCCCGTCCCGACGAGCTCGCGCGCAGAAGCGAACGCATACGTGAGCAGCGCCCGCATATGAAAACGGTAGTCAAACCACACATGTGATGTATCGCCGCGATCGGTAGAGCGAGAGCAATAATTCTAGCCATAGACCTCCTCTGTAACTCAAAAAATGCAACCTGTAGAATTTTTTAAATGTCGCTTATGGAGATTTTTGAGGGTAAAAGTTTGACGCCATTCCACGAGCGGCCGCAATTTTGAAGCGTGACATGTTGGGTATCAATTTACTCGGCGTAACATTATCTTTCACAATCCAAAAAAAAATTGGGCTAATTTTATGCTTGTCTTATTTTTTTATTCAAAAAAGTGACTTTTTTCCAAAAAAAGTGCGCTTGTAAGACCGCTGCGCAAATACGGTGTGAAAAAAAGTATTGCAACGACCGCCATTTTATTCTCTAGGATGTTAGAAAAAAAACAATATATAATGTTTGGGGGTTCTAAGTCATTTTCTAGCAAAAAAAACAGTTTTAAACATGTAAACACCTAAAATCCAAAACGAGGCTGGTCTGGAAGTGGTTAATATTCACTGGCAGAGATTAGAGATTTCAGTAGGCCTCAAAAAGTGGATGAACTATAATTTTGAAATTATCAAACTGTTACCCTCTTGGAGACCTTTAAAGCAAAATACATGATCTCACATGTTTTTCCTAATGTTTAGGGGATTAGTTATCTTGTAAAGTTTTACAAGCCTGTATTGAGACAGAGACTTGCAGAAACAATAAGGTAACATTTTGAAAACAAAGGAGATGGGTTCCTATGTGTGTGTGTGTGGGGGGGGGGGGGAATAAAAGCTATAAAACCTTTAACTCAAGGAGAAGTTGAGTAAATATGTCTTATTGTATCAGAGGATGATATTGCTTCCCTAGTGAAACCATGATGTTGACTTGTTACCCAAAACAATGGCTGAGAGACTCCAGTTAATTATACGCTAGGATGACAACAGAAACCAAAGTGGAATGACAAATACATGTATCTGGAATATGTTATGATACAATGTTAAAATAGATGTTATAAGAATTATATACCAAAGTCATCCATATCTTTTATAAGTCATTCAAATTATATGTACTATTTGTAGGTCACAAAAGAGATACAGGGGGTCCCCGAGTTACCAACTCGTTAGGGACTGGCCGCCTGTACGGAAGTCGGAAATGTTCGTAAGTCGGCCGCGCATGCGCAGACCGACAAATACGGACATTTCCGGACATGTTCCGTCTAATGCCGTTCTGCGCATGCGCGGCAAATTACGGACATTTCCGAAGTTTGCCGGCATTTTCCGAGGCTCCGTATGGCCACGCATGCGCAGAACGGCCGGAAGACGGCGAAAAATGGCGCAGCGCCCCGTTCGTAAGAAGGGTTGTTCGCAGGTCGGGCGTTCGTAAGTCGGGGACCCCCTGTATATAATTTTTGTATCTAATGATCTAAAGAACTTTGTCATAAAGAAAATATATATGAAAGTGTGATTATAAGTAGAAGTGTTTTAGCAGTGAATTAGTATTACGAAAAACATATACCGTATTTAGCGGCGTATAACACGCACTTTTTTCCCCTTAAAATCAGGGGTGCGTGTTATACGCCAATCCCCCACCGATCCCCCGCCATTGTGAGGCTCCGGGGCGGCTTTCAGCCACCTTCGGCCCTTCTCAGCGGCTTTCGATAGCCGCCTTTGGCCTTTCTCGGCAGCTTTCGGCCCTTCTCGGTAGCTTTCGGCCTCTTTCAGCCGAAAGCGGCTGCCGAAAGCTGCCGAGAAAGGCCAATGCCGCCAATTTTCAAACTGCAGTGACACTGATATGTCACTGCAGTTTAACTGCAGCCTGGGCAAGGCTGCAAATGTCACTGCAAAGGCTGCAGATGGACGCTGCAAGAATGCAGTGACACTAACATGTCACTGCAGTTTAACTGAAGCTTGGGCAAGGCTGCAAATGACACTGAGAAGGCTGCAAGGCTGCAAATGACACTGAAGAGGCTGCAAGGCTGCAAATGACACTGAGAAGGCTGCAAGGCTGCAAATGACACTGAGAAGGCTGCAAGGCTGCAAATGACACTGAGAAGGCTGCAAGGCTGCAAATGACACTGAAGAGGCTGCAAATGACACTGAGAAGGCTGCAAGGCTGCAAATGACACTGACAAGCATGCAGATGGACGCTGTGCAAGGCTTCATTGATGGGCATTTAAATGTAAGTTTTTTTCCTTTAAAAATTTTTTTTTCCTTAAAATTTCCTCCTAAACTTGGGGTGCGTGTTATACGCCGGCGCGTGTTATATGCCGATAAATACGGTAATCGTGATTAGAACTGTATAAGAATTTAACCTATGTCTAGATAAAACAAATATTAATTGGATATATCAGAATTATCCAGTTATCCATATAAATAATTGTATGTGATATTGATTGATATATATAACCTGTGTCCTTTCTATATGGACTACATTTTATAGATATACATTGATATATAACCATTTTATACAATGGGGATTATTCAAAATTATGTTAAAGCGGTTGTGCACACATTTCATTTAGTAAATCTCTTTGCCTTCCAAATCAGGCAAAGAGTACTAAATGAAATGTGTTTTTTTTTAATTTTTTTTTTACTTACCTTGTAATCGATGACTTCCTGTCTTCTGTCTCTTCGGGGGTGGGCGGGGTCTGTGCGGGGATCCTCGTCATGCCGCACTGTCTCCTGGGATCTGGTGTCATTGATCCCAGGAGTCAGTGCGGGCATCTTCCGAAATCTCGCGAGATTTCGGCCACATCTTCCGACATCTCGTGAGATTTCGGAGAACGTGAGCTGCACTTTGCCGTTACTGCGCACGCGCGAGTAACGGCGGTGCATGCTGGGCCATCTAAAGTGCCTGTGGGGTTTCACATGCCCACAGGCAAGATGGCCCCAGCACAAAAGAAGAAGATAAAGAACTTCATTGGAGGAAAACCGGCGGCGATCGAGATGGAAGATGGAACAGGTAAGTCCCCCAATTGAGCTATATGGCCTTGGCATATAGCCCAAAAAAAAAAAAAAAAAACGAGTGCAGAACCGCTTTAAGCATATTTTCGATTATATCGGTTACTATCATTCCTGAACACTAGAGATATATTCGTTAGAACATATATAAAAAACAAACGCATATTATAAAAATAAAATATATTAACTTAAAGCGGAGCTACACTGCCCCTGACGTTTTTTTTTTTAATGGGGATTGCTTAATAAAATGATTTGTAAAGCATTAGCTCACCTGTCCTGTCTGTCTGACTTTGGCCGTTCGGATTTTATGTCTAAAAAACACTTTTATATACATTTCCGGCTTCATCCCCATCTTGCGTGTGGGCATGTGAATACTCCAGGACATTGTCTTCCTGGATTTCATTCACGCCTCTCTCTAATCTCGCGCATGCGCAGTACACCGTTCATAGGAGCGCCGTCAGCAGCGTTGTGATGACGTCGCGTTCGGTTCGAAGTCTCGCGCGATCTCGGGCCAGGCAGCCGCACTGACTCCTGGGAGCTATGACACAAGCTCCCAGGAGACAGTGCGGGCTAGGGGATATTACATAATAGCCGTAATACCCCCGCCCATATCCGAGGGACCAGGAAGCGATGGATGCAAAGAAGAACAACTAAAGGTAAGTAAAAAAAAAAACTGCCGTTTCGGATCGAGGAAGGTGAGTTTTTTTTTTATTATAGGTTTTAAAAACGGGTGTTGCTCCGCTTTAAAGAGAAATTCCAAACACATGTGAGACACCTGGTGGTTGAAGGTGCTATTACCTTAAAATCATTAGGCTCCTGGGAAAGGTAATCATTACGTTTTGCCTGCCAATGAGGAGAGAACACATCCCTTTTGGGCAGAACTTATTATAATTTTATAATCTTATTGTTTAACCGCTTCCCGACCGCCTCCTGTAGATATACGTCAACAGAATGGCACGGGCAGGCAAAAGGACGTACCTGTACGTCCCCTTTAATTTGCCTGCCCGGGGGGCGCGCGCGCGACCCGGTCGGGAGCTCCGTGACCACGGCCGCGGGACCAGCGGACCCGATCGCCGCTGGTATCCCGCGATCGGGTTACAGAGCGGAAGAACGGGGAGAGGTCTATGTAAACAAACCTCTCCCCGCGCTTCCTACACTGACTGTCAGTGATCGGCGGTTCCCTGTCATCGGGAACGCCGATCAATGACGTCAGACGTACAGCCACGCCCCCCTACTGTAAAAAAAACACAACACGTCACACTGACTCCTCCCCGCCCCCTAGTGGTTAACCCCCTAACTACAACTGTCATTTACATAGGAATCAGTGCTATTTAAATAGCAGTGATTGCTGTATAAATGACAAATGTCCCAAAAATGTGTCAAAAATGTCCGATGTGTCCGCCAAAATGTCGCAGTCACAATAAAAATCGCTGATCGCCGCCATTACTAATAAAAAAAAAAAATATTAATAAAAATGCTATAAAACTATCCCCTATTTTGTAAACGCTATAACTTTTGCGCAAACTAATCAATAATCGCTAATTGCGATTTTTTTTACCAAAAATATGTAGAAGAATACGTATCGGCCTAAACTGAGGAAAAAACATGTTTTTTTATATATTTTTTGGGGATATTTATTATAGCAAAAAGTAAAAAATATTGCATTTTTTTCAAAATTGTCGCTCTATTTTTGTTTATAGCGCAAAAAATAAAAACCGCAGGGGCGATCAAATACCACCAAAAGAAAGCTCTATTTGTGGGAAAAAAAGGACGCCAATTTTGTTTTGGAGCCACATCGCATGACCGCGCAATTGTCAGTTAAAGCGACGCAGTGCCGAATTGCAAAAAGGGGCCTGGTCCTTTGGCTGCCAATTGGTCCGGGGCTGAAGTGGTTAATTAAGAGGATATTTAAGCAGCTAGAGTGATGCCATGGAGAAAAAGCTCAGGGACCCACCCTGAGAAGGGACACTATTGATACATATACTCCCAGACAGACTGACACCCATGCACCATGCATGAATACATATTTTAACATTAAAGTGGAAGTAAACCCCCCTATCGTTTTCAGCCAAGGAAGCTGCCATCTTTGCCTCTGTTTAATCTTCAACTGCCATAATGCTGCACATGTGATCCGTTATGACACCAGCCATTGGATGGTTTGACTGTTTGGTTGAGAGCACAGCCAATGTGCAGTTAGCATTCCCGGCATGCCTTTTTTTTTTTAGACTGTTAAATCGATGGGTTTACTTCCGCTTTAATGAAGATCCCTACACCCTGCTCCTTTGAAAGCCACGGCAGCCATCTTAAATCCTGGTAACCAGCACTCCAGACTAATAGCCATTTTGGAATGGGTAAATATGCCATGTTGATTTTATCTGGTATGTTCTCTTAAAAATTGATGTATTGAATATTCTACTATTGATAATCATTCTCCAGAATCAATAATCGCCTTTTAGATTTTTTTTTTCTCTAAAATTCAATTTTTCATTACATATTTCTTTTTGCATAGTTGCCACTTTTCTTGACAAACAAACGTCTAATTTATTTCACACTGTTAACCATTTACTTACCTGCAGCATAGTAACGGTTGGGTGTGTGAAATACAGACGTTCTGTTTAATTGTCAATTATCATAAGGTTAATGATTCTACCGAGAAGTTATCATGGTGATATTACGTCCAAGGTACTACTACGCCCATTTTGTGGGTGTTTCCATTAATTGTCAAAATGTTCAAGTAATGCAATCTGTATTTTAATTTCATGTAAATATTTGTTTTGTGTCAACCAATAAATTTAACTATTTCGTATGATCACTCGTCTCCGTAATAAGTTTAACATATAAATTAATTAATAAATTACTGCATCAATGTGGCGTGGCATGGAAGCGATCAGCCTGTGGAACCGCTGAGGTGTTATTGAAGCCCAGGTTGCTTTGATAGATGCCTTCAGCTCGTCTTCATTGTTGGGTCTGGTGTCTCATCTTCCTCTTGACAATACACCACAGATTCTCTATGGGGTTTAGGTCAGGCGAGTTTGCTCACCAATCAAGCACAGTGATACCACGATCATTAAACCAGGTATTGGTACTTTTGGCAGTATGGGCAGGTGCCAAGTCCTGCTGGAGAATGAAATCAGCACCTCCATAAAGCTGGTCAGCAAAGGGAAGCATGAAGTGCTCTAGAATTTCCTGGTAGAGGGTTGTGCTGACTTTGGACTTTATAAAACACAGTAGACCAACACCAGCAGATGACATGGCTCCCCAAATCATCACTGACTGGAAAATGTAGCATTTCATTTGGAAATCAAGGTCCCTGAGTCTGGTGGAGAGGCACAGAATACAAGTTGCATGAGGTCCAGTGTGAAGGTTCCCCAGTCAGCGATCCACTTCCCCTCACCAGGTAATGACCCCCTTCCCCTCACCAGGTAATGACCCCCTTCCCCCACCAGGTAATGGGGTTCTAGGCAATGGTGGCATGTTCACTTACTATTAAACAAAGATATAGGAGGTCCGGCGGGGGCAGCTGCATGTAGAGGAATCAATCTCTCCATCATCCTCCTGCAACCTCTGATCTGCTGTGGGATTTACAATGGGAGATTTGGGACTTTAAATGAGGCCATGGACAGCGTGAAAGTAACTGATCAAAGTGCATGTTTAATAGATCAAACGAAACACATGTCAATATCAAAAATAAAGACCATATAGAGAAAGACACTATAGTGAACATAAATAACTGTTCACAAACACATAAGTATGTGCGTGTACAATACAAACATCAGGAGTACATAAGGTATAGCAAACCCGGTGCCACTTAGTGCTCTAATAAAATCAACTGTACATTTAAACATTTGTCTACATACATGCAACAATGTAGCGACACTTGTGAAGGGAGAATAAGTAAATTGGTAAAGATGATAAAAACAGTAAATACATGATAAGAAAAAATATATAAAATAAATAGAAGATATTCCAAGTTGATGGTATATTGTGCACATAGATCTATATCCCAGATGCCCGACGCGTTTCGTGTAAGGAACACTCATCAGGGGCAGATGTTGGGGGACATCTATGGAAATATAATGAATCTACTGGTAATTGGTCATGACACATGGTAGAGGGTGATAACACCCTAATTACTTACATGGAGTTCGTGCAGTAAGGTGTGACCAGTACACAGCCTGGTCCACGGAAAAGCATCTGTACCGGGAGCTGAGGTACATTGGGGTACGCACTGACGGGGCGAGCAAACAGGAGCCCCCCTGAGACACAGGGGCCTGGATGGTGAGTATGGTGTAGTCAGGACAAGGTGCAGCGCCAAAATTCAATACCTACAGGAAATTAAGATGAACAATGTATCAAAAATTGAATTGATACAATGGACGAAGCAGCAGCAAAACGGCCAGAAGACAGCTCTCTCATAGGAATGGTGGAATACAGGAGTTCATACAATAAAAATGGATAGAGAAAAATTGATATAACCACAGGCAAAACCTAGTGGAGTGTAGTATACAGAAAAATATTAATAAAATGGATAACAAAAACACAAGCAATTCCACCGGACCGGACCGATCAAAGCAGGGAGAGCTGGCAGCTGCAATGGTATATGGGGTAACTTACATCAATCCTAGTAGGGTTGATAGGCCGCTGTGAGAGATATAACAACTCTGATGAGTGACTCCCCAAGTGTGTCAGTGGGAGCAAATGAATGCCCAGCCCGTATATAAGCACGCTGTCCCCTAACCAGCGTCACCTGAGCGCGGCAGGAGAGGGAAGGGGCCTCCAACACAGACGGCGAACACCAACTGTGAGGAACGCCCATGTTCCCCACCTGACCGGCTGCGAAGGAAACTCGACCAAAACGTCATGACGCCAAACATGACGTCATACGCTAGGACGGAGGGGTGACGCCGATGCGCCGTGGACGCCCGCCCTCCCAGACACCGAAGTGCACTCCCCCGTCTCCATACGGGGCGGGAGGGAGGGGAAGGGGAGGGGGCATACAGACCGCATCGCAGCTCCCGGGTATCAGATACAACCAAGGAAGCAGGGAGTGACTTAGCCACAACCCTCAATCCCTTACTTAGAGTGTGGTGTGGCTATACTGCATAAACATATAGGTACCAAACGGTGTCCTGAGTATGCAGGACCTGGAACATGTTGATCCAAGTTCTAGAAAACTAACACAAGGGTGGCAGGGGAAAACTGCCTACCCAGTCCATGAGCCTCCATCCTGATATGGCGAGCAAGAAGGGGGAAATCTGATCTGCTGTGGGAGGGAGAGGAGGAGAAGCAGGCCTTCAGAGGCTGTAGGAGGTAAATGGAGAGATCAATTCCTCTTTATGCAGCTGCCCTGCTGCTCCTCCTATCCAGCTTCTCTCTGCTGCCCCCCAGGGCTTCCCCCCTATGCTCTCTAGCGCTTCTCCCGCCCCATACCCTTGGGCCCCTCCAGTTCTCCCTGGATCCCTCCATGCTCTCCGCCCACCCCCCATGCTCTGTCTAGCCCCCCAGTGCTTTCTGCCCCCCCCCCCCCCCCCCACCGTGCTCCAGACCCTTTCTGTGCTCTCCACTCCCCCAGTGCTTTTCAGACCCCCCCCTGTGCCCTCTGGCCCCCCTAGTGCTCTTCACCCCCCCAGTGCTCTCTTGCGCCCCCCAGTGCTGTCCACCCCCCTGTGCTCTCTGTCCCCCGGGGCTCTCCACCCCGCCATGCCCTTTGGCCCCCTAGTGCTCCTCAGCCCCCCTTTGCCCTTTTCCAGCCCCCCGCAGCTCTGCCGGGTTCTCTCCTCCCCTGTGCAGCAGGCTGCTGTGGGGATCTATCAGGATGGAAAGCGGGGAGGGGGCCGGTACATAATGTATGTCATGGGCTGTGCAGTCTAAAATGCCCGGGCCTATCTTTTGTCCAAGTCTGGGCCTGTTTGGCTCCCATTGGTTTTTTAATAGGGTTTGGGTTCGGCATCTGTACTTCTTTGAAGTACACCAAACCTTGCTCAAACCTAACCCAGGGCAGTTCAGCTCATTTCAGTTCAGCGTCTGGCCCCGCTGTGTAGTCTGGGAAGGGTTATTTAAGGTGCTGAAGTCACGTGTTCAGGGTTCGGCTGCTGCTTTGATTCCTGGTTCCGGTCCGGGTCAGCCCCGTGAGGGGTCCCGGACCCAGGAGTGTCTGCAGTCCCCGCAAGCATCGTCACCCTGACCACCCCCAGAGGCCCTCATGGTCTGGGGTGGGGATCCTTCCGTTCCCGAGCCTCGGAACTGGTTAGTTCGAGGCCCAGTAACTGAAGGAGGATTCAAAGGCGTCCCGGTGTGCTCTCTGTATTGGAGGGCCAAGGACTCTTCGGAGGAGGGCAAAGAAGCTGGCTGCTCGGTAAGAGCCTTGGAGCAGAGTTGTATGGACACTAAAGAATCCACACTTCCCACAGTATCGTCAAGAAGAGATCCAGGTACTGTGAGAAAGGTTCCTACTTACCTTCAGTTACAATCTAGTCTGTGGCAGAGACTTTGCTAGGTTTTCCGAAACACATGCTGGCTGCTAAATCTATGGTTAGAGGTTTATCCAGCAGTGAAGCGCCCAGTTGCGAGTGGCTACTCTCTGGGATAACTAGAGACATTCAGTGGATGTCAGCAGGTCAAAAGTGCCTGAGTTTTATCACCCGTGCCCTCTATTCCCACCTGAGACTGTTACTGTTGGATGTTACCCCTGCATTTGTGTGTCAGCTTCTGAAGTTACTGGGTACTAACCCTGGGAACCCCTAGACATCGAAGGACGAGCTACGAGGAGGTAAATGGTAAGCCCTGAAGAGTCAAGGCCGCCCCTCTGGGTTATGGCCGCTACAATAATAATACTGTTAAAAAAACAGAAGGACAACTATTCCAACTGCTCTTTCAGAATACAGAACAGGCTTGTACCGGTAGGGTGTATGTGTTTTGATGGGCAGGTGACCTCTCTTTCATCCACAGTCACACAGGAGGCCTACCCCAGGGTGGGCTCTTCTGGGCTACGCCAAGCAACCAAAAGGATCATGTGTTGTAACATTGGCTCTACACCTTGCCTCGACAGGACTCGGCAAGGTCATACCGACACACATACCTCCAGTTCTCTGTCCTGGGACAAATTCAATAACTCTAATGCCCCCCACACACGGTCGGAAATTCCGACCACAAAATCCGTCGGATTTTTTCGGACGGATTTTGTCCGACACTGGTGTTGCGTACACATGGTCGGACAAAGTTGTCGGAAAATTCGATCATCCTGAACGTGGTGACGTTCGTTGCGTACGACGGGACTACGTAGAGGCTAGTAGCCAATAGCTTTGGTCTTGTAATGTGATCTGAGCATGCGTGGCACTTTGTCCGTCGGAATTCGCTACACACGAACTGAAAAAGTCCGATAGGACTTTGTTGTCGGAAAATTTGAGAGCAGGATCTCAAACTTTTTCCGTCGGAAATTCTGACGGAAAAAGTCCGATGGAGCCCACACACGGTCAGAATTTCCGTCAACATGGTCCGATAGGACATTTTTCCGTCGGAAAATCCGACCGTGTGTACGGGGCATTATTCTGTCCCTGGGATAGAAGCCAGGGCCGAGCAGGTTTTGGGTGCTCAATGCAGCAGTGAAGCTTCCTGTCAGGCTAGCAAAGCGATGTATCACTCTGCTTTCTCCCTGACTCCCCCGCCTATCTCCCCCGCACTGAAAATACAGTAGTAGAGTTGCTCCACCTCTGTCCCAGGCAGGGAGCCAATCCAAAACCAAGAGCAGGGTGCTCTCAGTGAGGATTCCTGTGTCTTGCCAGTGCCCCTGTGTACCTGAAAGGCTTCCCCTCCCCCACACAGTGGATGGAAAAAGCAATACAGTAGAGCATATCTGCCCCCATCTCTAGCTCCCTCACTTCCTGGCTCACAGCAGCTTCCACTAAGGCAATGTAATAGGGGTCTTTAGGGGTGGAGGGCACTGATATGAGGGGGTTTCCCTGACCTAATAGAGGTCTCTAACGGGGGGAGAGTTGTGGGGATATAAGGGGACTCTGAGCTAATGGGGGGGGGGGTCTCTGAGAGGGGTGCTGACTTCTGGTGACTAGGGATGAGCTGAACACCCCCGGGTTCGGTTTGCACCAGAACCTGCGAATGGACCGAAAAGTTTGCACGAACGTTAGAACCCTATTAGTTACACTGGACGCGAACGTTCGAAATCTAAAGTGCTAATTATAACGGCCAATATGCATGTTATTGTTATAAAAAAGGTTTGGGGACCCGGGTCCTGCCCCAGGGATATGTATCAATGCAAAAAGAAGTTTTAAAGACTGACATTTTTTCTGGAGCGGTGATTTTAATGATGCATAAAGTGAAAAAAAAAGTGAAATATTACTTTAAATATGGTACCTGGGGGGTGTCTAAAGTATGACTGTGAAGTGGCATGTGTTTCCCGTGTTTAGAACTGTCCCTGCACAAAATGACATTTGTAAAGGAAAAAAAAGAAGCCATTTAAAACTGCTTGCGGCCAGGGCCGGATTCCCCACAAGGCCACCGAGGCCAGGCCTCGGGGCGGCAGTGGTGCAGGGGCGGCGCCGCTTCTGCAACGACTTCTCTGCTTTCGCTGGAAACTCCCACCCGCTAGCCAGCCCGTTTTGTCGGCACCGCTGCTTATTTCAAGGGGACCGATCGGGCTTGTGTATTCCCACTTCCTGGTTACTGGAACGCACCATAGGGCGGACGTGATGTAATCCGCCGGAAATGATGGGCGCGTTGCCGCCCATGTCTTGCATCATTTCCGGTGGATGACATCAGGTCCGCCTTATCGTGCGTTCCACCGCTACCAGGAAGTGGAAGTAAACAAGCCTGATCGGTCCCTGGGAAAAAGCAGCGGTGCCTGGCAAAACGGGCTTGCTAGCGGGCGGGAGTTTGCCGCCCCACTGAATGTGCCCCTGAATGTCCCCTGTCCACAGAGTCCCTTCCTCGTCCAGACACGACAGCCCACAGACAGAGGGCATCAGGGCTGCTGTTAGAAATCATGGGGCCCCGTACATCCTACCTGACGGGGCCCCCTTCGACCCGGTGGCAGGCGACGTGGCAAGTGACACCCTGCATCTGCTGACAAGTGACGTGGCAAGTGACACCCTGCATCTGCTGACAAGTGACGTGGCAAGTGACACCCTGTATCCGCTGACAAGTGACGTGGCAAGTGACACCCTGCATCCGCTGACAAGTGACGTGGCAAGTGACACCCTGCATCCGCTGACAAGTGACATGGCAAGTGACACCCTGCATCCGCTGACAAGTGACGTGTCAAGTGACACCCTGCATCTGCTGACAAGTGACGTGGCAAGTGACACCCTGCATCCGCTGACAAGTGACGTGGCAAGTGACACCCTGCATCCGCTGACAAGTGACGTGGCAAGTGACACCCTGCATCCGCTGACAAGTGACGTGGCAAGTGACACCCTGCATCTGCTGACAAGTGACGTGGCAAGTGACACCCTGCATCTGCTGACAAGTGACGTGGCAAGTGACAATCTGCAACATGTGGCAAGTGACAATCCGCATCTGAAGGCAGGTGACGTTGGCAAGTGACATGCTCAGGCTCCGACTGATTCTGCTTATGGTGAGTTGAACTATTTTATTTTTATATAACAATGTAATAATAGAAATATTGCACTTCAATCATTTTTTTTTGTGATACGGCACTGCGTTGATTTAACTGACCATTGCGCAAATGTGATCTATTGTAGCAGTCATCGATAAAGGACGAGAATGGTGGTGTGTGTGTGTGTGGGGGGGGGGGGGGGGGGCATTGAAGGACCCGGCCTTGGGGCGGCAAAGGGAGTAAATCTGGGCCTGCTTGCGGCTTTAATGTCATGTCTTGTCCAGGCAATATGGATGAAAATCTTTGAGAAAAATGGCATGGCTACCCCATCCCCCCCCCCCCCCCCCCCCCCTACCCCAGCCTATTACCAGCCCCTTTGGGTCTTGTAGGGATATTAAGGGGAACCCTGCACCCAAAATAAAACCCTATACCTAAAACCCTATATACTCTAAACCGCAGTATACAGGCGGTGCAAACCAGACAGGGACTGTAGGTATATACTGCATGTATGTATGTAAGGACTGTTGGAGAATACTGTGCTGTGCTGGAGGCACACAAAACACACTAACTCCTGCAGATGGCTGTCTTAGGTGACAACAGGACAGATACAGTGTAAGGTGGTTTAGTGTGCTACTGCTGTGCTATACTCACACAGCACACACACACACTAACTCCTGCAGATGGCTGGATTGGTAGAGAACAGCACTGAGAAGAACACACTATCCCTGCCTATTTTTCCTCTTTCCCTACACTTTCCCCACACAGAAATGATTCACATATAGTGTGTACATGTACAGTACACTGTCACTGTTCCTAAAGCCGGAACACACTACACGAGGCCGCCGGCGCGGCGTCCTTATATAGTGTGGGGCGTGTACTAAACCCCCTGAGCTATAATTGGCCACAGGCATCCTGCCTGTGGCCAATTATTGCTCTCCTCGCCGCTGGCTCTATGATTGGCCAAGCACAGTGCATGCTTGGCCAATCATCAGCCAGCAATGCAATGCGACTTGCCTAGTGCATTGTGGACCGTTCGCATCACACGAATTTGATGCGAACGGCCCTCAGAGTTCTGCCCTCGACGAGCGGACGAAAGGCCGATGTTCGATTCGAACATGGGTTTGAATCGAACACCGGGCCCATCCCTACTGGTGACCAAACATTAGATCAGCAGTCAGCACTCTCCTTAGAAACCCCCACCCATTAGATCAGCACCCCCCCTCAGACCTCTATTAAATCAGGGAAACCCCCCTTTTAATCGGCACCACCCTTAGAGAACTCTATTAGATCAGGGAAATCCCCTTTATATCAGCACCCATTTAGAGACCCCCATTAGATCAGAGCCTCCTTATATCAGTCCCGTCCCCCCCTAGAGGCACCTATTAAATCAGAGTCCCCCTATATCAGCACCCCTTTAGAAACTAACAGTTGGTCTCTAAAGATATAAGGTACCAAGGTCCATAAAGACATGGAGGAGCGAGTTTGGGGTGGAGGAACTTGACTGGCCTGCAACAGAGTCCTGACCTCAACTCAATAGAACACCTTTGGCATGAATTAGAGCAGAGACTGCGAGCCAGGCCTTCTCCTCCAACATCAGTACCTGACCTACAAATGTGCTTCTGGATCACTCCGCTGATCCCTGCTGAGCAGGCAGATGACAGATCCATGTCCGCAGAGTGGACATGGACACAGCCTGCTTTCTTCTATGGGGTGGTCGGATGGGGCCATCCGATTGTCATCTGATTTGATCCACCAGATGGATGGCGAACAGATCCCCATACATCTGTTTTTTAGGGGACCGGATCGGATGCCCAGCAGGTGTCAGCAGACATCCACCCATGACATTGGTTACCCTGATGAAGTCACGTGCTGTGACGTTACGCGTAGGGTGTGGTCAGATGTTGTAACTAACCGGAAGTGACGTAAATATCGTATTTCATTGCAATCGTCTGTTTTTCTACTACTTTTATGTAAGGATTCACTTGGCATTTGAATAAACAGAATTGTTTTACATATTACACTATGGGAGGCTTTCTTTTATCCTTCCTCTAAATGGTTGGAACTGGAGTGGCATCCAGTCATGGTGGGGTCTGAAGGAGCAGCGGACCATCAGCGTAGTGAGACTACAACCTGGCTGGACTTCACTAGCATCTTAAAAATACCTCTCGGTATAGCCATCAACCGGAGTCCCACTGAGGTGTATCCATTCCCACTACAGGATACTTTCAAGACTCGTTATACTCCTAATGGAGGTAAGCGCTCTGTGAGCATTCAGCTTTTGCGAAGATTCACACATTAAGAAGAATTGGTTGTCACTTTTCAGAAGAACTATTTCACTTTCACTTGTTTGGACATTTTCGTTGTGTTTTACTTTATTGTACTTTATTATTATAGTCACTGTAATCTTAGATTTTATCACTTTAAGAAATTGCCTAGATCACTTTTCTTTTAGTTAGACATCCACCGCCCCATAGAGAACAATAGGTGGTCCGATCGGGTCCACCTAAAAAATGGACAGGCGGACCTGATCAGCTTTCTGGTGTGAAAGGGGCCTAAAGTGTTTGGGTTTGGCTTGAAGAAAAGGCTGGCACCCTGGGCTGCATGCTGGTATAAGGGTCTGGTAAGGATTGTGGTAAGGAAGTGTAGCGGCCATAACCCTTGATGGGGCAGCCTTGACTTTTGGGCTTACCGGTTACCTCCGCTTGGCTTGTTGAAGAATGCCCAGGGGTTCCCAGGGTTAGTACCCAACAACTTTAGATGCTGACACAATAAACGTCCTTTTAAAGATTTTTATTCTTGCAGTGGTAATATCC
Source organism: Lithobates sylvaticus (assembly GCA_028564925.1). Classification (NCBI taxonomy): domain Eukaryota; kingdom Metazoa; phylum Chordata; class Amphibia; order Anura; family Ranidae; genus Lithobates; species Lithobates sylvaticus. Next base: position 585,521,939 of record CM053028.1, read on the forward strand.
AACAAAACACAGTCTCAGAAAGGAACAGAGGGCAAGGGTGAAGAAACTCAGGCACCTTGAACTGCTGACATCCACAAATGTCTTTAGTCAAACCCAGAGAGTAGCCACTCACAGCTGGGTACTTCAATGCCAGACACACCTCTAGCCAGAGGTATGGCATCTGACAATGTGATCCGGAAACTTGTTAAAAGTCTCTGACACAGATTGAACTTGCAACCAAAGGTGAATAGGAACCTTTCCCACAGTACCTGGAACTTTCTCTGTCTCCTTGGCAGTACTGTGGAAGTGTGGATTCTTTAGTGTCCATACAACTCAGCAACCAGGCTCTTCTTGAGATGCCAGCTTGTTGGCCCTCCTCCGAAGAGTCCTCCCCCGGTCACTTATGCGAGCTGCGGTGCCCCTCCCGTAATGATAGCACATCGGGATGCCTTGAATCCTCCCTCAGTTATTGGGCCTCGGGCTAACCGGCTCCGAGAATCGGGAACAGACGGATCCCTGCCCCAGACCAGGCGGGTCTGTGAGGCTAGTCAAACTGACCATGCTGCGGGACGGCAAACGTTCCCAGGCCCGGGACCCCTCGCGGGGCTACCCCGGTCCAGAACCAGGAAGCAGGACTGCGGCCGACCCCCGAACGCATGACTTTCAGCACCTTAAGTACCCTTCCCCAGACTACACAGCGGGGCCAGACTGATTGGCTCCGGGGAAGACTGATACCTAAGACGTCCAACCAGGCCTGGTTCTAGGCCTGTCATGTGTACCTCACTACACCCATGACCAGGCAGAACCCCAGTGCAGCCCAGCCAAACTGATGCCAAAGTTAACCTGCACAATTAACCCTCAGAACCCCATTACTGTTCTGAGGGAAAAACGAAATTTCCACACATAGCATACACTTGTGAAAGTTTCCCTGCTACAGAAGCAAGCCGAATTCTGTTCAAACATGGGTTCAGTCTAAACCTGGACCTTATTCCAAGTGGTCTATTTCTTAGTCCCTTACATTGGTGATCAATGGGAGAAGGAACTTCTTATATCAGTAGTCAGTGGGAGAAGAACATTCTTACATTGTCATGAAAGCATTGTTGCTGAAAGACAAAAATTATTAATTGCTGAAGGAACGTCTAGAAATCTATGTAGGGAGCCGTAGAAACCTTTGGAGGAACCCTGGCTGAGAAAGGTTGGCCTAGGCAGTAATATATTACCTAGGAGGAGGAAGTGGCTAAAATGACCCCTCTGCTCCTCTGAGTCACAAGAGAAGGAATGGGAGAAACCAGCAAGCCTGACTTCAATGCCATGTTTGTTTGTTTCCAATGGATGGAGCCAATGGATGGATCTTCGATGATGTGTGAATCTATGTCCCACTAGGCCCCTATAATGTGGAGTCTAGCTTTCCGGTAAGAGCACATCTTTTATTTTCACGGTGGAAGGTGCCCTTTGGGCAGACCTCCCAACTTTTTGAGAAGGGAATGAGGGACACCTATTCAGCTTTCAGCGCTGTCGCATTTTGAATGACAATTGCGCGGTAATGCAACGCTGTACCCAAATAAAATTTTTATCATTTTTTTCCCCACAGATAGAGCTTTATTTTGGTGGTATTTGATCACATCTTTTTTTTTTATCTCTTGCGCTATAAACAAACGAAGAGCGACAAGTTTGAAAAAAACATAATATTTTTTACTTTTTATTATAATAAATATCCATTTTTTTTTAAACAAATTTTTTCCTCAGTTTAGGCCGATACGTATTCTTCTACATATTTTTGGAAAAAAAAAAATCGCAATAAGCGTATATTGATTGGTTTGCGCAAAAGTTATAGCGTCTACAAAATAGGGGATAGATTTATAGCATTTTTTATTATTATTTTTTTTTTACTAGTAATGGCGGCGATCTGCGATTTTTATCATGACTGCGACATTGCGGGGGACATATCGGACACTTTTGACACATTTTTGGGACCATTCACATTTATACAGCGACCCGTGCTATAAAAATGCATTGATTACTGTATAAATGTGACTGTCAGGGAAGGGGTTAACACTAGGGGGCGCTGCAGGGGTTAATATGTTCCCTATATTGGTGATTCTAACTGTGGGGGGAGGGGACTGACTGGGGGAGGGGACCGATCGGTGTCCCTATGTACAAGGGACACACCATCGGTCTCCTCTCCAGTGACAGGACGTGGATCTGTGTGTTTACATACACAGATCCACGTCCTGCTCAGTTACTGGGCAATCGCGGGTGCCCGGCGGACATCACGGCTGCCGGGCACGCGCATCGGGTCCCCAGCGACGTGGCGCGCGCGCGCCCCCTAGTGGCCAAAATGTAGACGCCGTCATATGACGGCGTCCCGCCACAAGAGCCGCACCGCTCCGCCGTCAATAGACAGTGGGCGGTCGGCTACAGGTTAAAGGAGTATTGTACAAAAAAAACAAGATTGGTTAAACCCACACGTGCTTTTTTTTTAGAACTACTATTCCTTTATATTGGCTTTTGGAATTTACAAATGCTGCAATTTAGAAATTGGATGAAAGATTTAGCACTTTTTGAAATATAAAAAGTGCTTTTTATATACAACTATATAGATCAGACCAAAATGAGGGACAAATAAGGAGGAAAGAGGGACAGAGGGACATTGCTCCAAATCAGGGACAGTCCCTCAAAATCAGGGACAGTTGGGAGCTATGACTTTCTGTCATCTTTTACCCCAAGAGACACAATTTCAAGGATTTCTTCATCTTTGGACACTTTATGGATTAATCACTGTATAGTTATTATATTGTTCACAAGTTATTAGAGACTCTTGTTTTTTTTATTTATTTCTATCCCCCTTGGAGGGAGTGGAGGTGACCCCCCATCCATAATGACACGTTTCTTGGAGCTGCAGTTTCTCTGAGCTCCACAAGGTGGTGATCTGCCTTTTTTCTTTTTCCAGACAGGAAGTATTTATGGAAGACAGGAAGTGATGTCAGTTACAGACAGGAAGTGAAGCCAGGTAGTTGCAGGTCAGAGGTCAGTTGGAAGGAAGTAGTGAGGAGACATTGCTGGAAGTGGCAGCAGAGGAGGTAATTATTATTGTTATTATACAGGATTTATAAGGTACCAACAGTTTGTGCAGAGCTTTACAATACGAGGACGGACAGTACAGTTACATTACAATTCAATAGAGGAGGAATCAGAGGGCTTTGTTTGTTAGAGCTTACAATCTAGGAAATAAGATCTTATTTTCTATTTACACCCAGTAACCCCCCGTCATGTCCGTCCTCTTCCTCCATAGTCACTGTGATGTCTTTTATCTCCAGCAGATGATGATACACACACATATATTGTGTGGAAACCTAGATTAACCCCTTCAGTTGCAGAACATTTCCCCACTTATGGGGCCGGAACATGCTCTTCATTTAGGATGAGCTCCGGCATGTTCGCATGCTCCACGTGCAGAGCCCACCAGGAAGTCGGCACTGCGCTGCGCTAATCACAGGCAGTGAGACATTGCCCCGATGCGCGGCTGCAGAGATTGGGCAATGTCTCGCTTAGAGTTGCCACCTCATCCCTTTAAACCCGAACAACTTTGAATTACACAGCTGAGGCTAATTAAATGCAGATAAGGCACCAAGTGAGTTTAATTACCACCTTAATCAGAACCTGTGTAATTAATATGTGTTCTAAAGGGATGAGGTGGCAACCCTAGTCTCACTGCCTGTGATTAGCGCAGCGCTGCGCCGACTTCCTGGCGGGCTCTGCAAGTGGAGCATGCAAACACGCCGGAGCTCATCCCTACTCTTCATTATGGAGACGTCTGTGTTACCTTTTCACCTTAGCAGGCTCTTGTAACGAGGGATGAGATTCGGATTCGGGTTGTACTGAAATTTGCAGCTCCCACAATGTAACAAAATTGTGCAAACTAAATGTGTTCCCATGGGTGCTGTAGTTCTTAAATGTACATGAATTCTCATATCCCCCCCCCTCCCTCATATCTACGTGCTATTATTGTGTGACCATCCAAGTCATTAATAATTTCATTTTCCACAGTTATCCGTCTACAAGGAGACCTGTATAGATCAAATGATGGCGCGAATGAGGATGGAGGAGGACCGGAGTCACATGACTGAGAAGATACTAAACCTCACCCTGGAGATCATCTACCTGCTGACCGGAGAGGTGAGGAGGATTCTGGGAGGTCACATGACATCACTCTTATCTCTATTAGTATAACACAGACCTGACCGGAGAGGTGAGGAGGATTCTGGGAGGTCACATGACATCACTTTCATCTCTATTAATAAAACAGACCTGACCGGAGAGGGGAGGAGGATTCTGGGAGGTCACATGACATCACTTTTATCTCTATTAATATAACACAGGCCTGACCAGAGAGGTGAGGAGGATTCTGGGAGGTCACATGACATCACTCTTATCTCTATTAATATAACACAGGCCTGACCGGAGAGGTGAGGAGGATTCTGGGAGGTCACATGACATCAGTCTTATCTCTATTAATATAACACAGGCCTGACCAGAGAGGTGAGGAGGATTCTGGGAGGTCACATGACATCACTCATTTCTATTAATAAAACAGACCTGACCAGAGAGGGGAGGAGGATTCTGGGAGGTCACATGACATCACTCTTATCTCTATTAATAAAACACAGATCTGACCGGAGAGTAAGGATCGGCTCAGGTGTGTTCGCAACTCCACGTGCCCGCCAGGAAGCTGACACTGCACAGCGCTAATCATAGGTAGTGAGACATCTGTGCAGCCGCAGATCGGAAATGTCTCGCTGCCTGTGATTAGCGCTGTACAGTGTCAGCTTCCTGGCAGGTGCGGGCACATGGAGTTGCGAACACGCCTGAGCCGATCCTTACCAGAGAGATGAGGAGGATTCTGGGATTCTAACATGATATTCCTATTGGTTCCTCAATACAGAGATTTCCTCCTCCAAAGTCTGGAGATCATATGACCATCACAGTGCCTCCATGTGACTCCCTTAAACCTGAGAGACACAACATGGAGAAGATTCTAGAAGTCACCAAGAAGATGATGGAGCTGCTGACAGGAGAGGTGAGCGGTGCTGGGAATTCTGGGACATTATCCAGTAACAGACAAGGGATGTGTCTGGATGGTGACTGTATCATTGTGTGTGTCAGGTTCCTATAAGGTGTCAGGATGTCACTGTCTATTTCTCCATGGAGGAGTGGGAGTATTTAGAAGGACACAAGGATCTCTACAAGGACGTCATGATGGACAATCAGCCGCCCCTCACATCACCGGGTAAGAGGAGACTTTATTGTAAATGTAGCGATACCCCTTAAGGGGGCGATTCATTTTTGGGTTCTCCCTCACATGTATAGCCATGCAACAGGAATTTTCCAACATTTACTCAGCAGTCAAAAATCAGTCCAGGGTTCTTCGTTTGTTTTTTTGTTTATTAGCGGATGAACTTGGATAGGAATGTATGGGATTCCCAGAACTGTAGTTTGAATGCAACTATTATACAGGAATTAAATAGCGCCAAAATTTTGTGCAGCGCTTTACAATACAAAGGGAGACAGTACAGTTACAATACAAGAGGGTTAAGAGGGCCCTGCTCATAAGAGGTTACAATCTAATAGGGTGGGGCAAGTGGTACAAAAGGGTAAAACTCTGATGCCTCGTACGCACGGTCGGAAATTCCGACCACAAAATCCGTCGGATTTTGTCCGACACTGGTGTTGCATACACACGGTCGGACAAAGTTGTCGGAAATTCCGATCATTCTGAACGTGGTGACGTTCGTTGCGTACGACGGGACTACGTAGAGGCTAGTAGCCAATAGCTTTGATCTTGTAATGTGATCTGAGCATGCGTGGCACTTTGTCCGTCGGAATTCGCTACACACGATCGGAAAAAGTCCGATAGGACTTTGTTGTCAGAAAATTTGAGAGCAGGATCTCAAACTTTTTCCGTCGGAAATTCCGACGGAAAAAGTCAGATGGAGCCCACACACGGTCGGAATTTCCGACAACATGGTCCGATAGGACATTTTCCGTCGGAAAATCCGACCGTGTGTACGGGGCATGAGAGTGGGGGGGATTGATGAGCTGATGGAAGTGATAAAAGTTCAGTTAGTTGGAGACGTGATAGGCTTCCCTGAAGAGATGAGTTTTCAGGGATCGCCTAAAGGCAGCCAGAGTACGAGATTGCCGGACAGATTGAGGTAGAGAGTTCCAGAGGATGGGAGAGGCCCTGGAAAGGTCCTGGAGACAAGCATGGGATGAGGAAACAAGAGAGCAGGGGGTGCTGAGAGGAGCAAAGAGGATGGTTTGGGTGATATTTGGAGACAAGATTGGTGATGTAGCTCGGGGCAGAGTTGTGGATGGCTTTGTATGATGTTGTTAACATTTTGAATTTAATTTGCTGGGCGATCGGAAGCCAGTGGAGGGATTGGCAGAGAGGGGTTGTGGACACTGAGCGGTTGGTAAGGTAGATAAGTCTGGCAGCAGCATTCATGATAGATCGAAGAGGGGATAGCTTATGGAGAGGCAGGCCAATGAGAAGGGAGTTGCAATAGTCAAGGCGAGAGATAACAAGGGAGTAAATGAGTAGCTTGGTGGTTTTGTTAATTAAAAAGGGGTGAATTTTAGAGATGTTACGGAGGTGAAGTCTGCAAATTTTTCCAATGATTGAATTTGGGGCTCAAAGGACAGGTCAGAGTCCAGGATTACACCTAGTACCCTGGCATGAGGGGGGACTGGTGGTAGCATTATTGACCTTGACAGAAAAGTTATAGAGGGGGCACAGGCGGGAATAATATTAGCTCGGTTTTAGAGAGATTTAGTTTAAGGAAGTGGTGTGACATCCATGTTGAAATATCAGTTAGTAATGCGAAAGGAGACTAAAGGAGTGAGGTGAGGAGCAGAGAGAGAGAGATTGTCAGGGCTGGGCTCTTAGCAGCTCTCTTCTCTGGCTGCTCAGCTGCTGGATAATTGTCGGCACTCATTGATTCCTCAGTGGCTCACCTGGTTATGATTATCTGCTCGTCAGTCCTGCCTACAGCCAGCCCCTTCTGGCTATTTAAACTGCCTTGTTCATTCCTTTGCTGCCTTCGCCTGGTCAACATATCTGGAGTTTCTCTGCTGTGTGCCTGTGAAAGACTTTGCCCCGCTGACGTCCCTTCTGGTTTCTGATCCTGTTCTGCTTCCAATTACGCTGATCTCTGGTTTCCTGATTACCGGCTTGTCTGACTACCCACTAATGTTTTTTCCAGATTGAATGAGCAGGACCACCATAAGGATCAGTTTGCCATAGACTTACAGAAACTCCTGATTCGCACTGCTCACCTAGATCCTCCCACTGTGGCTGTTCCGGTACAATCAGTGTTGCAGGCCTTCCCTGCTGCTGCTCTGGTCTCTGTACAGGCACCCGCCTTGAATATTACCTCTGTAAGAGGTATGTCTGGTTCTGCTCCGCTTCCCCAGCAAGTTGGGGGGTGGTCCAGTTCAATGCAGGGGGTTTCTGAACCAGGTTGTGATATACTGTACTTTGAGATGCTGCCCCAGGCATTCCCCACAGACAGAAGCAAAGTAAACTTCATTATTTCTTTGCTTTCTGATAGAGCCTTGGCCTGGGCAAATGGGAGATTCAAAAAAACATTGTCCTAAGTTACCCTGAGTTTGTGGCCTCATTTAAAAGGATATTTGACGTTCCTGCACGCTCCACTTCTGATGCCAAGAGCCTCATGTCTATCAAACGGAGTACGAGAACTGTTGCCGATTAAGCCATTGAATTACGTACTCTGGCAGAAGAGGTTGCTTGGAACAATGAGGCCCTCGTGGTTGCTTTTTCTCGTGGTCTCTCGGATAACATTAAAGTGGATGTAAACCCGAAATTATTTTTTTTAGTTAAGGCTTGTACCTTGTACAGTATAGGATTTCATGTAATCTGTGCCCAGTCTTGCCACGAAAAGTTACATAGTTGCATAGTAGGTGAGGTTGAAAAAAGTCCATCAAGTCCAACCTAGTTAATACAGCTCTGAGCAGTCCTCTTATCTTTTTTTCAGTGAGATAAAAATGGTCAGAGAAATAGATGTCCTTCTCCCCCTTGCTGAGAGTAACAGGTGATTTACCTAACGAGTGTGACAGAGGCATTCTGTGTACTTCCCTCCCCCCCTCCTTTCTTCTCCAGCTCTCCCAGGATTGGCTGCTCCACACCTCAGCATAATCGGGCTTGCTGAAGTCATGTGGTGACTTTCCTGGGTTTTGACTGGATGTTAGTGATCATGGAGCATAATCCAGCAGAATTTCAGTGTAAAAAATATCGATGCCTGGCCAAGGGGAGTGTAGAGGTGGGTAGGGAGTCTACTGACATCACGACTCCAGCCACCAAGCTCCAGACAACAGACCTGCCCACAGAATCTGCAGTTTTTCGGGTCTCATAACAGACAGAGGGGAGACATTTGACAGGTAAGGATACATGCAGGAGCCATGTATATCCTTGTATATCCATGTATATCCTTGTATATCCATGTATATCCTTATAGATAACCACTATCCTTATAGATAACCACTATGGCAGTAGTTTAGAAAGGATGAGAGTGGGTTTACATCCACTTTAAAGATTAGATAGCAGTCTGAGACATACCTATGGATGTTGTCATATTGTCATTGACTCCAGACTCCGAGAGAGACCTTCCTTTAGGGAGCTCTTGCGGAAGCCTCCTGTATGTTTGGCTCTGAGCTTTGCATTCCCACCCTTGCCTCCCTCACCTCTCATGCCTCCTAGTACCGAGTCCGCCAGTGAAGTAGAGCCTGTGCAGTTGGGATTCACACATCTCTCTGCGGAGGAGAGGGCCTTTATGAGGAGGGAGAGATTGAGTCTTTATTATGGCCAGGCAGGTCACTTTTTGAAGTCTTGTCCTACCCATCTGGGAAAACGCTTACCTGAGGTCCTATAGGGGACAGACCTTAGGTGGCGTTGTTGCGTCCCCAGTTGTCCTGAAGGATAAGCCTCTAGCTCCGGTTACCTTTTCTTGATCAGAGTTGTCCATCGATGCACAGGCTCTAATCACCTGTTCATAGATAGGGCCTTTGTGTCTAAACACTCGATTCCGCTACAGCTTTGTGCCACTCCACTTGCCATTGAGGCTATTGATGGGAGACCTTTGCAGCCTGCCCATGTCACTCGTGAGAGTGCTCGGTTGACCATGGCTGTAGGGACGCTTTACCATGAAAAAATCCAATTTCAAGTCATTTCCTCACCTCATTACCCGGTGGACAATAGTTATCCTTGGTTACAGAAACACAACCCCTCTTTTGATTGGCATCTTGCTGAGGTTATTCCCTGGTTGCCACAATGCAGTAAAACATGTTTTTAGAAAGTGGTTAAGGTCTTGTGCACTTCCTCACTCTCCTCCTTGCTAGAGGAATACCGCAAATTTAGCGATGTCTTTGACAAAGGTCAAGCCAGTAGTTTGCCTCCACACCAGTCGTGTGATTGCGCAATTGACCTTCAACCTGGTGCCGTTTCCTCTCTTGACCGGGTCTACCCTTTGTCTGTCTCGGAGGATAAAGCCATGGAGGACTATATTGCTGATTCACTTTCTCTAGGGTTCATCCGCAAATCCTCATCTCCTGCCAGTGCTGGCTTATTCTTTGTGAAAAAGAAGAGTGGTGAACTATGACCTTGTATCGATTATAGGTGTCTTAATCGCATCACGATCAACAACGCTTATCCGATCCCATTGATTACAGAATTATTTGACCGCCTCAAGGAAGTAACAGTTTTCACTAAGCCTGATTTAAGAGGGATATACAGTCTTGTGAGGATCAAGTAGGGCGACAAATTGAAAACTGCGTTTAATACCAGGACCGGACATTGCGAATACCTTGTAATGCCGTTTGGTCTCTGCAACGCTCCTGCAGTTTTTCAGGAATTCATCAACGATGTCCTCCGTGATATGTTGCAGCAATGTGTGGTGGTTTATCTTGACGATATTCAAAATATAGATAGAATAGAGAGCCACCACACAGATGTCTCCCATGTGCTATAGAGGTTAAAAGATAATAACCTGTATTGTAAGTTGGAAAAGTGCAAGTTCCATCGTGAACAGGTTATTTTTTTGGGTTACATAGTTAGTTAGGTGGAAAAAAGACACAAGTCCATCCAGTTCAACCACAAATAAATGTTATGTAATTTCTACTGCCAGTTTTTCGACGGACCCAGAGAAACTATCTGCATTTCTACAGTGGCCTCGACCCGTAGGTCTACGTCCGCTACAACGTTTTCTTCTCTTTGCCAATTATGATCAGAAATTTGTTCATAACTTCTCTTCTCTGGTCAAACCCCTGACTGATATGACCAGGAAGGACGGCAACCCACAGAATTGGTCTTCAGATTCCATTAAAGCCTTTGAGTCTCTCAAGGCTGCCCTTGTTTCAGCTCCTGTACTGGCACATCCTGATCCTACGTTACCCTTCATTCTTGAGGTTGATGCCTCAACGTCCTACCTCTGAGAGCGCTATGCATCCTTGTGGCTACTTTTCTAAGAAAATGTCTCCTGCAGAATTCAATTAGGAGATTGGGGACAGAGAATTGCTAGCTATCATTTTAGCTCCTAAATAATGGAGGAATCTCCTTGAAGGTACCACTGTGCCAGTCCTCATTTTGACTGACCATAAGAATCTCACATTCTTGTCTGAGGCTAAACGCTTATCTCCCAGAAAGGCACGATGAGCTATTTTCCTGTTCTTTTCCTGTCTAGCTTTAATTATATAGTCTCATTCTTACTAAGAATGTAAGGGCCGATGCATTGTCACAACCGTCTTCCTCCTCCTCCAAGATGGAGTCGGTTCCTACTCCTGTGATACCTCCAGATGGCATTCTAGCCTCTATTCGCACTAGTCTCACTTCACCTTTTGAGTGACAGAATTCTTGCTGCCCAGATCCATTCTCCTCCTGAAAAACCTTGTGAACGCTGTTTTGTCCCCGAGAATCTCCGCACTGCTTTGCTCCAGACATACCATTCTCCCAAGGCAGCTGGTCACCCAGGGAAGAATCGGCTCATCTGGTCTATTTCTTAACAATGCTGGTGGCCTAGTCTCCGCTCTGATGTAACCGCCTTCATAGCCGCTTGTTCTGTGTGTGCTCAGAGTAAAACACCACAACACCTCCCAGTGGGCCACCTACAACCCATACCCAATGGAAAGAGGCCTTGGACCCACTTGTCAATGGATTTTATTGTGGAGTTACCCAACTCCCAGGGCAACACAGTTATCCTTATGGTGGTTGACCGGTTCTCGAAGCTGTCTCATTGTATTCCACTTAAGAAGTTGCCTACATCCAAAGAACTGGCATCCATTTTCACTCGGGAGATCTTTCGGTTACATGGACTACACAAGGTTATCATCTCGGACAGGGGTAGCCAGTTTGTGTCCAGGTTTTGGCGAGCCTTTTGTGGCACAGTTAGGAATTCAGCTTTCCTTTTTTCTCTGCGTATCACCCGCAGTACAATGGGGCCGCAGAACAAGCCAACCAAGCCTTGGAGCAGTTTTTACATTGCTCTTAGCAGCTCTCTTCTCTGTGCTCAGGCTGCTCAGCTGTCGGATAGTTGTCAGATTCCTCAGTGGCTCACATGGTTATTATCTGCTCATCAGTCCTGCCTACAGCCAGCCCCTTCTGGCTGTTTAAACTGCCTTGTTCATTCCTTTCCTGCCTTCGCCTCGTCAACATATATGGAGTTTCTCTGCTGTGTTCCTGTGAAAGACTTTGCCTGGCTGACGTCCCTTCTGGTTCCTGTTTCTGTTCTGCCTTCAACTATGCTGATCTCTGGTTTCCTGATTACTGGCTTGTCTGACTACTCGCTTTGGCTTCCGATTCCTGGCTTATGTTTTGACTACGTTTTTTTTTTTTTTTACTACATTTCTGTCTGTTTCATGGTTCCTGACATAGATTTGGGTGTCGTCAGCAAAGAAATGATATTGGAAGCCATGGGAGGTTATCAAGTGACCAAGAGAGGAGGTGTAGATGGAGAAAAGAAGGGGTCCAAGAACAGAACCTTGGGGGACCCCTACAGAAATAGGAAGTTAAGAGGAGGAGACAGCGTTATAGGTAACACGGAAGGGGTGCTATGATAGGTAGGAGAACCAGGAAAGAGCAGAATCTTGGAGGCCAAGGCAGTGGCGTTTATTGAGAAGGAGCGGGTGGTCAACAGTATCAAAGGCCACAGAGAGGTTGAGTAGTAAGTGTATGGGGTAGTGGCCATTAGTTTTAGCAGTTAGTAAATCGTTAGTAAGTTTTAGTAGGGTGGTTTCTGTGGAGTGCTGCAAGTGAAAGCCAGACTGTAAGTGGTCAAGAAGGTTGTTCTCAGTCAGGTAGGAGCTAAGACAGTTGTAGACTAACTGTTCTAAAGGTTTGGAGTTGAATCGGAGCAATGAGATGGGCCTCAAATTGTTCAGGTTGTTGGAATCCAGTGAGGGCTCTCTAGGGATGGGAGTGATCTGTGCATGCTTTAAAGGTGAGGGGAAAGCACCCGTAGAGAGGGAGAGATTGAAAATATGAGGGAGCAAGTATAGCATAGAGGAGGTTGACCGTAGTTGTTGCAAGGGAACAGGATCCAGGGGACAATTTGGTTAGGTGGGCATCTGAGAAAAGTTTGGTAACCTCTTCAGCAGTAGCCTTTTTAAAAGAGCAAAGTGTTGACAATGCTGTTAGACCGGGTATGTTAAGTGGAGAAGATATCTGTATAGTGGAGGTATCCTGAGGAATTGCATCAATCTTGTTTTTGAAGTGATTTGAAATCTCTTGGGCAGTGAGTAAGTTAGTGGGTAGAGGGGGTGGGGGGACGAAGCAGAGCGTTAAAGGTAGAGAAGAGCTAATGGGGACGTAGAAGATCGTAGAAGAGAGGAGAGCCGCCGCCTGTTTGATTACAGCGCCAGGAACATCACAGCTTTCATTTCATTAGCTGTGTGTTCCCCGCTGCGCGCCGTCACATACAGCCCCTCCCCCTTGTCCGGGCACTTTGATAGACAGATCACCCGTCCCAGGCTTTCCTCTCTCTTCACTGGCTGCACTACTGGGGACACTGGCTGCACTACTGGGGACACTGGCTGCACTACTGGGGACACTGGCTGCACTACTTGGGACACTGGCTGCACTACTTGGGACACTGGCTGCACTACTTGGGACACTGGCTGCACTACTTGGGACACTGGCTGCACTACTTGGGACACTGGCTGCAATACTTGGGACACTGGCTGCACTACTGGGGACACAGGCTGGCTGCATCTGACGGGCACTGGTGAGGCTGCATTGATCTCTTATATCATGTCCGCAGTCTTTGACTCTCTGACCTTGTCCCCAGTCTCTGACCATCTCCTGTACCATGTCCCCAGTCTCTGACCATCTCCTGTACCATGTCCTTAGTCTCTGACCATCTCCTGTACCATGTCCTTAGTCTCTGACCATCTCCTGTACCATGTCCTCAGTCTCTGACCATCTCCTGTACCATGTCCCCAGTCTCTGACCATCTCCTGTACCATGTCCCCAGTCTCTGACCGTCTCCTGTACCATGTCCCCAGTCTCTGACCGTCTCCTGTACCATGTCCCCAGTCTCTGACCATCTCCTGTACCATGTCCCCAGTCTCTGACCGTCTCCTGTACCATGTCCCCAGTCTCTGACCGTCTCCTGTACCATGTCCCCAGTCTCTGACCGTCTCCTGTACCATGTCCCCAGTCTCTGACCGTCTCCTGTACCATGTCCCCAGTCTCTGACCGTCTCCTGTACCATGTCCCCAGTCTCTGACCGTCTCCTGTACCATGTCCCCAGTCTCTGACCGTCTCCTGTACCATGTCCTCAGTCGCTGACCATCTCCTGTATACATTTTTTTTTTAAAAACAGTCACTTTCGGTATCAGTGTTTTCGGTTTTCGGGATCAAGGAAGATTTATTTTCGGTATCGGCACCAAAAAACCCATTCGGTGCATCCCTAATATGAAAGCTCATATTTCACTGCCCTGGAGTTTAAGTCAGCATGTGGGTTCAATAATAGGGAGAGGGTGGGAGTGAGGGTGATATGTATAAGCTGTGGGGTAGAGAGGAGGGATAAAGTAAGGACAGTTTGAGGATAGAGAACAACTAATGTGAGAAGGAAGAGTAAAGGGAACATATTCGTGGGAATCTGACTTCACAGGGAAATGAAATATCAAATCTTAATGTTCTCGTGATTCCAGAGTTGAGCAGAGTTCTTGTTCTATCTTCATACAGCATTAGTTATCCTGCTTTAGTTAAACTGCTGTGTTGAAACTGCTACAACACTCGTTAAAAAAACACTCAGAAAAGAAACATGGTATCCACATAGGGAACATCGAATCCCCACTCTAGGGCAATCTTTTTCTGGACTTCTCTCTGGAATCTGGTAAAATACGGCAGTCTTTAAGTTTCCCGTTCCCGGTGGAACACATGACTCGGGTGACCTGACAATCCACTCTTTATAGGCCTGGTTCTGTGCTTGGGCAATGGCCCATGAAGTGGGTGCCTCCATGCAAACCCTGTGCTGGATGTAGGCCTTGTCTAGCTGTAGCCCTTCAGCACTGTGTAATGGCTCTAGTATAAAAATCTGATGATTGCTCAGTATACAGTACAAACAATTAGCCAAATATAGTGAAAAATATTAATGATATGTGATCAAACATTAAGTGTGTGTGTTTCGAAAGTGATATAACTTCATGGATAGTAGCATTCAGTTTGTCCACACTGATCCCATCATCTCTACAAATTAATGAAAAATGGAGGCTTACCAGAACACTGGTCTATTAAAAAACTCTAAGTATGAGCTTTAAAACGCGAACGCGCATGCAGGGTACCCCTGATGAAGTCACGTTGTTGACGAAACGAACGTCGGGTAACCACGCCCACACACCTTGCACATGCGCGATCGTGTTTTAAAGCTCATACTTAGAGTTTTTTTTTTCTTTGCTAACAGCCAGTCAGTTTCCAGTATACTGCTGGCGTTTTTTGATACATTGCTGGTCTTTGCAAGACTGTTTTTAGCTTGTTCTTTTGCTCGTTGGAGCTGTAATAAAGGATCCTTGTTTAAAATTATTACACGATCTGGAGTTTTTTAATGTTTTTTTTGGTGATACTCTTGGACACCTGCCGTGAAACAACCGCTCAGTCCCTGGGAGCAGGAGATTTCTGATGCAGAGAGTTTGGCACCTGGATATCCCTGGATCGATTTGAAACCTGACCTGATTCGCTTTAATTAGGGGTGCAACGGATCAAAAAACTCACGGATCGGATCGATCCTTGGATCAGAGTCACGGATCGGATCATTTTTCGGATCAGCAAATAATAATTGAATTTGCAAAAACCTGTGAAAATTCCGCCACCATATAGTCCACACTGTAATATCCACGTCATCTCCCCCACTGTAATATCCACGTCATCTCCCCCACTGTAATATTGGCTGGGTATCGCAGAGTATTGGCTGGGTATCGCAGAGTATTGGCTGGGTATCGCAGAGTATTGGCTGGGTATCGCAGAGTATTGGCTGGGTATCGCAGAGTATTGGCTGGGTATCGCAGAGTATTGGCTGGGTATCGCGAGTATTGGCTGGGTATCGCGAGTATTGGCTGGGTATCGCGAGTATTGGCTGGGTATCGCAGAGTATTGGCTGGGTATCGCAGAGTATTGGCTGGGTATCGCAGAGTATTGGCTGGGTAATGCTGGGTATCGCAGAGTATCTGCAGAGTATATGCAGGGTAATGCAGAGTATCGCAGAGTATCGCAGAGTATATGCAGGGTAATGCAGAGTATCGCAGAGTATTGGCTGGGTAATGCAGAGTATCGCAGAGTATCGCAGAGTATATGCAGGGTAATGCAGAGTATTGGCTGGGTAATGCAGAGTATCGCAGAGTATTGGCTGGGTAATGCAGAGTATCGCAGAGTATTGGCTGGGTAATGCAGAGTATCGCAGAGTATTGGCTGGGTAATGCAGAGTATCGCAGAGTATATGCAGGGTAATGCAGAGTATCGCAGAGTATTGGCTGGGTAATGCAGAGTATCGCAGAGTATATGCAGGGTAATGCAGAGTATCGCAGAGTATATGCAGGGTAATGCAGAGTATATGCAGGGTATTGGCTGGGTAATGCAGGGTATGTTTACAAGTGATCGCTCCGTCATTTGACGGAGCGATCACATTGTAAACAGTGGCCGGGTGTACCAAGATGGCCGCCGCTCCGGAGCTAGGCCGAAGCCGCGGCCTTTCCTAAGGCCGCCGGGTGTACAAAGATGGCCGCCGCCGCTCCGGAGCTAGGCCGAAGCCGCGGCCTTTCCTAAGGCCGAGGCCGCGGAACGCTCTGCGGATCGCAGGGTGATCCGTTGCACCCCTAGCTTTAATAGACCAGTGTTCTGGTAAGCCTCCATTTTTTATTACTTTGTAGAGATGATGGGATCAGCGTGGACAAACTGAATGCTACTATCCATGAAGTTATATCACTTTCGAAACACACACTTAATGTTTTTTCACCTTTTGAAGCTTGTATGCTTTTGATCACGTTTTTTATTTTTTATATATGGACATTCATTTGGACAGTTTTTTGCCCGGTATCTGGGTTATAGTGTTCAGCTGCCCTTATTGAAACCTACTGAGCGCAGATTCCTTCACCTTTTTATTTACTGTGTAATGGCTGTTCCACTGCAGCCTCACGTTCTGCCTGGTTAGAGGGACTTGACTACCCAAAAACTCCTGCAGGCAGTGTCTCTTCTTCTGGAGTGTCCCCCCAGTACCATTCAGTTCTGCTGGCCAAAACCCACTCATTAAAACCTGCCTCCAGGGACCCAAAACTGGCTTGCAATCTGGAGGACACTTAATCCCCACCGGCTCACCTGATGACGAGGAATCATCTGAATCTGGCTCCTTCTGTGTAAGGGCGAACACCAAGAGCTGGCCTCTCCGGGGTCTTCTCTCTACTGGGCTCACCAACACCCTCGGATGCTGTCGGCACCTCCGCAATTTCTCCTGGGTTCCAAACAGCGGCAGGCCTCCTGCCTCGGCTGGGAGTGGAACTCCGCATCCCTCTGAGGTTGGATGCTAAGACTCCAGCCTGGCTGCACTCCTCCTGGGGCCCTTCGGCCAACTGGGATGTCTCTGGCGTCCCCGTACAGAAACCTGACTGCAGGTCCACACACTAGGTGGGAAGTCGCTGGGTGTGAGTCTGACCAGCGATTCCCCACAATACCCGCACTTGATCACCATCGCTGTGGGTCTCTTGCAGCCCTAGAACACAAAATGCAGTCTCTCCACCCCATCTATCATTCCCAGAGCCATGTCTCCAGTCTCTGACTGTCTCCTGTACTATGTCCCCAGTCTCTGACCGTCTATCATTCCCAGAGCAAACCCTCCTTGGTGTTCCAACTCCCGTATCCACCAGCATACTCAGGCGCTTGATCCTGGGATTCAGCCACATCTGCAATCCGGCTGTACACCCGCACATAATCCACCATCTTCCTCCTCTCACACGTGTAGGGTGTACACCTCCTTCCGGGGGGCTCACAGCTCCGCCCCGCCATGAGACACACTGGCGCCAACTCCTCTGTATAGCAGTTTTTTTTCCCACGTTGCAGTTAACTCTCTGCGTGCCTGACCGAATTGTACTTGCTGTAATGCAGGAACACAGATCACTGTTTCTGTGTCTGAAAGATTGAGCAGTCCCTCAGAAACAATGCAGACACAATCTTCAGCCATCACCTGATGGCCAGAACACATTTGTAATCCACAGTAGCTTAGCCCGCGGCAGCATAAATTTTGACTCGGCACAGTCTCTGATCACTGGTTGCTATGGGCAGTGGCAGAATGAACTTGCTCTTTGATCCAGATTAGCTGAAACACATTATGTTTTCAGCCAGCTGTTTGATACTTGGTTGCTATTGACAACGGCTGTTTGGACTTGACATACAGTTCCTTAGGTTTTACTAAAGTGGGTGACAATACTGTGATGCCTCCTCTCGATTTGGCAGCGTAACAGTCCTCAAAACACTTGCTCCTGGTTGCTATGGGCAATGGCTGTGCAAATTAAAGGGAAATCCAAAGTACGAGCCCCCACATGTAGCGCTGCACCCTTTTAGGGGCCACTGAATTTCTGGGTTCTCCCTCACACGCACAGCCAAGCAACAGGAATTTTCTGGCATTTACTCAGTAGTTAAAAACCAGTCCAGGGTGCTTTGTTTTGTCCATGGTTTATTAGCGGATGAACTTGGATAGGGATGGGATGGGAAGGTATGGGATGCCGAGAACTGTAGTTTGAATGCAACTTGAGTACTTGAAACGGTCTCTGGCTACCAACAATCACAAGGCTGTCCTCCCGGAAAAAAAATGCATCAGCACAACTGGTAAATAAAGGTCTCCAAGTACTGAATACAGGTGCTCTATCTCTGTGGAAAATGCCAAGGCACCTGGCTGCTCTTTATGTGTTCCTTGTTAGAAAGCTAGCTGGGTTTTGCACCTGGCTGCTTCTCCTCTATATCCTCTGGGGTGTAGTTTTTGAAGCTACTCACTCAGTCCCTTAGGTGAATCCAGTGGTACATGTGACTGCTGAACAGTCCTCCAACTGGACTGGTCCCAATGGCTTCAGCTAAACCTAGATGAGGATGAAAGGGGTGTGAGGCGTCTTCTGTTGCTTCTCTTTCTCTTTCTCTTTCTCTTCTCTTTTTTTCTTCTTCTCTCTCTTCTCTCTCTTCTCTCTCCTTTTTCTTCTCTCTCTCTTCTCTCTCTTTTTCTTCTCTCTCTTCTCCTCTCTTTTTCTTCTCTCTCTTCTCTCTCTTTTTCTTCTCTCTTTTTTTTTTCTCTCTCTCTCTCTCTCTTTTTTTTCTTCTCTCTCTCTTTTTCTCTCTCTCTCTCTCTTTTTCTTCTCTCTCTTTTTCTTCTCTCTCTTCTCTCTCTTTTTCTTCTCTCTCTCTCTCTCTTCTCTCTCTCCTCTCTCTTTTTCTTCTCTCTCTTTTTCTTCTCACTTTCTTCTCTCTCTTTTTCTTCTCTCTTTCTTCTCTCTCTTTTTCTTCTCTCTTTCTTCTCTCTCTTTTTCTTCTCTCTCTCTTCTCTCTCTTTTTCTTCTCTCTCTCTCTCTCTCTTCTCTTCTCTCCTCTCTCTTTTTTCTTCTCTCTCTTCTCTCTCTCTCCTCCTTCTGCCCAGGGGTAAAGCCCCTCAAGCACAGGGGTCCCCTCCAGGCAACTGGACTCTGCTTCCACATAGCCAGTCTCCAGAATATTTATGGGCTCTCTCTCCACCTTCTGGGCCGGCCCTACCCAGGGATTGGAGGAGACTCCATAAATATTCAGGCTTCATCTTTGCCCATCCACCCTCTAGGTTCTAGAACTCTCTAGCAGTTCTCGAAGCCAAGGTGAGGCAACAGAGACTCCGTCTTTGGAGCTCTGCCTGCAAACGCTAAACAAATTAACCCTGGTTCTTCTGCCTACAGAGGAGCCCAACAAATTTTCCTACACTGTACATGGAGGGTGCTACATAAAGGAGAGAGAAGTATGGAGGGTCCACCTAGATTCCCCCCCTCCCCCCCCCCCCCCCGATTATCTTGTATATGCATGGAAACAATGTATTCAGATGGTGTGTGTGTTTCCTACAGATGGATCCACTAATAGGAAGCCACCAGAGAGATGTCCCCGTCCTCTGTATTCCCAGGATTCCACACAGGAAGGTCACACTATCCCTCACCATCATCAGGTAGATGAGGAACAATCATTGGTAATTTAGGATTTATATAGAAGTATGTTTGTTACAATTAATGTTTTATTAAATATTCAGAGTGAAAACCTTGAGGCATATAATATTGTTATTAAAGAAGAAGATGAGGAGTATGGAGAGATGGAGGAGTTTTCAGAAGGACACAAAGATATGGTGGAGCCACTTAATACCAGGAACCCACCAAAGAAATGTCCCCGTCGTCTGTATTCCCGGGATTCCACACAGGAAGGTCACACCATCCCTCACTGTTACAAGGTTGGTGGGACGGACCATCTACAACATGGACTTGTGGAGACAAAGTGTGTAAGCTTATATTTTACAGGTGGTATTTTCTCTCATTTTCTTGGTTTAGGATGAAGATCTGATAGATATAAAAGTTGTGGTTAAAGAAGAAGAAGAAGAAGAAACGTATGTGAGCGATGATCAGCAGTCTATGGAGGAGGATGGAATAATGAGGACATTTATAGAGGAGGACACTCCTACAGAGATCAGCACAGGTGGGTAATTAAAACTAAATACATTCCTCCACCCATACTGCTCACTGATTGGTCCAGAGTAGGGCAAGGACTGGGTGATATCAGCCTGTAATACCCTGGTCACTTTCTTAAGCTGTGTTCCTCGTCCTGTATTCCTGTATTTCTCTCAGATAATCTTCCTTCTCTGTGCTGCAGACAAAATTTTATATATGTCCACAAGATTTACTGCATGTAGATTCTGGGGTTCAGCTGGCAGCAAACCCTTGATTTTCACCATAGGCGGTGCTTGACCTAGGCACCTGGGGCATGTTTCTTGGGTCTTGGGTATACTACTTCAGTTGGATGTGGTCTTCTGATTACAACCACTTTTACCTACAGGTAAGCCTATAGGCTTACAGGCTTTCCAGCACCTACAGGCTTTCCAGCACCTACAGGCTTACCTGTAGGTGCTGGAAATATCTCCTAAACCTCCACGGTTTAGGAGATATTTACAAAAAAGACGTGATATACGTCCCCTTTAAGATGCCGCCGTGCCATCGGCCGCGCGCCGGGAGTGGCGCGCACTCGCGCCGGTCGGGACCCCCGTGAGGCCGGTCGCGGGTCCCGCGGGGACACCCGCGATCGTCTCACGGGAAGGCTGAACAGGGAGATGCGGAAATAAATAGCATCTTCCCGTTCTGCCTAGCAACTAGTGACGCCGATTTCTGCTCCCTGTGATTGGAGCAGAGATCAGCATTCACTAGCTGACAGCCACGCCCCCCCACAGTAAGAAACACACCCCTAGGCATACTTAACCCCTACACTGCCCCCTAGTGGTTAACCCCTTCACTGCCAGTGTCATTTATACAGGAATCAATGCATTTTTTTTTTTTTTAACAGAAGAGTATCAATGCATTTAAATAGCATTGATTGCTGTATAAATGACAATGGTCCCAAAAATGTTTTAAAAATGTCCGATGTTTTCATGCCGGGGAAATCCACAGATATAAATTTGCGTAGAGTGTTTACCCATCTTCAGCTACCCCCCACTGATTCCTCCACGAGGGCATTGGTTACCCTGGACATCGAAAAGGCATTCGATTCGGTGGCATGGCCTTTTATGTCCTCAGTTCTGGAAGTAATGGGTTTTGGTGAGGTATTCCGCAAATGGATTGATATTTTATATAAGGATCCAACAGCGCAGATTAAACTTGGTGGTGCTCGGTCGAAACCCTTTCCTGTTGGAAGAGGTACGAGGCAGGGTTGTCCACTGTCACCGGCTCTCTTTGCCTTGGTGATGGAGCCCCTTGCCTCGGCCCTCAGACAAACAGACAGGGTCAGAGGGATACAGGTGGGATCCATACATGAGAAAGTTGCTTTATACGCAGATGATCTCATCCTTTTCTTGAATGACCCTGCCCAGTCTCTTCAAGAGACGTTAAACATCCTTTCTAATTTCACTAGCTATTCGGGGCTCAAGGTAAATTGGGATAAATCTCAAATCTTACCGATAGATAGAGCAGAAAGAGACGTAGCAGATCCCAACCTACCCTTATTATGGACAGACAAAATCAAATATTTAGGTATTCACATATCCGCCTCTACCTCTGACTATCGCACTCTTAATCTGGAACCACTGATCCATAGAAGGAGGACAAGACTGAAGGCGTGGCAAATCTCCCCCTCTCTTTAATTGGGAGGATCAATTTATTTAAGATGAAGCTTTTACCTGGCTTTCTTTACGTTCTCAGACACGCACCTGTCTGGATTCCCAAAAGGGTATTTCGTATGATAAACACTATCTTAGTATCTTTTCTCTGGGGAACCAGTCAACCGAGATTTAGGTTGTCGGTCCTGCAGAGACCTTGGGGAGATGGAGGCTTGGCTTGCCCTGACCTCCACTCCTACTTTATGGCGGCTCTATTGTCCCATGCCCACAACTGGCTGGTCTCGGATGACTCCAACGCGGCAGTGGTCCTGGAAGCAGCCAGATTGGGGTCTTATGAGGCGCTACGGAACCTACTTTACCGGGGCCCCAGGGCTCCCTTGACTCTTACTCCGGCAATGAAAGCTGTCTTACGGGCATGGTCAGTGGCAAATTCATTATGCCCCATACCCTCTGGACACATTTCCCCGCATAACCCTCTCTGGTTAAATCCAAAATTATCAGAATTCGGATCCATTCCCGACCCCGGGGTGTGGGCTGGCAGGGGCATCAAATATATAAATCAGATCTGTCTTGAGGGGAAACTACAGACGTTTGACAGGTTAAAACAACAATTTAATTTACCTAACTCACACCTATTTAGATTCTTACAGCCTAGACACGCTTTTACTACCCAATTTGACAATGCTCCTGTAGCCTTCTATACCTCGACTTTGGAAACTCTACTCAGAGATGAAGCTCTATCTAAGCCCTTATCCACCATATACAAAACATTACTCCCTAATGTCCACACGGGGCTGGAAAATCTTAGAGCAAAGTGGGAGGTAGACTTCCCTACATTAGACACAGAGGATTGGGAAGAAATGTGGGAGTATCCTTTTTCACAGTTAGTATCAGCCAGGGATAAGTTAGTGCAATTTAAAATACTACATAAAGTATACTACACGCCTGTACGCTTACATAGAATTTATCCATCTGTTTCCGACTCCTGCTGGAGATGCGGTTCGCCCTTAGCGGACTTCATCCATATTTTCTGGAATTGTCCTAAGATTGAAGTTTTTTGGGTTGAGATAACCAGTTTTATTTTGACTGTCACCACCATTCCTGTGCCATTGTCCGTAGAGATATGTCTGCTGGGACTGGTAGAACCATTGGCCCCAAGCCGGGCGATTAGATCCCTGCTGGGACTATTGATTTACTATGCCCGTAAATCTATAGTACTCAGGTGGAAGGCCTCAGCCGCACCTACCATAAATTTTTGAAAGAGGTTAGTAAATACGGCTCTACCACTATACAAAGCTACTTACCTGTCATGTGGGTGTGAGAAAAAATTTCACAAAATATGGGATATCTGGACCGAATCCCAGTACACTAATGCAGATTCCAATGAGGATTAGTATCACTCTATTAAGTGTCAGGCACAGCGCAGGCGGCATTCCTGATCTTCTAAACGTTCCTAGGCTCCTGAGTCAATGTCCCGTGGGGAGGAGGGGGAGTAGGAGTAAGACTAAGTAGATGATGTATGACTATTATGCTCTTCATCCTAAAATTGTCTACTGAAAGCTTTGTAGGGTATAGGTGGAAGTATGAGATGTTTCTGCACATCCTGCATAGGTGGTTGAGCGTACAGTGGTTTTACTACGATGTTTAATTTTGTGGGTTTTTTTTGTTTTTTTTCTGTTAAGTTTAGTTCTATAGTAGTGATTGAGCCTGGGTATGCCCAATAGGCTCTTTTGTTCTGTGTTACTTAAAATTCAATAAACACAATTTATAAAAAAAAAAAATAAAAATGTCCGATGTGTCTGCCATAATGTCGCAGTCGCTGATCGCCGCCATTACTAATAAAAAAAAAATTATTAATAAAAATGCTATAAAAACTATCCCCTATCTTGTAAACGCTATAACTTCTGCGCAAACCAATCAATAATCGCTTATTGCGATTTTTTTTTTTTTTTTTTCCCAAAAAATATGTAGAAGAATACGTATCGGCCTAAACTGAGGAAAAAAAAAAGTGTTTTTTTTATATATTTTTGGGGGATATTTATTATAGCAAAAAATAAAAAAGAATGCGTTTTTTTCAAAATTGACGCTCTATTTTTGTTTATAGCGCAAAGAATAAAAACCGCAGGGGCGATCAAATACCACCAAAAGAAAGCTCTATTTGTGGGAAAAAAAGGACGTCGATTTTGTTTGGGAGCCACGTCGCACGACCGCGCAATTGTCAGTCAGTTAAAATTGCTTATAATGCTAGGGGATGTCCACATTTTTTTTTAACCACTTTCAGACCGGACCAATTTGCAGCCAAAGGACCAGGCCCCTTTTTGAGATTCGGCACTGCGTCGCAAAATCGCAAAAAAGGGGCCTGGTCCTTTGGCTGCAAATTGGTCCGGTCTGAAAGTGGTTAAAAAAAATGTGGACATCCCTTAGCATTATAAGTAATTTTGTATAGTGTGACATTAGCATTGACTAGGGCTTTCCAGGCTGATGATTTAAGGTACTCCTTCCTAATCCAGTGGATTGCAATCAGTTTTTGAACATAGAAAAATAACAGTCGTAACAGGGTTCCATCAATGTTATAGGGCCGCACGTCTCTCCGCTGGCCCCAAAGAACCTTATAGGTTTTTCCAACCTGTATATTCCTGTATTTAGAAGAAACAGCAGCACACTCCATGAAACTACAAACAACTAAAAACCCAACCCCCACCCACCCTGCACACATCCCCAACTTGTGGCGTGCTTAGATCCCATAACCAAACAATGGAACGACCTCAGGGGTCAAAGGTCTTCAGTAGAAATAGGAGATGTTTCGTTTACCTAGCACATAAAGTCCCCTTAGAAAGAAGCATGAAAGTGCCAAGTAAGCAATAGTTCTTCCATGTCCGTTTTTATGAAGAGCAAAAGACTAGGATAAAAGTAAACAACAAAAAATATGGCTGCATATACTTTGGTTTACTGAGAAGAATATATAAGTGCCGACAAGCCAGCTCTTGTGGATGTTGAGTCTTGAGACAATCACACCCATTATTAAGGCCTCAAAAGAAAAGAAAAAAAACTCATCCCTAGAAGAGGGTACAGAAATGTTCAGGGAACTCCTCAGAATAATCTTGCAGGTGTCCATGGAAGTAATCCCCGGAAATATATATTCCTCATGGGCAGTGGCGGCTTGTGCTAAAAATTTTTGGGGGGGCGCAAATAAACCTGAAAAATTCTGAAAAAAAAAAAGCCCAAAAAAAAAATGCCCATCAAACGCAGCCACTGTATCAAACGCAGCCACTGTGCCCATCAAAACGCAGCCACTGTGCCCATCAAAACGCAGCCACTGTGCCCATCAAAACGCAGCCACTGTGCCCATCAAAACGCAGCCACTGTGCCCATCAAAACGCAGCCACCCATGCCCATCAAAACGCAGCCACTGTGCCCATCAAAACGCAGCCACTGTGCCCATCAAACGCAGCCACTTTGCCATCAAAACGCAGCCACTTTGCCATCAAACGCAGCCACTGTGCCATCAAACGCAGCCACTGTTGCCATCAAACACAGCCACTTTGCCATCAAACACAGCCACTTTGCCATCAAACACAGCCACTTTGCCATCAAAACACAGCCACTTTGCCACTTTGCCATCAAACACAGCCACTTTGCCATAAAACGCAGTCGCTTCAAAATAAAGCTGTCCCTGCAAAGAAGCTGCCACTGTGCCCCCCTGCCCTGCACTTACCTTGTCTCGGGTGACGGCGGCATCGTTGTCCTCCATTTCTTCTCCTGCCCGCTCCTCCTCTGCTCCATCCTCTGCTATGATTGGATGCCTGATAGGCGCCCAATCACAGCGCCTGTCATTTCAGCCAATCAGGGCACAGGAAACACAGACCTGTGCTCCTGATTGGCTAAGGGGCCGTACAATGTTAGCAAACCGAATTCCTTTGGTTTGCTAACATACTGCTGAGTGACAAGGAACGCACTGCGTTGCGCCCGCTTGTCACCTTTTTGGACGCCTATTAGCGCCTACGGCGCTAATCAGGTGTTTCCAAAAAACACCCCCACCGCTGTAATTCAGGTGCCCGGTGACCGAAAAGGGGCTGGACACCTGAATAGGGGGTGTCAGCAGCGACCATAGATGGATTCATGCAATGCATGAATCTATCTATGGAGTATAGAGAGTGACAGGAGAGGGGGCGGCCTGCCCTTTATGGACGCACCACCGCTGCTCATGGGTAGGACAGTCTGCTATGGGATATGATAAAAGTCAGAATAGTTCCCAGTCATCTTGACTATAGGCAAATTCAACTGCTATGGTGTTAACAGAAAGTTATGAGCAGTCTAACAAGGTTCTTGGTCTATAATGACAGCGTCATGCAGCAAAGAGGTTGGTCTTTCAGGGGCTAGCAGCTGCGCTAGGTGGCCCCCCTAGCAATCTAACCAGCGACAAACATCCATGGGAGTAGTGCAGAAATGGACCTTGCCTCTGTCCACTACTCGCAATTTAGCAGGGTAGAGCATACTGTGTACCATCTGCAAATCCCAGAGCCTTTTTTTAACCACTTCAGCCCCGGACCAATTGGCAGCCAAAGGACCAGGCCCCTTTTTGCGATTCGGCACTGCGTCGTTTTAACTGACATTTGCGCGGTCGTGCGACGTGGCTCCCAAACAAAATTGGCATCCTTTTTTTCCCACAAATAGAGCTTTCTTTTGGTGGTATTTGATCGCCCCTGCGGTTTTTATTTTTTGCGCTATAAACAAAAATACAGCGACAATTTTGAAAAAAATGCAATATTTTTTGCCTTTTGCTATAATAAATATCCCCAAAAAATATATAAAAAAAACATTTTTTTTCCCTCAGTTTAGGCCGATACGTATTCTTCTACATATTTTTGATTAAAAAAAATCGCAATTAGCGATTATTGATTGGTTTGCGCAAAAGTTATAGCGTTTACAAAATAGGGGATAGTTTTATAGCATTTTTATTAATATTTTTTTTTTTTTTACTAGTAATGGCTGCGATCAGCGATTTTTTTTTATTGTGACTGCGACATTATGGCGGACACATCGGACATTTTTGACACATTTTTGGGACCATTGTCATTTATACAGCAATCAATGCTATTTAAATGCATTGATTCCTGTATAAATGACAGTGGCAGTGAAAGAGTTAACCACTAGGGGGGGGGAGGGGTTATGGGCTGTGACGTGTGTGTTTTTTTTAGATTAGGGGGCGGGGCTGATGTCTGACGTCACTGATCGGCTTTCCCGATGACAGGGAACAGCCGATCAATGACAGGCAGTGTAGGAAGCGCGGGGAGAGGTTTGTTTACACAGACCTCTCCCCGTTCTTCAGCTCTGTGACCCGTTCGCGGGACACCAGCGGCGATCGGTCCGCTGATCCCGCGGCCACGGAGCTCCCGACCGGGTCGCTAGGCTTTTAAAGGGCCACGTACCGGTACGGGGTTTTGCCTAGCTGTGCCATTCTGCCGACGTACATCGGCGTGAGGCGGTCGGGAAGCGGTTAACAAGCACAAAAGTAGCATGTAGTTTCTGTGTAGCTGCAGAGAAATCAGGATATATAGAGATGCGGTTACCATTATACTGTAACTCTCCCAGTGATCTTGCAGCTTTTAGAATATTTTCACGATCTCTAAAGTGTAATATACGTGCAATCATTGGTCGTGGTTGGGCTCCTGGAGGCGGGGATCTTGAAGGGATTCGGTGTGCTCGCTCTATGGCAAATAGGCGAGAAAAAGTGGCCTCTTCCATATTATCTTTAAGCCATGTAGTAGGCAATAGTGGAAAGAAGCTCTGGACAGCCGCACACCGGGAAAAACTCAAATCCTGTGCTTTTATTTAAAACCAAAGATCACATCAAAACAAAACAATCCACGGCAATGAGGGGGCACAAAAGCTATGAATAAGCACTGATCTCGGTGCGAAACGCATCAGTTATTTTTATGCCCCTTTCATTTCCGTGGATTGTTTTGTTTTGATGTGATCTTTGGTTTTAAATAAAAGCACAGGATTTTAAGTTTTTCCCAGTGTGCGGCTGTCCAGAGCTTCTTTCCACTATTGCCTACTACTGTGATTGTGCTACCCAGCACCTGGGGCTCCTTGATTGGGAAGATCAGCATTCTCCTTGAAGAGTCGTCCTGGAGCGGTGGTTCTCGTTTTCATCTTTAAGCCATAATTCAAGAAAATCTTCGGGTTGTGTGCCCCCCACTCCCTCAGGAAATCCCACAAAGTGGACGTTATTCCGCCTTTGACGGTCTTCCATATCTCCCAGCTTGTCAGTGTGGGCAGATACCTCCTTTTTGAATATTTTGTACCGAGCCTTCCAAGGGGTGAACTGTGTCCTCCAGGTCACTAATTCTCTGCTCCACTGCTGTGGCCCTTTCCTTGACATTGTGCATGTCTTGCTTGAGAAAGGACACTTCAGCTCCAATGTCATCAATGTGTTCAGTCAGAGAAGTTTGACATGTTCATATGGCCTCCATAATTTGTTTTAGTGAGGGCTCTGTATCTCCCCATTCCAGCCCTATGTCCTCCGTGTCTCCCTTGGGCAGCCTGTCTAGGGAAAAACCCCTTCTCAGACTACAGTTTCTGCGGGGCAGGGGGCTTACCGCCAGAGATTTGGTGGGCATTCGATCATCTGCCTGCTGCTGCTCTGTGCTGCCTTCTCCGCGTGTCTCCTCTTAGCTGGCACCAACATCTTGAGATCCCCAGGCAAACTGAGCCAAGCGCTCTCCGGCAGATTCCACAGGTGCAGGACCGTATTTTACCATGGTGGTTAGTGTCATCGCCTCTGTACACCTTCAGACACCCGCTGATGTGAAGAATTGGTGTCCCTGACTCCCAGGATCTTTACAGGATTAATCATCCCGGCTGGAGCTCTGGATCTCCCCTGCTCACGTACCAGCCGCTAGCTCCACCCCGCTTGCAAGACAACTTTAATAAGGAAATATGCAATTTTCCCATCATTCCCCATCCTCACTCTCTGACCTCGGTGGGGCTCATTTATGTTATTCATGACTATATAAATCATGGACTAAGACCCCATTCGCACTTCTGCGACTTTGGACATCAAAGTCGCATGACAAGTCGTACCCCATGTTTTCCAATGTTAACCATTCATATATGTGCGACTTCAGAGTAGGTCATGCACCACTTTGGTCCAATTTTCATGCAACTTGAATGTCATAGACTTCAATGTTAATTCTCAAAAGTTGCATGAAAGTTGTACCTGAATGTTTTACATGAAACGGTGGAATCCGAATTTGCAGAGAGGCAACGAGTCTCATCCAAGTCGCACCCATCAAAAGTTGCTCCAAATTTGCACAAGTGTGAATGAATCCTAAATAAGGAAGTGCAGGACTTCTTGTGTTGGGAAGATGGCAATGAGTCATAGAGGGGGGTGGGGACACTCGTCCTATAATCCCCTCATCACTGTCACTCCTATAAAAGACAGTTCTCGTTGTTTCCTCACTCTCTGACTAAGGTCCATGAATAAAGAAATGAACTGGTAGGAGATCAGAGGACCCATTTACTAGTTACCTTGAGGGGGGAAGTGTAAGATCCTCAGAGACAAAGCTGCCTGATGTGGGCGGAGTCCTGGTTTAGGGGAACCAATCTGCTCATGTCTAGTAATAATCTTTTTCTTTCTATTTTAGTAGATGGACGGGAGATGAGGAAAACCTCAGAGGATTGTCTCACTTTGTCTCCAGACTGTAAAGTAGAAGATGAGGACATCACACAGTATAGTCCAGGAGAAAACCCGACTACCTCAAATGTCCATCCGGCACCACACAGTGTAGATGGACCATCGTATTCCTCTTATCCTGAGGAACCTCAGACTGTGGGAGATGGTACCATCCTTCCAGCAGATAAGAGGTTTTCTTGTAATGAGTGCGGGAAGTGTTTCCATTTTAAATCCGGTCTTAATTTGCATAAAAGAACCCACACAGGTGAGAAGCCGTATCCCTGTCCTTTGTGCGGGAAATGTTTTTCACAGAAGTCCAATCTTTATAAACATCAGAGATCTCACACAGGGGAAAAACCGCATTCCTGTCCTTTGTGCGGGAAATGTTTTTCAAGGAGGTCCAACCTTAACTTGCATCAGAGATCTCACACGGGTGAGAAGCCGTATTCCTGTCCTTTGTGCGGAAAATGTTTTTCACATAAGTCCTCTCTTTATAGTCATCAGAGATTGCACACAGGTGAGAAGCCGTATTCCTGTTCTGAGTGCGGGAAGTGCTTTGTAAAAAAATCGGAACTTGTCACGCATCAGAGATCTCACACGGGGGAAAAGCCGTATTCCTGTGCCGAGTGCGGGAAATGTTTTTCAATGAAGTCCAATCTTTCCACGCATCAGAGACTGCACATGGGGGAGAAGCTGTATTGCTGTCCTGAGTGCGGGAAATGTTTTTCAAAGATGTCCACTCTTGTCAAACATCAGAGAGTACACACGGAGGATAATTCACTTTCCACTCTGTGGGAAAAATAATATTACAAAAAAAAAAAACAATATAGCATATATAATTGAACACAATTAATCAAAAAATCAAGTTATATTGTAATATAATTAAACATGACCTTTCCTTTTCAGTCTGCAGTGCTGTAACTGTCTGTAAAATGCACTATAGCAACCCGGAGACATTTTGTACACAGATGATGCCCCCCCCCCCCCCCCCCCCACCCCCCCCACCCCCCCCCCCCCCCCCCCCCCCTGAAATGTTAGTTCCTGCTTGTGTGATTGGCTCGCTTATTTCACCCAGAAGTCTGCACTAAGATACAAGTCCTATTTTGAGTATCATCGCACCTCTGAGATACTTCCAAAAGGTTTAATCACATCTAAAAGCATCCAGACCCTGCCACTTTCCTCATTAGAACCCTGCAAGTGCAGCAGCTGATCTATAATGAAAACGTCACCTGGAGAATAAAATGGTGGTAATTCCAATTCTTTTTTTATCTCATATGATATTAAAGGATTGATAAATAAATCAAGGTACATTGCATGCAGATAAAATTTGTTATAGGCCACCCAGTGTTAATGAGGAAGTGAAGACTCCTCCTTGCACAGATGGAAAGGGCTACAAGGGCTGGGACAGTGATAATAATCGTGGATTTTAACTACCCGGAAATTGACTGGAGTAATGGTACTGCTGGGACAGTTAAAGGGAAAAAATGTATAAATCTATTACAAGACAATTTTATGGTCCAGTTTATTGAGACCCCGACTAGGAATGGTGCTCTGTTGGACCTGGTAATCTCAAACCAGGCAGAGCTTATTTCTAATGTTCAAATAAAGGAACATCTGGGTAGCAGTGACCATAACATTATTTTAATTTAATGCTAGCTGCAAGAAGAAAGAAACACATACGGAAAATATAAAAGCACAACTTTAAGATAGCAAATTTTCCAAGGATGAGGGCTGCTCTCCAAGGCTTAAGCCCCATACACACGTGCGGATTATCCGAGGACCAGGTCCGTCAGACCATGTCCGTCATACTTTGTCTGATGTTGGTTTTGCGTACACACGGTCGGACAAAGTTGTCGGAAAATCCGATCATTCTGAACATGGAAAATATAAAAGCACAACTTTAAGATGAGCATGCGTGGCACTTTGTCCGTCGGAATTCGCTACACACGATCGGAAAAAGTCCGATAGGACTGAGTTGTCGGAAAATTTGAGAGCAGGAGATAAAACTTTGTCCGTCGGAAAATCCAAAGGAAAATGTCCGATGGAGCCTACACACGGTCGGAATTTCCGACAACATTGTCCGATAGGACATTTTCCGTCGGAAAATCCGACCGTGTGTATGGGGCTTAAGACTGGGAGGGAATATTGTCATCAATGGACACAGAACAGAAATGGGAATTCTTCAAATTGACTGCATGTAAACTCACTGCAAAGTATATTCCCATGGGCAATAAGTTTAAAAGGCTAAAAAAAAACCTCTGTGGCTCACGGCCAAAGTTAAAATGGCTATAAATAATGAGAAAAGAGCTTTTTAAAAAAAAAGGAACACTATCATCGTTTAAATGTTAACAGAATATGTAAAAAGGAAATCGAGGCCGGAAAAATTCAAACAGAACGGCAGATTTCAAACCCCCAAAAATGATTCAAATATATTAATAGTAAAAAGGTCAGGTCTGAGCATGTAGGCCCTTTACACTATAATCTAGAGAGGGTGACTGGGGACAAAGAGAAGGCAAATTGTTTTAAATACTTTCTTCAGCTCCGTGTATACAAAGGAGCATGGGAAAGCTCATGTCCATAATGGGGGTGGTATTGACACAGCCCCAAATGATCCACAATGGCTCAAAAGTGATCTGGTCCAGAAATATTTAGACAGAATAAAGGTGGATAAAGCACCTGGATGGGATGGCATCCACCCACAGATCCTAAAAGAATTGAGCTCTGTAATTTCAAAGCCATTGTATCTAATTTTTAGGGACTCTTTAATGGCCACTGGATAGGTATAAGGCCAACGTGGTGCCTATATTTAATGCAGATATTTATCAAGGGTAAATTTCAGTGGAAAATACCCTGAACATGTTCGTTTCATTCAGAGTTAATATTCGGACAAATTTTTCGTTGCTCGAAAATCCGGATATACCCGAATTACAATATAAACAGATTTTACTGAATGCTATGAAATGAAATTCGAATCAAATTTTACATCGAACTCCAGTTGAATTCTAACTGTACATATATTGCTGAAATAAAAGACTGTGTGTGTTATTAGAGTACCATTTCAAAATAATGCTGTTTTTGGTAAGCCAAAGGTGATTTAAAGAGTCATTGTAATCATTTGATGAAGCTTTTTCTTTTGTTTGTTCATTTTGCCCCATTCAAAAAAAAAAAAAAAAAATCTAAAGTTTTCCATTTCGACCGATTCAAAATTTATCAATTCTAACGTTTCGAAACAAAAAAACTAAAATTGGTAAATTCAAAAAAAAAAAAGACATAAAACAAATTCCCAATACAAATCCCGAATACGAATCGAACAAATCATCTGAATTTAACGAAACAAAATAACTAGATTAACGAATTTTTTCATCATGCACTAAATGTCTAAAATACACCTAATGTAATTTTTTGTGCACACAAACGCAATGTAATACCCAATTATTTGGTTAAATATAAAAGGTGTAGAAGTGCTGTGTAAATAGATACTAGACATGTGCACTGACCAAAAATTTGTTCATTTTAGTTTTCGTTTCATTAGTTTTTTTGCTTTTTTTGGAAATTCGGAAAATCGAAAATTCGGAATTCGGAAATTTCAGGAATTTTCACATTTCTATTGTTCAGAATTCCAAATTTCCGAATTTCGAATTTTCGGATTTACGAATTTCGGATTTTCGGATTTAGGAATCTCGTATTTTCGGATTTACGAATTTCCAAATTTACGAATTTTGGATTTTCCGATTTCCGAAATTCCGAATTTCGAATTTTCGTATTTCTTCTTTTTTTATTTTGAATTTTTGGATTTTCCGATTTCCGAAATTCAGAATTTTTGGATGTCCGAAATTCAGAATTTTCCGAAATTCAGAATTTTCCAATTTCCGAAATTCAGAATTTTCCGATTTTCCGAAATTCAGAATTTTCCGATTTCCGAAATTCAGAATTTTCCGATTTCCGAAATTCAGAATTTTCCGATTTCCGAAATTCAGAATTTTCCGATTTCCGAAATTCAGAATTTTTCCGATTTCCGAAATTCAGAATTTTCGTAATTTCGCAAATTCGCTAATTTTGAAATTCGCTAATTTTGAAAATTCTGAATTAACGAATTTGTCAAAATTCGTTAAAAAATGAATTAGGAACTAAATGAATTGCACATGTCTAATAGATACCCAACATGTCCAGCCTTAAAACTGCATGTACCTGTGCAACGATGACATACTTTATTACCCAAAAATTGTTCATAGGTGGTGCTTTAAAATCCTTTACAGATTTCTAGTTTAGAGGTAATCGTGAATAACAGGCCTGGGTAAGGAGTGAAGAGGGGGAAGGGAGGAGGATGGGCACAGTGCAGTGAAAGGGGTAAAAAGGGGACAGGGCTTGTGGTGGAGAACCCCAGACCTTGACACAGAGATGATACTTTATCAAAGCCATTGTCTATCTTGTACAGGGCTCTCCAGCCTTCTGTACATGTTGGCATGGAACCTCTCTGCTCTGCATGGCAGTCAGTTGCTCCTGACACTGATAATGAGGATTGGGAGGATGTGTGGGATTGTCGCTTTTCCCAACTGGTGGCCTGTCGGGATAAACTGCTTCAATTCAAAGTAGTGCCTAGATTATATTTGACAATTTATAAATTGCATAGAACATACCATGGGGTCTCCTCTCAGTGTTGAAGATGTGTGGGTGACCATGCAGATTTTCCAATTTTTTGGACCTGCCCAAGTATTTTTAAACTTTTTGGTCTGAGGTTGCTGGTTTTGTCACGCAGCTCACCATTGTTGAGATCCCCCAAGTGTTTGATGTATGTTTGCTTGGGCTGGTGAGCGCATTGATCCCCCGTCAGGCTCTTAGGACCCTTGGTAGTCTGTTGCTTTTTTTTTATGTCTGTAATGGCGCGTACACACGACCGGACTTTCTGGCAAACTAGGTCCGACGGACTTTCGGCGGAATTCCGAAGGACTTTCAAAACGAACGGACTTGCCCACAAACGAACGCACTAAGTCCGTTCGTTTTGAACGTAATGACGTAAATGGGACTAAACAAGGAAGTTCAATAGCCAATAGCTTCCCTTGCGTCGTATTTGGTCCGTCGGACCAGCACACAGACGAACGGATTTCCCGATTTAAGTCCGTCGGAATTTAGTCCGTCGGATAGATTTGAAACATTTTCTATTTCTAGGTCCGCCGGATTTTTTTCCTGAAAAACGAATGGATTAGCCAACATATGATCTGATTGTCCGACGGACTAATCCCGTCGGACCTAGTCTGCCAGCAAGTTCGGTCGTGTGTACGCGGCAAAAGGCCATTACCTTGAAGTGGAAGTCTAAGGGGGCCCCTAGCTTACAGTTCTGGAAAATACGGGGAAATAAGGGAATACCCCTTTTATAAAACAACTTATGGATCTCGTGGGTGTTCTCGAAAGTTCAACAAGGCGTGGGGTTTATGGCTAGATTCTCCATCCACGGCCACATAGCATCTGATATTATAGTTATCGGGTGATTGCATCCTCAATGATTTCAGGACAAAGGTGATCTGAGGAGTCTTGGTGGTTATCTGAGGGAAACAAATGTGATGTATTCATTAATGTTTTTAATGTGCTGCACCATGGGTATTGGGGATAATGCAGAGGCCCTTCTGTTTTTTTTTTTTTTTTTTTGTTCAAAACTTATTTCTTAACTGTGTACTCCTTCTAATGGAGATAAATAGAGATGTTTGTTTTGTTGTTTACCTCGAGCCGGGGAATGCCCAGAGGCTCTGTTTTGTACCACTTAATTTTTTTAAAACCAATAAAAAGAATTTAAAAAAAGAGGGATCTGGGCAGTAAAAAGAGGGATGGGGTGGTGAAGAGGTTGGGGGGGGGGGGGGGGGGTACAGGGTAATGAATGGGGATGGAGAATGGCAAAAGGGGGTGCGGAGAAGGACATGGGGGTATTTGCTCTTAGAAGTGGACAACTGGTAGTGATATTACATGCTCAGTGCAGATAGGAAGGTGAGAGCAGTTCCCCTACTAGGTGGTGGGAGATAGAAAAGGCCACCCTTTCACCAGAACCCTCACACAGCACCCTCAATCCCCCTTCTTCCACCACACACAGGACCCCTGATGACTCTGATACAAACCCCCCGCACACAGTGCCCTCCAGTCCCCTTCTCCAGACACTAACACCTCTCAGAGGACTGGAATACACAGTGAGACGCAATGACTTCTACATACCTGGCAGGCTTAAAGAAGCCAAGCACTCCTCACCGGTCATAGCACAGGGGAGGGAGGATCCAGAGCGGAGCCCATTCTACACACCATGCACAGCGTCCTGATGGATCCGGAGAGCAGGAAAACCTCTGTCTAGTGTCTAAGGAGCATTCTCAGATACCCACCCCACTGCTGATCACTACATGTTCATTGGCGGCTTACAGACCCACTAAGGTTTCCACCTTTTCTTCAAGTCAAACCCAAACACTTTAGCAGAGCAGTTTTTTTTTTAATAGTATAAACTATACATATATTTTGCAATTAAATAACATTTCTAATCCTATGAAATTAATCACAAGAGTCCCCCTTTACATCAGAGTTCCCCTTTTACATCAGAACTTGCATAGTTTCCTTACACTATAAGGGGGGACTCTGCAGACTCTGATGTAAGGGAGAACTCTGGGGACTCATAAGGGATGCTCTGGGAATCCTGATTTCAGGGGGAACACTGAGAACTCTGATGTACGGAGAGGACTCTGATGTAAGGGGGAACACTGTGGCCTCTGGTGTAAAGGGGAACTCTGATGTAATGAGTGCTCTGAGAACCCCGATTTACCTTAGTGTACTCAGACAGGAGGGAGAAGGGGGGAAGACTTCAGTCACAGACATGGATGTTAGCTCGCTCACCCCTTGGCAGTCGGCACCTCTCATCAGATGTATCTGAGGCTACTGGACTTCAAATTTCCAGCCCCCACTTTCATTTTCTGAGCCACAGCGCCGGGGATTTGCTGTGTGGGCAGACAGAGATGTACGGGCGGGTGGAAGAGGTGTAGATCAAGCCCTCTTTCCTCTCCAGTGTATGGGGGGGATTTGTTAGTGTTGGCTTTGGGCAGTGTGAAAGAGTGTAACACACACTCTCGGCTTACACAACTGCAGCCAGCAACCCTGCTGGGAAGCCCTAGTCTGGTCTGAATAATGTGTCCCGGTTTCAGGCGGTCTGAAACCCCAGATGCATGATTCCAAACCTGAACTGTACAGGTTAATCCCGGACAGGTGGCAACCCTAAGACCCACTGTAGATGCTAATCCATTGTCTGGACCAAAACACATTTAAACTTTAAGCTGTGATTCTCGGGATACAGCCTGGGATACAGAGATTGTGGGACAAATGGCTAAAAAAAGAGTTCCTGTCCTGCAAAATTCAAAACGTCTATAAGGATACATAGAACATAAACACACAGCACAAGGCCGTGTTCACGCTATGAGATGTTTCTCGGGGGTGCAGTGCCTCTGAGCTCCACAAGATGGTGATCTTACCTCTTCCCAGACAGGAAGTCTCTATGGAATACAGACAGGAAGTGACGTCAGGTATAAATAGGAAGTTCCGGATGAGAGGTGAGTCGGGAGGAAGTAGAGCGAAGACATTTCTGGAAGTGGCAGCAGAGGAGGTAATAAGATCTTATTTTCTATTTACACCCAGTAACCCCCCCCCCCCCGTCATGTCCGTCCTCTTCCTCCATAGTCACTGTGATGTCTTTTATCTCCAGCAGATGATGATATACACATATATAGTGTGGAAATCTAGATTAACCACGTATATTTCAATGAGGGAATGTATCGCCTGTGACATATGGGGAATTATTGATGTCATTAGATGCTCATCCCAGACATTGTATGTGGGGGGAATGAAATGATAATTAAAGGTGAGGATTAGGGAAGATTTCTGTAAGATTTTACATGGGAATGATCAGCGCCCCTCCAGAGACACTATGACGAGTCTCACAATAGGAGTCTGAAAGGGACTTGATTTTGGGGGATGAGATGATGAACCCGAAGTTGGGGGGGGGGGAATTTTATCAAAAAGATTTTCAGATTTGATGAAAAATTGATTTTTCAGCTCAATACAATTGCTCTGGCTGGACTGAATTTTAATATTGAGTTGTTTTGCTTCTGCTTAATCTGTTTTATACAATTTTTATTGTATTTTTATATTGTTTTACCAGTTATTGATTATAAATTTATGTATGAATTTAGGAATATATGATGATCTAAAACATTTTTGAACCACTTCAGTCCCAGAAGGATTTGCCCCCTTAAAGCGGCATTCCAACCAAAAGTGGAACTTCCGCTTTAAGCACTCCTCCCCTCCTTACATGCCACATTTGGCATGATTTTTTTTTTTTTTGGGGGGGGGTGGGTGCCTAGTTTTGAGTAGGACTTCCTGTCCCACTTCCGACTACGGGACACCTAGGTGGCCCGTCCCTTTCGGAAATCTTCTGGGACACGTCGCAGGTCCCAGAAGATTGCCTGTTTGCTCAGGGAGTGCGACTGGCTGCGAAGCCGCAAGCTGTCACAGGCCGGGTGCCCACAGTTTCAATGGAGGCGCCGTGGAGAGGAGCGAGGCTCTATGCACCCATATTGCTGGACCGCTGGACCGCGGAACAGGTGAGTGTCTGTTTTTTAAAAGTCAGGAGCCCATACTTTTTGTAGCTGCTGACTTTTAATAGACGAAAAAAAAGCCTGGAACTCTGCTTTAATGACCAGGCTATTTTTTGCTTTAACTGACAATTGCACGGTAGTGCGACATTGTACCCAAACAAAATTGACGTCCGCCCCCCCCCCCCCCCCCCCCCCCCCCCCCCCCCCCCCCCCCACAAATAGAGCTTTCTTTTGGTGCTATTTGATCACCCCTGTGGTTTTAATTTTAATTTTTTGCGCTATAAATAATAAAAAAAAAAACAACAATCTTTTTAAAATTCTTGCTATAATACATATCCAAAAAGAAATATAAAAAAATAAAAAAAATAATTTCTTCATCAGTTTAGGCCGATATATATTCTTCTACATATTTTTGGTAAAAAGAAAATCGCAATAGTTCTGTTATTATTAGTTATTACCACTCTATACAATGTCCTGAATACTGTAATATACTTGACAATTAGTAGAGACCCCCCCCCCCCCCCCCCCCCCCAGAACCACCCAGAATCCTCCTCACCTCTCCGGTCAGGTCTGTGTTTTATTAATGGAGATAAGAATGATGTCATGTGACCTCCCAGAATCCTCCTCACCTCTTCGGTCCGGTCTGTGTTTTATTATTAGAGATAAGAGTGATGTCAGGTGACCTCCCAGAATCCTCCTCACCTCTCTGGTCAGGTCTGGGTCTGTGTGACTTGTAAAAAGCTTCTGATAAAACCGATCAGATGCTTTTAGGGCAGATAAGAGATCTTGGATCTAATAGACTCCAGATGTCTCAGTAGAGAGGACCTGTCACTGTCTAGTGCCATTAAAATTGATATTTACATTCCTTGTAATAGCAATAAAAAAAGATTTAAAAAAGTAAAGGGACAGTGTATAAATAAAAAAGTTAATAAAATAAATAATAATGAAAAAAGAATTATAAAAGGGCCCTGTCCCACTGTGCTTGCACGCAAAGGTAAACGCATATGTAGGTCACCCCCACATATGTACATGGCGATCGCACCGCACATGTGAGGTATGGTGGTGAATGTTATTTGATTCTGATTGTCACTCTCAGCAGTTATTGTCCAACACCATCCAAATAATTCTTACTTTCATTTCCCAACTGTATCTGTCTACAAGGAACCCTGTATAGATCACATGACCACACCAATGAGGATGGAGAAGGATCGGAATCACATGACTGAGAGGATACTAAACCTCACCCTGGAGATCATCTACCTGCTGACCGGAGAGGTGAGGAGAATTCTGGGAGGTCACATGACATCACTCTTATCTCTATTAAAAAAAAAAAAACAGACCTGACCGGAGAGGTGAGGAGGATTCTGGGAGGTCACATGACATCTCTCTTATCTCTATTAATAAAACGCAGACCTGAATGGAGAGGTGAGGAGGATTCTGGGATTCTAACATGATATTCCTATTGGTTCCTCAATACAGATATTTCTTCCTATGAAGTCAGGTGGTCATATGACCATCACAGTGCCTCCGTGTGACTCCTTAAAACCCGAGAGACACAACATGGAGAAGATTCTAGAAGTCACCAAGAAGATGATGGAGCTGCTGACAGGAGAGGTGAGCGGTGCCGGGAATTCTGGGACATTATCCAGTAACAGACAAGGGATGTGTCTGGATGGTGACTGTATCATTGTGTGTGTCAGGTTCCTATAAGGTGTCAGGATGTCACTGTCTATTTCTCCATGGAGGAGTGGGAGTATTTAGAAGGACACAAGGATCTCTACAAGGACGTCATGATGGACAATCAGCCGCCCCTCACATCACCGGGTAAGAGGAGACTTTATTGTAAAGGAGAGAGCAGTACGGAAGGTCCACCTAGATCCCCCATCATCTGATAAACACATAGAAACAATGTATTCAGTCAGTGTGTGTGTTTCCTACAGATGGATCCAGTAATGGGAACCCACCAGAGAGATGTCCCCGTCCTCTGTATTCCCGGGATTCCACACAGGAAGGTCACACCATCCCTCACCATCATCAGGTAGGTGATTGCCAATTATTGGTAATTATGATATGATATATAATCAGCATGTATGATACAATGAATGTTTTATTATGTATTCAGAGTGGAAACCTTGGGGATTATAATATTATTGTCAAAGAAGAGTATAAAGAGGAGGATGAGGAGTATGGAGTGATGGAGGCGTTTTCAGAAGGATACAAGGATCTCTACAAGGGAAACATAGTGGAGTCTTCCAGCTACAGAAACCCACCAGAGAGATGTCCCCATACTTTGTATTCCTGGGATTCCACACAGGAAGATCACCCCACCCCTCACCATCATCAGGTAGGTGAAGTTGAGGGTCTGGAACATAAAGTGATTGAACACTCTGACATGTGGAGACGATGTGTGGACTCTACAAGATGATATTTTCTATGTGATCTCACATCATAAATACTTCTATTTTACAGATGTTATTTTCTATCCTTCTTCTCTTGGTTTAGGGTGAAGATCTGAGAGATATAAAAGTTGAAATTAAAGAAGAAGAGACATATGTGAGGGATGATCAGCAGTCTATGGAGGAGGCTGGAATGACGGGGACATTTATAGAGGAGGACACTCCTACAGAGATCAGTACAGGTGGGTCATTAACACTAAATACATTCCTCCACCCATACTGCTCACTGATTGGTCCAGAGTAGGGCAAGGACTGGGTGATATCAGCCTGTAATCCCCTGGTCACTTTTCTGAGCTGTGTTCCCCGTCCTGTATTTCTCTCGGATAATCTTCCTTCTTTGTGGTAAAGACACAATTTATGTATCTAGACTGGATTTATGGATATTCTGGGGTTCAACTGAAAGCAAATGTTGATTTTCACCATAGACCTTGCTCAACCTAGGCACCTGGGACATGTGCTTTGGGTTCTTTGCCCCATGATTGGGTCTAGTAAGACCTCTGACAGATCAATTCTCCCAGGGTTACCTGCTCTGTTGTGTGCTGGTTGTGCCGGGTGGAGGTTTACCTCTGTATAGTCTCAGACCCAAGTCACAGGAGATGGGAGGCAGCGGTGTGGGACCTCTGCAACTTGTCTCATTTAACCACTTAAACCCCGGACCATTTTACTGGCCAAAGACCAGAGCACATTTTGCGATTCGGCACTGCGTCGCTTTAACTGACAATTGCGCGGTCGTGCGATGTGGCTCCCAAACAAAATTGATGTTTTTTTTTTTTCCCCCCACAAATAGAGCTTTCTTTTGGTGGTATTTGATCACCTCTGAGGTTTTTATTTTTTGCGCTATAAACAAAAATAGAGCGACAATTTGGAAAAAAACGCACATTATTTTTTTTACTTTTTGCTATAATAAATATCCCCAAAAAATATAAAAAAAAAAAAAAAAATTTCCTGATACGTATTCTTCTACATATTTTTGGTAAAAAAAATTGCAATAATCGTATATTTATTGGTTTGCGCAAAAGTTATAGCGTCTACAAAATAGGGGTTAGTTTAATGGCATTTTTATTAATAACTTTTTTTTTTTTTTTTACTAGTAACTTCGTGACTGCGGCATTATGGCGGACACATCGGACAATTTTTACACATTTTTTGGGACCATTGTCATTTTTACATTAGCATCTCCCCGTTCTTCAGCTCCGTGAGACGATCGCGGGTATCACCGCGGATATCGAGTCAGTCGGCGGCGCACACGTGACCACACGGCGGCAAATTCAAAGGGACGTACCTGTACGCCCATTTGCCCAGCCGTGCCAATCTGCCGACGTAAATGTACATGCGGCAGTTGCCAAGTGGTTAAAGTGGAAGTATACCCCCCTATTGTTTTCAGCCAAGGAAGCTGCCATCTTTGACTCTGTTTAATCTACAACTGCCACGGTGCTGCACATGTGATCCGTTATGACACCAGCCATTGGATGGTTTGACTGTTTGGTTGAGAGCGCAGCCAATATGCAGTTAGCATTCACGGCATGCCTTTTTTTTTTTAGACTGTTAAATCGATGGGTTTACTTCCGCTTTAAGTAAACATTTAGACTACCACT
Source organism: Lithobates sylvaticus (assembly GCA_028564925.1). Taxonomy (NCBI): domain Eukaryota; kingdom Metazoa; phylum Chordata; class Amphibia; order Anura; family Ranidae; genus Lithobates; species Lithobates sylvaticus. The sequence continues at coordinate 585,564,125 of CM053028.1, forward strand.
GAATACCAATTAATGAGTTCTGACTCTTATCCACTTGTCGACCGCCTAATGTACATCTACGTTGGCACTTTTGGTGGTTATACCTGGATGATATAGCGATCCTGTTTGATGTAAAAGCCATCCTAGCGGCTAATTAACCACTGGATGACTTTACAGGTTTTGGGAGGGGACTTGTCCTCCCTTCCGTGGCCTCTCCGGGTTCTACCATTCCACCGGCGAGCCAAGAACACCCCCCGATCATCTCTATGGTCCATGAAACCGGAAATGACAAGTATTTTGTCACTTCCAGTTTCTGCAGGATGTAAACAAGTCATTTTTGACTCGTAAAAAGCATCTGATCAAACTGATCAGATGCTTTTAGGGCAGATAAGAGATCTGGGATCTAATAGACTCCAGATGTCTCAGTAGAGAGGACCTGTCACTGTCTAGTGCCATCACAATGTATATAATAGCAATAAAAAAAAAATTAAAAAAAGGGACAGTGTAAAAATAAAAAAGTTATTAAAATAAATAATAAAATAAAAAAAAACGTTATATAAAAGGGCCCCACCCCACTGTGCTTGCACGCAAAGGTAAACGCATATGTAGGTCACCCCACATATGTAAATGGCGATCGCACCGCACATGTGAGGTATCGATGCGAATGTTATAGTGGGAGCAATAATTCTAGCACCAGATCTCCTGTGTAATGCTAAACTGGTAACCTGTAAAGGCTTTAAAGGCATTACCTATGGAGATTTTTAGTACTGTAGTTTGTTGCTCATCCATGAGGAGCGTGCACAATTTTAAAGCGTGACATGTTGGTTATCTATTCATTTGGCGTAACATCATCTTTTTTTTTTTTACCAAACAATTGGGTATTATATTGTGTTTTTGTAAATTAAAATTCATTAAAGTGTATTTTTAAAAAAAAAAAAAATTGAGTGTGAAAGGCCTTAAAGCGGTTCTGCACTCTGCACACTTTTTTTTTTTTTTTTGGGCTATATGCCTAGGGCATATAGCTCAATTGGGGGACTTACCTGTTCCATGTTCCATCTCGATCGCCGCCGGTTTTCGTCTTCATCTTCTTCTTGTCTTCTTCTTGTCTGCTGGGGTCCATCTTGCCTGTGGGCATGTGAAACCCCACAGGCACTGTTGATGGCCCAGCATGCACCGCCGTTACTCGCGCGTGCGCAGTAACGGCACATCTGCCGACATCTCACGAGATTTCGGCAGATGTGCCCGAAATCTCGCGAGATTTCGGAAGATGCGGGCGAAATCTCGCGAGATTTCGGAAGATGCCCGCACTGACTCCTGGGATCAATGACACCAGATCCCAGGAGACAGTGCGGCGTGACGACGATCGACGCAGAGACCCCGCCCGCCGCCGCAGAGAGAGAAGACCGGAAGTCTTCAATTACAAGGTAAATAAAAAAAAAAAAAAAAAAAACATTTCATTTAGTACTCTTTGCCTGATTTGGAAGGCAAAGAGATTACTAAATGAAATGGGTGCCGAACCGCTTTAAATAGTGTGTGACATAAAAAATTGCAACACCATTCATTCTCTATGGCCTCTGCGTAAAAAAAAAAAAAATACATAAGGTTTGGGGGGTCCTAAGTAATTTTTCATCAAAAAAATACTGATTTTTATATGTAAACAAAGTGTCAGAAAAGACCTGGTCTTCACGTTACACGCTATAATTTGTATTGCACATTACATACTCCTGACCCCTGCACTATGTAATGTACAACAGAGTATATAATGCAGGGGTCAGGAGTATGTAATGGACAACAGAGTATATACTCCTGGCCCCTGCACTACACATTCTATGTTGTACATTACATACTCCTGACTCCTACATTATATACTCTGTGTTGTACATTACATACTCCTGACCCCTGCACTATATACTCTATGTTAAAAGAGAAAAGCTAGGCATGCAATGACAGTGTGTGTAGAGAGCTGGTCTATCACATCCCAATTATTGAAAAAGAAACAAAGGGCCTAGTGTGCATGACACGGCCAGTACCCCTAGGGGATGTTTTTAGAACTGATAGACACAGACAAGATATATGCAATACAAAACATTTATTGAAAATTGCCCATATAGGGATATGGTCATTAAATAACAATGTTGGAAATATCAAAAAAGCATACAATATTGACAAAGCCAAAAATGGGTGTACAATATGTCATATACATAGAGGTTACAGACTTGTAATGAATGTGGAGTCTAGGATAGCGCCGACATGTTTCGGACTTTTGTCCTTTTTCATAGGTGAATTTAAATCCTTTTCAATCACATCTAATGGTATCAATGGGAAGGGGTGCTTTAGGAGCGGTAAATACACCGCTCCTACAGTGCTCCAAAGATGCGGCCAGCAGGACATTTTTCAGCGTCCTGCAAGCGCACGAGGGCTTTCACACTGGAGACACAGCAGCGGCTGAAGGCGCTTTGCAGGCGCTATTTTTAGAACTTTAGCGCCTGCAAAGCGCCTCAGTGAGAAAGGGGCCTAAATCATGGACTAAATAAGGAAGGGCAGGACTTCTTGTTTCAGGAAGATGGCAATGAGTGATAGAGGGGGGTGGGGACACTCGTCCTATAATCCCCTCATCACTGTCACTCCTATAAAAGACAGTTCTCGTTGTTTCCTCACTCTCTGACTAAGATCCATGAATAAAGAAATGAACTGGTAGGAGATCAGAGGACCCATTCACTAGTTACCTTGAGGGGGGAATTGTAAGATCCTCAGAGACAAAGCTGCCTGATGTGGGCGGAGTCCTGGTTTAGGGGAACCAATCTGCTCATGTCTAGTAATAATCTTTTTCTTTCTATTTTAGTAGATGGACGGGAGATGAGGAAAACCTCAGAGGATTGTCTCACTTTGTCTCCAGACTGTAAAGTAGAAGATGAGGACATCACACAGTATAGTCCAGGAGAAAACCCGACCACCTCAAATGTCCATCCGGCACCACACAGTGTAGATGGACCATCGTATTCCTCTTATCCTGAGGAACCTCAGACTGTGAGGGATGGAGCCGTCCTTCCTATAGATAAGAGGTTTTCCTGTGCGGAGTGCGGGAAGAGTTTCCATTTCAAATTCAATCTTAATGAGCATAAAAGATCTCACACAGGTGAGAAGCCACATTCCTGTCCTGAGTGTGGGAAATGTTTTTCATATAAGTCCAATCTTTATAACCATCAGAGATCTCACTCGGGCGAGAAGCCATATTCCTGTCCTAAGTGTGAGGAATGTTTTGTACAAAAATCAGAACTTGTCATACATCAGAGATCTCACACAAGGGAAAAGTCGTATTCCTGTCCTGAGTGCGGTAAATGTTTTTCATTGAAGTCCAATCTTTCCAGACATCAGAGATTGCATGCAAGTGAGAAGCCGTATTCCTGTTCTGAGTGCGGGAAAGGTGTTGTAAATAAATCAGAACTTGTCACACATCAGAGGTCCCACACGGGGGAAAAGCCGTATTCCTGTCCAGAGTGCGGGAAATGTTTTTCTCAGAAATCCCATCTTTACAGACATCAGAGATTGCACACAGGTGAGAAGCCGTATTCTTGTTCTGAGTGCGGGAAATGTTTTGCACAAAAATCAGATCTTGCCACACATCAGAGGTCTCACACGGGGGAAAAACCATACTCCTGTTCTGAGTGCGGGAAGTGTTTTTCACACAAGTCCTCTTATTACACACATCAGAAATCTCACACAGAGGGAGAAGCCACTTTGCTGTCCTGAGTGAGGGAATTGTTCCTCACTGAAGTCCTGTCTTCCTGTACATCAGGGATCCCACACAACCCTCGAGGTGTATTAGTGCCTTGAGTGTGGGAAATGTCTTCTATATGAATGTTGCTGGACATCACAGCTCTCATGTGGGGAAGAAGCACACCCTGATATACACCTCAGATATACTCCATGGCTGATCTTCATCATGTAAGAAACCGTTCATAAGGAGATCAGAGATCACCAAAGACATGGATGAAGTGTTGTACTGTGTTGGCCATTGATAGCAGTAGAAAAATAAAAATGGAGTCATTACCTCTCATTGGCTGAGAACATTTTGTGGTGTACGCTTTCACAAACACTTAGAGGTCTATTTTAAAATAATTAGTTGGACGAATGTGAAAAGCATTTGTCAGCCACGACGAATATTGGATGTATATAATTTCCTATGATCATTGGCTCCATCTAATGGCCATTATATGGTATTGTTTTTGATTGAGGAGCTGACAATCATTGGAAATCAATGTATTCATTAAAAAACAGCTAACACTTGACATGGCTAGTAAATGCTTGTCACATTCATCCAACAAATTTTTCTATAGATTTAGCACTACCTCTGCAGGATCCGCTAAATCTTGTGTCTCCCCTATTCCTGTACAGCCAGGCAAAACTCATTTTCTTTTTTTTTTTTTTTTAAATTGTTTTTATTGAATTTTTAAGTAACACAGAAACAAAACAGCCTATTGGGCATACCCAGGCTCAATCACTACTACAAAACTAAAATTAACAGAGAAAAAGAAAAAAAAAAAAAAACACAGAATTAAACATCCTAGTGAAACCACTGTACGCTCAACCACCTATGCAGGATGTGCAGAAACATCTTGTACTTCCTCCTATGCCCTACAAGCTTTCAGTAGACCATCTTAGGAGCAAAACTAATTTTCAACAAGAAATCAGTCCATGGGTTTGTTTTTGTTGTTTTATTGGGTGAAAAACAACTTGGATAGGGTATAGGGATTATGGGATGCCCAACTCGACTCGAAGAAGAACAGATGAGGACAGTCTTCCTTCTCTATGGACGCAAAAATGAAGATCCTGGACTGTACTCTCTTCAGAATAATCCCAGTCTCTATGCATCAGTGGCAAAGTTCTTTACCAACCAGGAGCCTTCAGTCCCCTTTAGTGAAATAACACAAAGTCTCAAACTGTAGGCAGGAGAATTGTGTCTCTCCTCAGAACCTCACACAGTTCTGACACTTGCAGAACACCCTCTCAAAAGCCTTAAACCGGCCACGTGAACTTTTCAAACTAGTCGCCCAGACTATGAACCCCACCTGCCTTGAGCCCCTAGAAAACGAAACTCAAGAATACTGCAACGAGTTATCGGATTTTTTCATCAACAAAATCGACAACATTAAGAAAATAATTCAACAAAAAAAAAAACAACAACCAATTCCACTCAACCAAACCCAGGTAAGGAATTTTACTTGCACAACGCACAATCGCCACATTTCTCGCTTACCCCGATCACCACAGATGAAACCAAAAATATCATCAAGAGCCTCTGAGACAGTACATCGCCAAACAACATCATTCCTACAAAAACTCTTGAAAGAATGCTCCGACATTCTGGCCCCCGCTATTACACACCTAGTTAAACAGTCGTTCAAAGAAGGGTTGGTTCCTATTTCCCTCAAGCAAGGCATCATCAAACCACTCCTAAAGAAACCCAACCTCGACCCCAAAGATCTGAACAATCGCAGACCGGTAACAAGCCTGAACACCATCTCCAAGATTATGGAAAAAGCAGTAGTACAACAGCTTCAACTCCACCTGGACACACGCAAGCTCTTGGACCCACTACAATCAGGCTTCCGGCCAGGCCAAGGCACAGAAACGGCACTTCTGAAACTATGGGATGATGCCCTAGAAGTAGCGGATGACGGAGAATCGTGTCTTCTGGTACTGCTGGATCTTAGCGCGGCGTTCGACACAGTGGACCACAACACTCTTCTCAGCCGCCTCAAGGAAGTGACAGGAGTTACAGATGGAGATCTGCCATGGTTCGCTTCCTTCTTAGGAAACCGGTCGCAGACAGTGAAACTAGGAGCCTTCACATCGGAAACCCGGGCAATTTCTTATGGAGTCCCTCAAGGCTCACCATTGTCACCAGTACTCTTCAACATTTACATCCGGCCACTCTTCAAAATTATTAGCAAATCAAATCTATGCTTCCACTCATACGCGGACGACACTTAACTGTACTTCCGTATCACCGGACTGTACTTCCGTATCACCGGACAAAAAGACCAATACCAGGAACTAGGAAAATGTCTTACATTGATAGAGGACTGGATGACCACGAGCTCCCTCAAACTCAATGGATCGAAAACAGAACTTCTGCTCCTCAACGCAAGCCGAAGTATAAAAACGAAGACCCCATGGACACCACCAACCATCCTTGGACAGACCATCCTCCCAAGCACCAAAGCCAAAATTTTCGGAGTCATCTTTGATTCAGAGATGACCATGGAGGCACAAATAGTATCAGTAATCAGCGGATCCCATCATCTCCTCCGCCTGCTTCGCAGACTTATCCCATTCATCCCGGAAAAAGAGAAAGCAGTAGTAGTGGGAACTATCATCAATTCGCGTCTCGACTACGCAAACTCCTTCTACATAGGATTACCGGATTACCAGATTGCACGCCTACAAGTCGTCCAAAACACAGCAGCAAGACTAGTCACCGGAAAGAAACCCTGGGAATCCATCTCCCCGTCCCTAAGGACCCTCCATTGGCTCACGGTAAAAGATAGGATCACATTCAAGACCCTCTGCCTCACCCACAAATGTACACAAGGAAACGCTCCTCAATACCTTTGTGAGAAAATAAAAAATACATACCAAATCGCAGCCTTCGATCGACAATCCAAAACAGTCTTCGTTCTCCCTTCTACAAATCGAAGGGAGAACGAAGATTCACAGTACAGGGACCTCAGCTATGGAATGTTCTACCAAACAACATCCGCTTGGAAGAAAACCATCAGGCCTTCAGGAAAAAACTCAAGACCCACCTCTTCTAACATAGCAGGACAACAAGGGCAGACAAGCGCCTTGAGGCGATTCAGTTCGCATTTGCAGCGCTATACAAATCATTCATTCATACCAGCCCACCTGGCTGCTCTGAAGAATGCCCCAGGACACGGGATTGGGATTTGTCACAATACTGTCCCTCAAAAGTATGCTACATCTGGCAACCTTTCCCCATGTTATCCCCCTGGCTGTGCTGAGGTACTGCTGTCTAAACTACACTGTCTCATGATTCCTGTTGCCCTGGGCAAGACTTTTGTTCATGCCTCCTACTTTCCAGACCCTCCCATGCCAGCCAGGATGTCATCTGCAAAAGACCCAAAGGTAACAGAAATACCTTTCTTAGGCCCCTTTCGCACTTGTCCGACTTCAAAGTCGCGCGATTTTGCCGCGATTTCAAGGGATGCCTGTGTAAGTGGCATCAAAATCAGACCAAAGTAGTGCAGGGACTACTTTGAAGTTGGAACGATTTGAAGTCGTACTAATATGAATGGCTGTCATTTAAAATCATGGGGAACGACTTGTCATGCTACTTTGCAGTCCCAAATCGTGGGACAAGTGTATAAGTGTGAAAGGGGCCTTAGGCTTCCTCTCCTTCCTTTCTACAGCTCCTGCCTGGAGGCAGAGTCCCTAGCCCCGGGTCCCCTTCCAGGCCTCATGACCGCTACCTCAGCACCCATTTTTCAGCCGACTCCCCTGCTGCTCAGGCACCACTATATTTAGTGGCTGATCCAGCCACCCTGCCAGCACCTTCTGCCTGGGGATTGGTTAGATTCCTTTAAGTAAGCAGATTAGGACCTCTTATCCTATGCCCAATAATTTCCAGAAGTTTCTCCAAGCTTCTAGAACCAGGGGGAGGTACCAGAGACCTGCTAAACAAAGAAAATCCCAAATTTCAGGTTCTCCCCAGAAAAGTATTAGATGTGAATTCTTCCAATGGGGACAGTAGTTCTGGTGACCTGGGGTCCCCAGGGAATTCCCCTAATGTTCAGGGCGATGGGGCAGGAACTGAAGGGAAATCTTCCTAATGGGTCACATATGGTGAAAAAAATCTAACGGGTTATAACCCTACCTTACTCTATCCAAAATGAAAAAAATAATTGCCTATAGTTCCACCTTAATACTACTTTAACCACTTCCTTACCACGCTATAGCCGAAAGAGGGCTACAGACGGCTTGTTGACATCCATGGATGTCCTCCCGGAACCACACCCCATGGGGCGCACATCTGGCATGCTCTGTGATCGATGTGTCCTGAAATCAGTTGACCATTTTTTGACCGATCCGTATTAGAATTTGTTAGAAAATTAATAAACAAAACAAAATCTGATCACATGGTAAAGGGTTGCTGTGATTGGTCCTTTACCACAATCTGTGATCAGATTTTGTTTTGTTTATTCATTTTCTAACAAATTCTAATTCGGATCGGTCAAAAAATGGTCAACTGATTTCAGTGTGAAGAATAGCTGGTTGTTAAGCAGCAGGCTGGGAAGCCAGCCGCTGTGTCTTTAACAACCAATGACTCATCACCTGAGTATTGGGGGGGTGCTCTGCCCCAAAGCACCTTGTCCCCATGTTGATGTGCTGGATTAGTAATATATTTCTGTTCCCCTTGATGGGAGTGGAGATGACGCCATCTATGAGAATATACAGTACATACACACACAGCACAGGGCTGTGTTCACACTTTGGGGTTGATTTACTAAAACTGGAGAGTGCAATGTCTGATGCACTTGTGCATGGTAGCTAATCAGCTTCTAACTTCAGCTTCTTCAGTTATACTTTGACAAAAAAAAAAAAAAACGGTAATCTGATTGGTTTCTATGCAGTACTGCACCAGATTTTGCACTCTCCAGTTTCAGTAAATCGACCCCAATGAGATGTTTCTCAGGGCGGCAGTTCCTCTGAGCCCCACAAGGTGGTGATCTCGCGCCTACCCAGACAGGAAGTCTCTATGGACGAAAGGAAGTGATGTCAGGTACAGACAGGAAGTTCCGGGTGAGAGGTGAGTCAGGAGGAAGTAGAGAGGAGACATTGCTGAAAGTGGCAGTAGAGGAGGTAATAAGATCTTATTTTCTATTTACACCCAGTAACCCCCCCGTCATGTCCGTCCTCTTCCTCCATAGTCACTGTGATGTCATTTATCTCCAGCAGATGATGATACACACATATATAGTGTGGAAACCTAGATTAACCCCTTCAGGGTTAGAACGTTTCCCCTCTTACGGGGCCGAAACATTCTCTTCATTTTGGAGTTAAAGTGGAAGTCCATGCATAAACTAAAATCCTTGCATCTATAGAACACCGCGGATCTAACGCCAACCTCTCTATCCCTGTAAAGAATAAACGAGTATACATACCTTTCTGGAAGCCGATCTGACCCGCTCCGACCGGATCCCACGCTGAGCCGTCAGCCCCGGTTTCTCTGTGTAGGTGGGTACAGAGGAGACGGACGACAACGGAAGCCCCGTAGTAAGTCTATGGGTGACGTCACTTCCCGTTCATTTCACAGCCGTTGTCAGCCGTGTCTTCTGCAGAGCTTCCGCCGCTGGAGAACGGGACGGTTCAGGTCAAAAAGGTATGTATATTCATCCTTTCTTTACAGGGATAGAGAGATTAGTGTTAGATCCGTGATGGCTATAAATGCAGGGACTTTATATTTTGCACGGACTTCCACTTTAAATCATAGTATCTACATTTACGTGTGTTATATATATATATATATATACCTCCCAACATTTTGAGATGGGAATGAGTGACACCTACTAACAAACGTATGTAGGCATAGGACACTCCCTCTGCCACACCCCCTTAAAGGAGAATTAACCTAACAAAACAAAAAAAAAGGCTAGATAAATCCACAAGAACTTTTTTTTTTTTTTTTTTTTTACCAATACTATTCCTTTTATATTGGCTTTTAACCACTTTCAGACTGGACCATTTTGCTGGCTTAAGACCAGACCACTTTTTGCGATTCGGCTCTGCGTCGCTTTAACTGACAATTGCAGGATCGTGCGACGTGGCTCCCAAACAAAATTGACATCCTTTTTTTCCCCCCACAAATAGAGCTTTCTTTTGGTGGTATTTGATCACCTCCTGCGGTTTTTATTTTTTGCGCTATAAACAAAAAAAAAGAGCGACAATTTTGAAAAAAAAAACTGCATTATTTTTGACCTTTTGCTATAATAAATATCCCTCAAAAATATATAAAAAATTTTTTTTTTTTCTTCAGTTTAGGCCGATACGTATTCTTCTACATATTTTTGGTAAAAAAAATTAGCAATAAGCGATTATTGATTGATTTGCGCAGAAGTTATAGTGTCTACAAAATAGGGGATAGTTTTATAGCATTTTTGTTAATAATTTTTTTTTTTTTACTAGTAATGGCGGCGATCAGCAATTTTTATTGTGATTGCGACATTATGGCGGACACATCGGACATTTTTTACACATTTTTGGGACCGTTGTCATTTATACAGCGATCGGTGCTATTTAAATGCACTGATTCCTGTGTAAATGACACTGGCAGTGAAGGGGTTAACCACTAGGTGGCAGTGTAGGGGTTAAGTGTTCCTAGGGGCGTGTTACTAACTGAGGGGGGGGCGTGGCTGTGATTTAGTGAACACTGATCTCTGCTCCAATCACAGGGAGCAGACATCGGTGTCACTAGTTGCTAGGCAAAACGGGGAGATGCTGTTTACTTCCGCATCTCCCCGTTCAGCCTTCCCGTGAGACGATCGCGGGTATCCCCGCGGCGATCTAGTCCGTGGGACCCGCGACCGGACTCACGGGGGTCCCGACTGGACTCTGTGCGCACGCAATGGCACTGTGGCAATCTTAAAGGGGACGTACCTGTACGTCCTTTTGCCTGTCCGTGCCATTCTGTCGACGTACATCGTCGTGCGCCGGTCGGGAACCGGTTAAAATGTAGAAATGCAGCAATTTAGAAATCAGATGAAAGGTTTAGCACTGGGAAACACTTTTTGATAGACAAAAAGTGAATTTTACATACATCTATACCGATATCAGACCAACATGAGGGACAAATGAGGAGGAAAAAGGGACAGAGGGACATTGCTCCAAATCAGGGATAGTCCCTCAAAATCAGGGACAGTTGGGAGTATATATATATATATATATATATATATATATATATATATATATATATATATATATATATATATATATATATATATATATATGAAAAATTTGGGTGGGTTACTTCAAATGTTCCTCTGGTTCTCAATGTAGAGAGTGTCAGGGTGAACTCCCAATATTCCACTAATATCCAATAGAAAAAATTACGGGACAAATTTTCCAATCCAAAATGTATTTATATCAAATGCTCTTCAAGCTATGTAACAATTTTATGCCTTGAAAAGAATTTGATATAAATACATTTTGAATTGGAGAAAGTGTCCCGTTGTTTTATATATATTATACACACACACACACACACACACACACCATTTTGGGGTGGAGGAACTTAACTGGCCTGTGCAGTCCTGACCTCAACCCAATAGAAAACCTTTGAGAGGGGAGTCTGCGAGCCAGGCCTTCTCCTCCAACATCAGTGCCTGATCCCACAAATGCCCTTCTGGAAGAATGGTCAAACATTCCCATAGACACACTCCTAAACCTTGTGGACGGCCTTCCCAGAATAGTTGAAGCTGTTATAGCTGCAAAGGGGGCGCCAACTCATTATTGAACCCTACGGACTAAGACTGGGATGCCATTAATGTTCATGTGTGTGTAAAGGCAGGTGACCCAAGACTTTTGACAATATAGTGTATGTGTGTAGCAGTGTCACCATTGTCCTACTTCTCTCTTTGTTACCTCAACTCTTCCCTTCTATTTTGTAGATCTCTCTCTCTCTCTCTCTCTCTCTCACTCTCTCTTTATAATTTCAGACGTAGGGCTCATTCGCACAGACGTATTGATCCATACACCCATGGGATGGGGCCATCTTCACCCACGTGGGGTTGTACAGGTGTTCTGTACAGGCAGCCAGTTGAAATCAATCAATGACAGGCAGCTAGTTAGGTGGCTCGCCACACATGTAGTGTGTACACCCGAGTGGGTCCTAAACACGGATCAGGACATAGTTTGTCACATCTGTGAAGTGCGCAGAGATGGGGGCGGAGAAGGGCACATTGATAGGGGCGGAGAAGGGCACATTGATAGGGGCGGAGAAGGGCACATTGATGGGGGCGCAGAAGGGCACATTGATAGGGGCGGAGAAGGGCACATTGATGGGGGCGCAGAAGGGCACATTGATAGGGGCAGAGAAGGACACATTGATGGGGGCGCAGAAGGGCACATTGATAGGGGCAGGGAAGGGCACATATATGGGGGCGGAGAAGGGCACATTGATAGGGGCGGAGAAGGGCACATTGATGGGGGCGCAGAAGGGCACATTGATAGGGGCAGGGAAGGGCACATATATGGGGGCGGAGAAGGGCACATTGATGGGGGCGCAGAAGGGCACATTGATGGGGGCAGGGAAGGGCACATATATGGGGGCGGAGAAGGGCACATAGATGGGGGGCGGAAAAGGGCACATAGATGGGGGGCGGAAAAGGGCACATAGATGGGGGGCGGAAAAGGGCACATTGATGGGGGCGGAGAAGGGCACATAGATGGGGGCGGAGAAGGGCACATTGATGGGGCGGAGAAGGGCACATTGATGGGGGCGGAGAAGGGCACATTGATGGGGGCGGAGAAGGGCACATAGATGGGGGTGGAGAAGGGCACATTGATGGGGGCGGAGAAGGGCACATTGATGGGGGCGGAGAAGGGCACATTGATGGGGGTGGAGAAGGGCACATTGATGGGGTCGGAGAAGGGCACATTGATGGGGGTGGAGAAGGGCACATTGATGGGGTCGGAGAAGGGCACATTGATGGGGGTGGAGAAGGGCACATTGATGGGGCGGAGAAGGGCACATAGATGGGGTCGGAGAAGGGCACATTGATGGGGGTGGAGAAGGGCACATTGATGGGGTCGGAGAAGGGCACATTGATGGGGGTGGAGAAGGGCACATTGATGGGGGCGGAGAAGGGCACATAGATGTTATTTTTAAAATAACAAATATGTCATACTTACCTGCTCTGCGCAAGGGTTTTAAAAAGAGCGGCCCTGAACCTCGTCTTCTGGGGTCCCCTGGTAGCGCTCCTCCTCTTTGACTGCCCCCACAGAGAGCCGCTTTCCATGGGTCATTCATGCGGGTGCGCTCCCTGTCCTGCTACTGCATCCATTGACACAGACAGCAGGACTCTGCCCCCCCCCCTCCCCCCCGCTCTCGTTTCACTGGATTTGATTTGCTATCAATCTATCCAATGAGGACCCGAAACAGTGGCTGGAGCTGGTGTGCTCGTCCCAGTCGCGGGAACGATCGGGTTCAGGTAAGAAAAAGGGGGGCTCTGGGGGAGCTGCAGCACAGAAGGTTTTTCACCTTCATGCATTCTAGGTGAAAAACGCTGAGGCTTTACAACTCCTTTAACCACCTCAGTACAGGGCATTTTCACCCCCTTCCTGCCCAGGCCATTTTTCAGCTTTCAGCGCTGTCACACTTTGAATGACAATTGCGCGGTCATACAACGCTGTACCCAAATGAAATTATTATCATTTTGTCCCCACAAATAGAGCTTTCTTTTGGTGGTATTTGATCACCTCTGCGTTTTTTTTTATTTTTTTACGCTATAAACAAAAGAAGAGGGACAAGTTTTAAAAAAAAAAAAACAATATTTTTTACTTTTTGCTATACTAAATATCCCCAAAAAATATATATAAAAAAAATACTTTTTCCTCAGTTTAGGCCGATAAGTATTCTTCTACATATTTTTGGTAAAAAAAAATCGCAATAAGCGTATATTGATTGGTTTGCGCAAAAGTTATAGCGTCTACAAAATAGAGGATAGATTTATAGCATTTTTATTATTTTATTTTTTTAACTAGTAATGGCGGCGATCTGCGATTTTTTTTTTTTTTTTTTAACGTGACTGCGATATTGCGGCGGACATATCGGACACTTTTGACACATTTTTGGGACCATTCACCATTTATACAGCGATCCTTGCTAAAAAAAAAAAAAAAAGCACTGATTACTGTATAAATGTGACTGGCAGTGAAGGGGTTAACCACTAGGGGGCGCTGAAGGGGTTAATATGTTCCCTGGGAGTGATTCTTACTGTGGGGGGAGGGGACTCACAAGGGGAGGAGACTGATCTGCGTTTCTCTGTACTGAGAACACACCATCGGGCTCCTCTCCTCTGACAGGATCGTGGATCTGTGCGTTTACACACACACAGATCCATGGTCCTGCTGTGTTACCGGGCAATCGCGGGTGCCCGGCGGACATCGTGGCCGCTGGGCATGCGCATCGGGTGCCCAGTGACACGACGGGCGCGCGCTGCTGCTGGCGGCGCGCGCTTCCTGGAGGGCCGGGAAGGGGAGGACATCATATGACGCCCTCCCGCCCTGAGAGCTGCGCTGCCTGGCCGTCCAATAGACAGCCGGCGGTCAGCTACTGGTTAAATTTAGTGTGTGTATTTACTGAAAGCTATCGTTACATAAACCGTTGCACTAATATCATGTAACATAAAAAGATGGAACTGGCAATATTTTATTCTCTGCTTTCAGAAAATATCAAATGTTTTCAGGCCTTAGAGCTGCACGATTAATCGTTAAGAATCTAGATTGCGATTATTTCCACCTCGTGATCTTAACCACTTTCAGCCCCGGACCAATTTTCAGCCAAGGACCAGGCCCCTTTTTGCGATTCGGCACTGCTTCGCTTTAACTGACAATTGCGAGGTCGTGCGACGTGGCTCCCAAACAAAATTGATCCTTTTTTTTCCCACAAATAGAGCTTTCGTTTGGTGGTATTTGATCGTCCCTGCGGTTTTTATTTTTTTTCGCTATAAACCAAAAAGAGCGACAATTTTTAAAAAAACGCATTCTTTTTTATTTTTTGCTATAATAATAGCCCCAAAAATATATATAAAATTTTTTTTTTCCTCAGTTTCGCCGATACGTATTCTTCTTCTACATATTTTTGGATAAAAAATCGCAATAAGCGATTATTGATTGGTTTGCAGAAGTTATAGCGTTTACAAGATAGGGGATAGTTTTATAGCATTTTTATTAATAATTATTTTTTTTTATTAGTAATGGCGGCGATCAGCGATTTTTTTTATTGTGATTGCGACATTATGTCGGACACATCGGACATTTTTGGGACCATTGTCATTTATACAGCAATCAGTGCTATTTATAATGCATTGATTCCTGTGTACAATGACACTGGCAGTGAAGGGGTTAACCACTAGGTGGCAGTGTAGGGGTTAAGTGTGCCTAGAGGTGTGTTTTTTTACTTTGGGGGGGCGTGGCTGTCAGCTAGTGAATGCTGATCTCTGCTCCAATCACAGGGAGCAGACATCGCCGTCACTAGTTGCTAGGCAGACGGGGAGATG